>OZ038487.1:83738490-83790990 GCA_964036315.1 Acanthosepion esculentum
AATCAAATAGCTGTTTTGGAATTTCTCTTTGGAAAGAGAAACTACTGCAAACACTCACATGAGGTTAATGAATGTCTTTAGAAAGGCTGAGCTGTAATGGTCATTGGCATCATGGCCGAGCAGTGGGTTGATGCTGTGCAAGAGATTCTGCAACTAAGCAACATGGATAGTAGCTTCTTAAAGATAATCAGAGATAAAAGCGTGATACAGCATTATGAACCAGAGAGCAAAAAAGATCCCCCAGTTTCAACCCCCACGCCAAATAGATTAAGGTAGCACGCTTTGCAATTTTGGGCCTGTCTTGTATATTGCTTCCATTCTGTATTTTTTTTTTAGATTTAAGCGCTGTACTAGACTGGCGTCGAGATATCATCAGTTTACAGTTGAGCTGGCTATATGTAACCGTAAATTCTATGTTAAATATTCCTCTGCCCACACTTCTCGCTTGTGGAATTCCCTTCCGGCTCCAAGCATTCCAGTCAAATTTAATCTTTAAAAATTTAAATGCAATATCAATCTCCATCTATTGTCTTCTTAATTTTTATTCTTTGATTGTTCTCTCTCTGTAATAATGTTTTTACTTATATTCTCTCACACACAGAACAATGATGTTGCCAGTCATATGTTTTTGAAACAATGATGTTGCCAGCTATACGTTTTTGAAACAATGATGTTGCCAGCTATACGTTTTTGAAACAATGATGTTGCCAGTTATACGTTTTTGAAACAATGATGTTGCCAGCTATACGTTTTTGAAAAAATGATGTTGCCAGCTATACATTTTTGAAACAATTATGTTGCCAGCTATACGTTTTTGAAACAATGATGTTGCCAGTTATATGTTTTTGAAACAATGATGTTCCCAGTTATACGTTTTTGAAACAATGATGTTGCCAGCTATACGTTTTTGAAACAATGATGTTCCCAGTTATACGTTTTTGAAACAATGATGTTGCCAGCTATACGTTTTTGATATATTTAGTAAATACTGGATCTGGCATTAAATAACCCATAGTGGTTGATATGCCATAAAACCCCAAACAACCAACTCACACACAGTAACACCCTGCGTGTTAGTGGCTTTGTTGCCTTTATTGGGGTGAAATGATTCAGAAAAAAAATCCGACCAAGTACAGAATATAACATTTTTTCAAACGTACTTCTTGTTTGGAAATTGATATTCCTTTTTCGCTGGATGTCTTTTTCGGTGGATCTGATTATAGAGAACCTGCTTTTGTTCTCGCATTTCTCTATTTTCTCGCTCCTTAGTAAACATTCTGTTTCTAATTCTCCCAGACCAAGTAACATCTTGTGTCTTAGTGGCTTTACTGTGCTATCCCTTTCCGATATATCTTAGGCTACACCTTGCTTTTTATCTTTCTTGTCTATATTTTGATCTCAAGTCAGATTATTTTCTACGCGGCACATGGCCAATGGTAAATCTGTAAAAAAAAACATACACTGGTTTTACAAATGAACTCGAATAACGAGCAGTTCGGAAACGGGAAAATATTCAACTGTTATTCGATTAAAGCTTTCGTCATTTCAAAAATAAAACTATCACTGGCTTACTCGTTGAATAGCAGCTATTTTTACAAGTAAAATAATGTTAAATAATGTTGATTTTTGTTATGAGTTGTAAGAAAGACATGAATAGAGAATCAATATATTATAAAGTTATCGAGTCATTTGAGCAATACGTTGGAAATTGGGTAAAAGTTTGAACAGAGATTAGAGAACAATGCAAAAAAAAAAGAGAATTTAAAATCATTGGCAAGATAAGAAGAAAAAAATTGTATTAATAATGTTACGAAAAATGGTCAGTCAACAGAGAAACAATATTTGAAAAGGTTGTTGCGAATATAAATAGAAAGAAATGATTCAGAATATTAGAAACATTGGCTAAAGATAAAATGCAGCCAAACTATCATATTTAAATAAACATCACATTTAGTTATGTGTCATACACACTAACGCGATCATGACTGACTGACGAGATAGATTTTTTCCGCAGTAGGTTGCCATTTTTATGCGGTAGACCAGTTGCCATCCAAGGCTATAGAACCCCGTCTGTCCTGCTATTTACCCATAGTTTGGGGGGAGAAGAAGAGGATTCATAATTTCATAAGTAAATATAAGGTTTTCGAACTCGGCTCTCCGATTCCTCAGTCTGAGCCGCTATCCATTACTCCACCGTGCCGCCTAAACATCGGAAGCATCATATTATTGGGGAAATAATTACATGAAAACTGATTTTTGAACCGTAACTTTCAATGATGATTGAAGAGCTACGTTGTATATACCTGATGGCTGAATTTGAGGTTGGAGCATTCATTAAAATAATCAACCAATAAACTATTGAATATAATAGGGGAGGAAGTGGAGTAATGTTTTAGACATGAATGGAGAGAGAGAGAGAGAGAGAGAGAGAGAAAGAGAGAGAGAAAAAGAAAAAGAGAGAATGAGAATGGGAAGAGTGTATAAAAAGAAAGATTGAGAGGAGCAGTTATGTTTAATGGATTGTATTGGGGAGAAAATTTAAAGAGAGAAAACGTAATTGGTCGTTGGTATTGTAATCTTTGCTAGCCACAATTACTGACGCAAACATACCACAGTATTCCTTACACCAAAACAACACATTATTATGGCAGCCACAATAAAACCCCAAAACTCTCTAGGAAGACCTAAGTAGTTTACTTATGTACAATTTTTCTGTGAGGGATGAGGAATAAAAATAACAACTTCGTGGAAAGTTCATCGGAACAAATACCCTGAAAGTATTTACAGGGAAGCTATTTGACGTGGGTAGAAAAACGACGGAACCAATGACATCGTAGATTCTTCTTTGTATTTTATCGAGAGTTTCTAAATATATAGCAGAAATATCAGACTAGTAAGGACGAATGGTAGACTTATAAATATAAACTATTGCCTAGTTTACAAAAGAAAAAAAGAAGCTTAGCAAGACTTTAGATATTAATTCAATGTCGAACTTGTTGTCAACCATTAAAAGAGACGGGGTGTGGTGTGGAATACATTGTATACGGTGAAAGAAGATTTCAACGAAGCGATGGTTAAATCGAATCACTAGAAAGTTTAAAGGAAACGTCGATTGAAAGACGAATGAAGGTTATATTTTATGCAGAATCTGTATTCATTTTTAAATAAATGTCTAGAGGCGAAGACTTAATTATAAATTCAATTGCAGATTGTCTTAGTTTGCCTAAGAAAATCTGACGAATCCAAAAGAAATTACCGATATTTTTAATTAGGATAGATAAGTTGACACATACGAAAATTTCCTCAGATATACAGAGTCCGCCCAAAAAAGGTATACACAGTTCAGGAAAGGAAAAACTTGTATAGATATTGCAATGTTAAATTTATTCAGACATCATGAGATTAATACAAGTTACCTTTGTTGAGTAACAGCCAAAAGGTTAATGCCAGCAGTAGAGAAAATATCGTTCTGAAGTCAACAGTCTCATCGCAATTTGATAAAACTAGGAGAGACTAGTCTTTCCTTGCCTGAAGTGCGCATAGATTTTATGTCGGACTCTGTATATCAATATACATATATATAATTTTTACCTACGTCAACCAGTTAATGACATCTTCATTTTAAAAATATTTACTTGGATGGTAAAATAGTACAGATATCTATCTATCTATCTATCTATCTATCTATCTATCTATCTATCTATCTATGTGTCTGTCTGTCTTGTCCTGGGTAAGACGTTAAACTACATCCGCGTCCTGGGTAAGAAGTTAAACTGCATCCGGCAGCGGGGCCTCTGATCGGGAGGTTTTGGGGAGCGTGGAATCACCTCTTGGTTGCTGGTGTTCCCGGGTCCACCCTGACCTGGGGTGGTGGCACCTGTTGACATCACAGCTATGGGTAAATAGTTAATTATTACCAGCAATACATTTTTGAAAAAATTATTACCAGCAATACAATTTTGAAGGAAATATATTACCAGAAACAGATTTTTGACAAAAGAAAATATTACCAGCAATAAAAAATTTTGTCAGCATTAAATAACCCATTGAGGTTGATATGCCGTAAAACAGAATAAACCAAACCAATCTAAACCAAAGAATACATATTCTATTCATACGAATCTATCCTAAAATGTTGTCGGCATTAAATAACACATTGATGTTGATATGCCGTAAAACAAAATAAACCAAACCAAACTATCTATCTGTCAATTTTTCTTTCTCGTTACACACACACACAGGCACACACACACACACACACACACACACACACACACACACACACACACACACACACACACACACACGCGCGCGCGCATGCATATATATATATATATATATATATAGATAGATATAGATATAGATATATATTCTGTCAGTTATGTGCAATGCTTGAGACACGCGTAGGCAAACATGTATCTTTTGATACATGACTGACGAGGCAACTCTTTTCCAGTAGGTTGCCATTTCTTTCTGCGGTAGACCAGTTGCCATCCAAGGCCTATTTACCCATAGCTGGTGTGGGGGGAGAAGACGAGGATTCACACTATTGTTAAGGGTATTAGCACGTAAGTGAATATAATTGTTCTGAATTGAATTCGAACTCGGCTCACCGATTTTCTCAATCCGAGCTGCTATCCCTTACTCATGCGCATGAAGGGGAGGGAACGCTGAAACTTTAATTTTTTATTTCTTTTTAAATATGTGTTTAGGTTTTTAGTCTAGCCGATTTCATTTATTTCTTTTTTTGTTTATGTTTTTATCGTTTCTGTTATTAAATATCCCACATCGTGAGAACAGAAGAAATGTCAGGAAAGGTGGAAATTTGTAAAAAAATGAACGTAGATTTACTGTGAATGGTCAAGCAATTAAAGCACTTTCTATACAATTTCGTCTCATTAAATGATTTTCTATTTTAATGAGAGCAGCATTTATAAAATCAGAATTAAGGTCAGACTTATTACGATGAGCAAATAACATACGGAATGTGCTATTTTGTAAAGATATATCCACTCAATTCTCTTTTTTTGCGTATTCTTTATGCGCGGTTTTGAAACAACACGGCCTAACAAAAAGAACCGATTATTTTTAAGCACTATTTTTTTTTTACTTTAACACGGTTTAAATCTCTGTCCTTTTGTGACCACAAAATTTATTGCAAGTGGCAAGTAAACGCTAAAGTAACATCAATCAATTATAATTTGCAAAATGCCAAACTCCTACGTAACATGATTAAGTAAAAATTTAGCGAAGTAAAATAGAATGCAATCTATTTTTCCCTATAATGATCCCCCACTCGTCGGTGTGGGCGGGGCTATGCATAGTACATACATAGTATTTCAGAGAATGTATATGATTCCACGTTAGTTTATAGTAGTGATTATGAAGAAGAGGTTCCACTATCTGGTAGTACAATTATAGAAGGCCTCCAAATAGCCAACAAGCTTGGAAATCATTTTCTTACAAATGATAACAATGTTGAACGAATTGTGCAATTCCAATGTGATTTGAAAAATGATTATAGCACGTTATGAAGAATCATATAAAAAACTAGCAAAAACAAAATCTCAGCGTCTGATAACCGAATTCCTATTCAAAACAAGGGAAAAAGAAAATAAACACAGGATGTTAATTTTATTCAAGACACACATACAGATATATCGCCATAAAATATTTCCAGTAAGAAGAGTGATTTTTTGCCACCGGAAAGAAGCAGAAAGCGGGCAAGTTTACTGTTTAGTAGTGGCACTGAATGACTGAATGCTTATATATATATATATATATATATATATATATATATATATATATATATATATATATATATATATATATATATATATATATATATATATATATATATGTATGTATATATATATATATATGTATGTATATATATATATATATATATATATATATATATGTGTATGTGTATGTGTATGTGTATGTGTATATGTATATGTATATGTATATGTATATATATATATATATATATTTTAGAATTGGACATAGTCCGACAATTTATTTAAAGACATTTATATATATTATGTTTAACGTTCTTTTTATAGATACAAGTATTTAAGCAAATGCTCTGTTTTATAATAAACAGTATTAAATAACATTTACCGGCCTGAATGTCCGAGAAATTTTCATAATACAGGTTCGATTCCTGTCGGAGAGCGAAAATTTTCTATGAAAATTTCTCGGACATTCAGGCCGGTAAATGTTATTTAATACTGTTTATTATAAAACAGAGCATTTGCTTAAATACTTGTATCTATAAAAAGAACGTTAAACATAATATATATAAATGTCTTTTAAATATATATATATATATATATATATATATATATATATAAAGTTCAATTTATTTGTATATGAAAATTAACATTTTTTTTGTTAAATATATTTGGATGGAACCTATCTCTAAATTTCCTATGTACAATCTATATTTTCTTACACAGTTTTATTTTTTACGGTAGTCTCTGGAACGTATTTCCTCGTGTATAAAGAGAATTGTGTGTACATAATTATCCTATTGTGTTGTGTGTACATAAAGACTTAAACACTAATATTCCATGGTCATAATTTATTCCATTGAATAAATTATGACCATGGAATATTAGTGTTTAAGTCTTTTTATTATATCCTTACTCAGTCCTGGACATCGAGTTCTACCTGGATCATATCCTCTTGGAATTATTTTTATACATATATGTATGTGTATATATAATTGCATATGTATGTGTATATTCACCACTAATATTGTCTATATATATATATGTGTGTGTGTGTGTGTGTGTGTGTGTGGAGAGAGAGATAGAGAGAGAGAGAACAAGCATCAATACGTTCCTCAGAAATATTTTCTTACCTGATCTGAAGATCGCATAGAAGTTTAAATCTTATCTAATGTTCATTCCAGTATCTACAGTGCCTATATCTAAAACGCACAGTTTTCGGCACTGAGCCCCCTTCTTTATAAATATAGTAAATTTCAACAACGTATATATATATATATATATATATATATATATATATATATATATATATATATATATATATATATATATACAGATAGATATTTATGTATTCATAGGCGTATGGCGTATATGTTTTCATGTGGTAAATATATATATATATATATATATATATATATATATATGTATATACACCATCACAGATATTTACCACCTGAATCCATATACGCCTATGAATACATAACTATCTATCTGTGTATATATATATATATATATATATATATATATATATTCACATGCACCCATATTTAAATGACTTCAATGACATTAAATAATGTTTCTGTATTTATTTGGCTTCATAAAAGTATATTTAAGTATATTTAGTTTAGTAGAAAAAACAGGTTTGCTATCTCTGTATAGGTTTACACACATACACACACACATACACACACACACATATACATATATATCAGTATGTAAAATATATGTATGTGTCTGCGTGTGTGCGGTTGTGTGTGTGTGTGTGTCTGTGTGTGATTTTCTTTTTGATCATGAAGCAAGCAATTAGGGCGCAATTCACAGTCGAATGTCTGAGAATTTCCCAGCGACGGACGACGGAAAGGAAGGAAGTTTCAGTTGGTCATAAAGGCGAACAGTTTGGAAAGTTGGTCAACAATCGAAGGAAAAAAAATGCACTTTGTTCGGCTGGAACTGAGAAAAAAAATTAAAAAAGAGAGAAAGTGAGAGAAAAATGAGCCGATAAACAGAGTGAAAACAGTGGGAATTTGTGATCAGATTTGAGTTGGCCAAAAGATAGTGTATGGATTATGTTAGGGAGAAGAATAAAAAAACGCAATTGACTGATGAAAGCAGAGACGGAAAGAAAAGCAAGAAAGAAAGAAAGTAATAATGAATATGGAAAAGAAAAGTAAAAAAGGAAAAGTAACAAGAAAAAAAGAAAGAAATACAAATAAAGAAGAAAAAAAATCAAAACAGCAAGATGAAAAAATTAATGAGAGAAAGAGAAGAAATAGGGAAAGAAAAAATGTAAATATAAAAATTAATAATAGGAAATGAAAGAAAAGAAAGGAATATTTAAGAAAGAAAGAAATAGAGAAAACAGAATGAATGAATGCAAAATAATCTCTTCAGAGAGAATAATTGTTTTCCAATATTTTCATTATAATATAATATGAAACGATAATATTATAATATGAAATTGACGTTCTCACAAGCACTTTTTAAATATAGAAATATACACACTATTCATAAAAATAACGAGATTATTTACGCAGGGTCGGCAATTAGCCAAACGAGGAATATTTTATATGTACATGGCCGGGCTACGACCTTTTATGACCCCTAACATTTTTTGTAGAGTAAGTTTTACCCTCTACAAGGATTGGGGGCAGTCGTGTTTCATTAAGAGGCAGTTTGTGTGGATAGAAGCGGAAGATAGCGGTTAATATTAGACTATAACAGATTAAGATTGTATTGATAGGAGAAACATCCTCTTGGGATTTGGTTCCACTGAGCAGTATTTCGCGGGAAGAAGCTGTTCGAGTGGAACTTACTTCTCGTTAATAGAAAACGGTGGAGATTGTAGGTGGTCTGCTAATATGTAAGTGGCAGTGTAGATTCTAGCTGTGAGGGTTAGAACTAGCGGCACAAAGGAATACTGTTCGTCCGAGCACTTACCATGGAAGTAGCGACAAAGCAGTGACAGGCTTGCAACATCTCACCTGTGAGTTGGAGGGTGGAAAATAATTTGTCACCGACAAGGACTTGGATACGCTTTGGGGGCTGTATCAATACTGGAACGTGAGGACTGAGAATCTTCCGTCCAAATATGATATTAGTACTCCATTTTTGGCTTCATCTGGCTCTTCTAATGGTCGTGGATAGCATGTGGAGTCAGGTGCTTATATATATATGTTGTGGAAATCAGATATCAATGAATAACAGACGCCAGGAATGGATAAGGAAAATAAATGTATTAACGTAATAATACAAACTGGTAATACGAGTTAGTAGATCCAGGAATGCGGGTTAGTAGCACTAATATATATATACAGTCTTGATATTGAAGTATCGCGGTATGATTTCTTACTGAGTCTAGGTGCTCGCTAACTGTGACTCTTGTGCTACCCTCCTCTATTACAGACAGTATTTACTGTCCCCCCACGAGGGATAGATGTGGCACAAGGCCGGGTTTAAAGTGGGGTATTCCCGAGCCCGTAGGCTGGGCCAAAAAATGGCCGTAGAACCCGTATAAACGGGATCGGATTGGTCAACCACCCCGAACGAGACTGCCCTTCGGCGGAGCCTCGTCCGGGTTCATCTCTGCTCAGAGGCAGAGAGTTCGACCGTCCAACCGAGAAGGCGTCGCCGTCTCCTCTATTAGAGGCTGTTCGGGTATTCACTGGTAGTAGTATATGTATACCTCGGGTGAGTCCATTTGTGTAAAAAGGGGAGACCCCTTAACAATATATATAAATATTATATATATTTACAGGTGCTTATATCTATCTATCTATCTATCTATCTATCTATCTATCTCTATATATATATACTCGACTCTCACGTCGAATTCGACGTATGAGCGTCAAGCAGATCAATTCCAGGAAAACCAACCGCCCGACACTAGCACATGAGATTTAATTATACTGGTGAAGGTTTTGTGCAGAAGCATACACACTTTTTGAAGGGAAGGACACAGAGACCCGGTGCACGATTGCCAAACGACCCTACGCTGGTTTAGAATTCAGAGATGTCCTTCTCCTAGAAAAGTTGCCATCAAAGGCTATAGAACCCAGTCTGCCCTGCTATTTTCTCCTATATATATATATATATATATATATATATATATATATATATATATATATGGGTGTAGACCAATACATATATATATATATATATATATATATGTGTGTGTGTATGGAAGTAGACCTATGTAAATATTCATATACCAATGACATATCTAATCAATAGGTATTTTTCACTTATTTATTTAAGGATTATTGTCTCTTCAAATCAATCTTGGTTATTCTCAGCAACTACTCACAAGACCACGCACCACATCAATCGAAAGTGTTCTATATATATATATATATATATATATATATATACATATATATATGTATATATATATATATATATATATATATATATATATATATATATGTATATGTATATATATATATATGTATATGTATATATATATATATGTATATGTATATATATATATATATATATATATATATATATATATATAGAGAGAGAGAGAGAGAGAGATATGGACTTATCGTTTTTCCATGTTTACACTCGCATTGAAGAGTGAGGCAAAAACTGTTTTCTCAATGGTCGTCATAAAAAAAACTGTTATTAATCTGATGCCTACAAAAAAGTAAACATGACTCATCATTTAGACAAAATATTCTAAGAGAAGGCTGCCATCTGTCGCCTACGCTCTTTACCATATTCTTTGAGTGCTTCATATGTCATGATTGTAAGGAAAACCAAATTATATCCAGTATCACGGGTAGCAACATCACAACCCATCGCTTTGCTGACGACATCGATAATTTAGCTCCCAAAGATGAGGACGAGGCTGATGATGATTGTGGATGAAACATACTCCAGAAATGTTGTGTCTATTAATGCCGAAAAATCAAATTCATACGAACAACTAACAGGAACATGTAATGAAGAAAAATGACGATGGACAGGAAGTTAAAGTAGTCAGCTAACTTAGATTCACAAAGAGGAAATCCAGAATAGAAATAACTTCAAGAGTAACCAATATAAAAGCAGCTGTTGCAAAGCTCAGAATTATCGAGAAAGTCAAGTACATCTGCCTAAGATGAAAAATTAGAATTTGGCCTTTTTCCTCTCTTCAAGCGAATCTTGGACATTAATAGCAGAATTACAGCGAACAAGCCAAGTCGGATGGGTCGGCGGGGCGACGCGCGCTGGTAAGCCTGGCGCGCATCTCTCTCTGCGTTGCAAAATACAGTTAACAAAGTTCGAAATCTAAGTGAAACCGACTTGATTCTCGTTTCATTTACAGTCCGAATGTCCTCGAGTCATTTCGCTAGCGATGGGTTCGTTATTGTCGAAGAACGAGTTGGTCGCGCCACTGAACAGGCCAATTGTAAGATCTACTAACCGCGGTCAGGAAGAGGAAATTGAAATGTTATGGCCACGTCAGAAAGGCCAACAAACTCTCCCTGCTCCCACAAAAGGTAACACGGCAGGCAACAATAGAAAGGCAAAGAGAAAAGAAAACTTGGTGTCAACGTCACTGACAGAACAATGTTATCTCTCAACCAATGCATAAAGTGGGAGTTAGCCAAATGCTTAACACTGCAGTGACCCTACGATCAAACCCAATCATGATACCGATGAGGACGAGGTTGATATTAAGCAACAAGCTTTAGCTAAAAATTAGTAATGAACATTTGCAGCGGCAATAACAATATATATGTGACTAGTCTTGTCGATTCTGATCGACTCTTTTGAAATTAACCGGAAAAAATGAGGCAGGTTATTTGTCATCTCAATCGCTATTTTCATGGCAAATATTCTGACGGGCTGTATACCTTTGTTCCACCAGTTCAGACTTTCAAACCTAGTACTCGCCATGCCACCTACACCGCGAAAAATCAGCCCAATTCCATTCACATTACATTAATAAGAAGAACGTTACACTCGAAGAACTTCTGAAGGACCGTAACTTCCACGAGGATACATCCCCGATCAGTAAAATTTTAACATATTCAAGTGTAAGGTTAACCGTTATCTTTTATACATATCATCAAAATCTGTACTTATCTCGTTCGCTTACGTTTATACAACAACCTAATTCGGTAACACTCTATCTTGAGAAGCTCTTGGTCTCTGTATTTGGTGATCAATAATAAAAAAGAAAAAAAAAATGATTCAAAATTTCCACCGTCTTAGGTGTTTGTCACATTACTTTCCGGGGAATATGGAATTGAAGACTTTATCCAATTCAATAGAAAATAGAGTCTTGACAAAAGCACAGCTATTTTTCTTTTGATATTTTTGCAAATCGCGAATTCAATTTCTGGATCCATAATCCGTTAACATATACAATATATAATCCGGTGGAGAGGTAGAACAAGTTGATGAGTAAGAATTCATTCCAGAATTCACTAAGAACAACAGAAATGGTGGCAAGTACAGGAAAGAGGTTAATATATTCCCGCAGGCGAAGACCGCACGTGGCGGGATGCTTAGCTAACGAGTAGGCATGCGTTCATCTTCTTGCTTCCTCATTGAATCGATGCTACCACGTCTATCTCTCTCCTATAATGAAATGAATTCGAAAAAGTAACCGCCTTTCGCTGATACAGAATACGAAGTGGCGTTGGAATCAGATGGTATGTAGGGGATGAACAAATACATGAACAGAAATACAAATGAAAATAAATGAATAAATAAAGTTAGATTGATTGGTTTATTTCGGATCAATTAAACTGCTTAGCTGGTCCTCCACCGAGAAAAAAAATGAAAAAAAAAAAATGAAAAAGTGCTTCGAAATTCTGCGTAATGTGTTTTTTCTCAAAATTATTCTCAAATAAATACAATTACCGAATATGAGGTAAAATATTTAATTAATGCTGCTGTTCGCATATACGCACACAAAACCAAGCGTGCTTTCGCACACAGACACATATATAGATATGGAAACTTTATATATGTAGAAAAAGTTAGAGTAGATGACTTTAAACAGTACCAAAACAGAAATCAAGAGAGCATGGTTTCTGTAAATTTGTTTCAAACTTTAAGCGATCTTCATCTTCGAGTAGTTAGAACATTCGCTTTCTGACCATGGGACCCAGGTTCTTAATTACTAATAGACTATATTTCTTTTTAAAACAAGTAAATGTAATATCGGAAAAATTTGTAAAATGATCCTTGAAAGGTTAAATCAACAAATTAAAGAAAAATAGGCCTGAAATTTTGGATTAATACAAAAGACGTGACAAACTAGTTTGCTTATATAAAAGAGAAAACGAACTGTACACTAATGCAGTTTGATATTGAAAATCATTATCAATCAATATCTAAAGAACTGTTCATGAATGCGTTGGACTTTGCTACGCAGTACACGGATATTACTGAAGAAGAAAAGAATATTATTATAAATGCAAAAAAATCAGTACTGATACATAAAGGTGAGCAAAGGATAAGATATCACAATGGGATCACAAAACTCAGCTGAGTCTTCTGATCTCATAAGTCTTTTTATATTATACAATGTCACAGCGCACCGTGAAATGAACATAACTGACATTGGTTTATACAGAGACGATGGACTTGTGGTTATAAAGAACTCTACTAACTTTAAAATCGATAAAATTAGAAAGATATTATATAAAGAATTTAAAAGCCTGAACTTAAAAATTACGGTAAGCACTAAATTAAAAAAAAAGTTAACTTCCTTGATATAACATTAGATTTAATGAAAAATGAATACATACCTTATAAAAAAAACAATACCAATTCTTTATATATACAACCTAAATCAAATCACCCTCCATCTATAATTAAGCATATACCTTTATCTATCGGAAAAAGAATAAGTACAAATCCAGTAAATGAGAAGATTTTCTATGAACATATTAATTTCTATAATAAAGCTCTAAAAGATAGTGGCTACAAAAACCCAAAACTAACTTATATAAAAAAGGAAAATGGAAAGCATAGAAAAAATAGAAGTAGAAAAATAATTTGGTATACCCCCACATACAACCAAATGGTAAAGAACAAATTAGGACAAAAATTCCTTGCATTAATAGTTAAGCACTTTCCTAGAAAAAGTAAACTAAGTACTATTTTCAATAAAAATACACTAAAATTAAGTTACAGCTGTACTGAAAACTTAGAAAAAATTATTAAGAAACATAATGCTAATATCTTAAATAAACACTTAGACCAAAACCAAAGAAATTTAGACAATATAAAAATAAAAATAAAAATATATGAAGATAAACAAAAATTATGTAACTGTAGAAACCCTCATAACTGTCCTCTACAAAATAAATGTCGGACGGAATCATTAGTATACCAATGCAATATTTCATCTATTGAGAATCCCGAAAACATAAAAATCTATATAAGTTGCTCAAGCCATGAATTCGAAAAGCGGTTCAATCAACATCAAACTTCATTTAGGATAAATAAATACAGAAATCAGACATCCCTTTCAAAATATTTCTGGCACTTAAAAGAATCCAATAAAATACCTACAGTAAAATGGAAATTAATAAGATATAATATGTAGATCATTAAATGACCCATGTCCTTTGTGCATACATGAGAAACTATATATTACTAAGTTTATAAAAATAAAAAATTACTGAATCAGAGAAATGAAATAGCTATTTTTTGCCGTCATTGTCAAAAGTTTCCTTAAATAATATTTAAAAATAAAATTAAAAAATGGGAGCTGGTAATATACATACTTATATTTGATATGAAAAAATAATTTTAAATAATTTAAGTAATTCTATTACATTTACTTGTTTTAAAAAGAAATATAGTCTATTAGTAATTAAGAGTAAAATTATTTTAAAATTGTAGTTAAATAAAACGTATTCTAACCCAAACACCCTTAGAAAGAATCTTTAAGTATACAAGTAAGAAATAAATGCCGAAAATATTTTGCCGTTAATAAAACAAAAACAACAAACGACATGCATTTAACAGATGTTAGAATTCGTTGAAAAATGCAACCCTACACTCCCTAAACTTAACCTCTTTTTCAAATGTAAATCATAATCGATACAACAATAGTTAATAAAAATAAACATGCTACCGCCCCTGTCTGAATGCTTGGATTTCTCTGTACCCTTGGAAACAGGAAATTATGGATTTATATGTGCGTTTAAAACTCAGTAAAATTTTAAAATAAGTTATGTCAATATTCGCTTGAAGGTGAAACGGAACTAATGCTTTTAATTTAATTATATAATTAGATTTGAAGTTTTT
Source organism: Acanthosepion esculentum (assembly GCA_964036315.1). Lineage (NCBI taxonomy): Eukaryota > Metazoa > Mollusca > Cephalopoda > Sepiida > Sepiidae > Acanthosepion > Acanthosepion esculentum. Next base: position 83,753,484 of record OZ038487.1, read on the forward strand.
AACTTCAGTTTTTGAAACATGGTTATTACTGTGTAGCGAAAAAAAACATTTTAAATCAGTTAATTTATAATATTTATGCTCTGTAAATTTACATTGAACACTGTTTTGTAAAAATAAAAAAAAATATCAATAAGAACACCGGATTATATATTTTACTGTTCTTTCATTTTATTTATATATATACTAGCAGTAAAGCCCGTCAATCACCGTGGTGTAAGCTGTTCTTTGTTCTGGTAGGAGGCGTAATTCATTCTCTCGGACATAGCGGTCGAGGTCCGTAGTTCAATAAGACGTTCCGAGCAGTATTTCTGGTGATAAGTCGGCGGTGCCATCTCGCACTGGCGGGGGTTACCCGTATGTAGTTAGCGCATCTCCACCCATTTCAAGAGCAATTTCTTCAACCTGAATGAGCGCCCTATTGTAAATAAGGTCCATGTAGCACAGCTCTGTCTCGGACTCCCTCGACCTAGCTGTTGCAGCAGCGTCCATAGATTGATGGGCGCGCCTGGGGTCAAATGTTTCAGCTGCCCTCGACCTGACAGTGGTGGCAGCATTCCTACCATTTCTAATAGACTTACGTAGCGGTGTCTCAGCAGCCCTAGCGCTCGCTGTTGCAGCAGCGTTCCTGGATTGATGTGCGCGCCTGCGGTCGAATGTTTCAGCAGCACTTGACCTGGCAGTGATGTCAGCATTCGTAGCCTTTCGAACAGACCTACGGAGTGGTGTCTCAGCAGCCCTAGCGCTCGCTGTTGCAGCAGCGTCCTTGGATTGACGGGCGCGTCTGCGGTCAAGTGTCTCTATTACCCTTGATTTCGCAGTGGCAGCAGCGTTTCTTATGTTACGAAGAAGCCTTTGATGATGAGTCTCATTGAACCATCTCAGACTAACGTTTTCAGCTGACTTGAAGTGTAAAAGTATATTGAATCAATTGCTAGACTTGCAGTTAAGGAAGTTGGTTCACTATGTCATTCTAGACAATTTTTCTCGACACAATCTATCTTACATATTTATATGTCTACTATTCTTCATTGCTTTGAATATTGATGACACGTCTGGTGCTCCTGCTATATATTTAGAGATTCTCAAAGATTCTGAAGATTCTGCAATGTTATTGGTCCTGACCTGGCATCTCGGATTCAGCCCCTATCCCACCGCCGTAACGTACCTTCCCTATGTCTTTTCTGTAAATACTTTCACGGTGATTATTCTGATGGACTTTCCTCGATGATACTTAAATTTTATGAATTTAAGCGCAGTAATAGATTGGCGAAATGCCTCATGATTTTGCAGTTGAAATAGTTAGATGTAACCGTAAGTTCTATGCTAACAGTTTCTTCTGTCGTACTTTTCAGTTGTGAAAATCTCTTCCGGCTTCTTACTTCCAAGTCAACTTTGATCTTCAAAAACTGATATGCAATCTCAATCGTTATCTTATGACTTCTTAATTGTTATTCTTTTATTGTCTACACTACTTAAATGTAGTTTTTCTCTAACACTCACTGACACCTTATACCCTAGTGGCTTTATTGCTATGCTTGGGGTGAAATTATTTTAAAAAAATGTACATGCGATTTCTTTTTGGACATAAGAGTGTGTAAGAACTGTCTAAATGATTAGTGGATTCGAGAACTTTTGGATAATGTATTATTATGTAATCGATATAGCTAATTTATTTATGACAAGAAATACAGTCTTGTACTGGGAAGTTTAATTGATAATCTATATTGGTCATCACTAGTTTCATAGGGTTATTTTGAGTAGTAACATCGAGTTTGGCTGAAATTCCAGTTTGTGTAATATACTATATGTTTTACAAGTCGTCTTTACAATTATTGTGTATCTGGTTACAATAAAATATGCTGATGTTTTATTGAACTTATTTATCTATTTTTAGTACTGGTGCTATGTATTTTTGTAAGAATAATTTTATTTGTTTGCTGATGATGTCGTTGGAAAAATTATTGCTAATTAATATTTGTTTCACTGAGAAATTTTCTCTGGGAAGAAGTACTAAAGGTATGATTTGTTTAGGAAGTTTTTTTATCACTGCTATTTTATATCATCCATCACAAGCTATCACAGTTTAGAAAACAATAGTACTGGTTGTTCTTTTATACGGGTAGCTGCTAAATAATTTGGATTTTAAGTCCATATCAACGCCAACGTATAGGATTATATTATTAAACATGAGTTCGTATGTATATATTAGTGCGGAGTGTTTTTGAAAGTTGACATATATATATATATATATATATATATATATATATATATATATATATATATATATATATATCCAAATGAGAGAAAAAACAGATGAAGTAAAATTCCGTTGTTCGTAGCCTTTAATTTTTAAAAAGGGCTCAATATTAAGTAGAGCAATATATTATTATAATTATTATCCTTATTAATATTATTATAATAAGATACTATAACAAAAACATGTTGAAATCGCTACACAATACCTTTCGTCTTTTGGCACTACGTTGTATTTCTTCAGACGATGGTAAGTAACTGGTGAGTAAATCATTTTTAAGAAATAGTGCCGAAATACGAAAGCTATTGTGTGGCGGTTTGAACGTTTTTGCTGTAATATCTTATAATAAAATTTTATATATATATATATATATATATATATATATATATATATATATATATATATATATATATATATATATATATATATATATATATATATGTATATACGCGCGCACACACACACACATACATATATATATACATGCATATATATATATGTAACAAAAACAAAATATATATATATATGTGTGTGTGTGTGTGTGTGTGTGTGTGTGCGTGTCTGTGTGTGTAGGATTCATATATTTTGAATCGATATTTTATTTTTGGATTATTTATTTCCGTGATTTAATTACATTTTTATATAACCGACTCCTTAGACTACCATTATTTCTTGACTGTAAACCATTTCCTCCCAGACAAGAGCTTCTTCAATAAAAATCAACCTGGAGACGCCTTCAATGCATTCATCAGTTTTTTAAATTAAAATTGCTTCCGATAGGTAATTTAGAAATTGCTGAGGTGCTGTATTAATTTCATCATGGCCAAAGGGAAATACTTGCATGGAAGTTTTCTCTAAAATTTACAAAATTTTAATAAGTAAAAAAACAAAATAAAAAAAAGACAAAACCTGACGCCATATATATTGTTATATGTACACTGCATCTCATATCATTACTCACTTCATAATTTATTGATATATAAAATAGTTATTTATTTAAGCTTAAGCTATATTTGATGACTCATGGCAACATATATCTGCGCACTTAGTAGGAAAACGGGTTCGTTTTGCACAGATGTACACAAGGGGCAACAATTGGTATGGTCAGGCGGTCAGATGTGTCACGAGGCCGAATTTAATGTGGTATTCCCGAGCCCATACGCTCGGCCAAAACTTCCCCGTAGACACGTATAAAACGGGGTCGTGTAGCTGTCTTCCGAGATACGACTCTGCCCTTCGACATAGCCTCATCTGGGGATCGGAGGCAGAGAGTTAGACCAGCGCACCTGGAGACCAATCATTTCTGAGTATAGCTTAAGCCAATCTGATGAGAAAACGTATTGTTGCTTTAATTATCATTCTATTTTGTGTACTTGCTCAACACGTTTGGTATACGAATGCAAGACTTTTCTTCCCAGTAGACATTATGGATTATTCGAATATCTTTCCCGTATAAATCTTCTTTTCCTGGCATTTCAACTAGATCACTGCATTGCACCTAAAATCATCAAAAAGCAAATCGTGCGATTGATTGGCTTGATTTTGGCTTGATTTTTACGGCCTATCAAGTTTTTTGTGTTATTTAAAACCGAAATCTTTTTTTCCAAGTGTAAGAATAATTCTTTAATTTTGCGAGTGAAAGTTGATATTAAAATTTCTTTGGAGAATAACAATAATCTCTACAGAAAATTTCAGTCTTAATATTTAACCCATTGATAGTTGTTGGAGACGGATTCATAGTCTTCCTAAGAGTATTTGCGCGTAAGTGAATTTAACGAGCCCGACTGGAATTCGAACTAGGCTCTCCGAGTTCTCATTCCAAACCGCTATCCATTGCCCACACATTCGAAATAGTCTGAAATGGACAAGCGAATGCATAAAGACAGATTGTTAAACTCTTCTTTTCAGAGTCAAATGCCTGCAACATTTAAAGTGTGAGGCGGTGTGAAAACAGGTTGGCGACTGGCGGAAACCACATTAACACTTTAAGAAGTCAAAATGACGGATGTGGTGTAGATACTTGGTTAACCGATAGGACGTCGTAAGAATGACATGTAATAATATAATTAATACATATATAAAATATCATGTTCATTAATAATGTACATATTTTTGCAACTCATTCCATTCAAAAATTATTAAAATTTAAATGCTGTTAATATATATATATATATATATAAAAGTAATTACTCTTAGGACCTTTAGCAAAAAAATAAAATATTTTACATTTTATACTTAACTAGTAACCCACCCGAAAATCAATATAATAACAATATTTGGGTGCAACTGAGGTACATCCCCAAATGGTGGTTGGTGTAGGGGTGCTAACAATTTGAATGGGGGTGGCCCTGAAATGGGCCGTTTTTGCGTTCTCAATATAGTAAGGAATGAACCCCTTGCATGGACCGTCATATTAATAATATATGATAATTTTGATTTATAAAACAATTTTTGTCTATAATTCTAATAATCTTTTGCGTTAGATTTAAACTCACTAAATTGATTGTACGCTGTTTTTTACAGACCAAAAATTTTGCCTTTGATTTTGGCGCAAAGTGTAAAAAATCGGTTTTTTCGAATTTTCAACTTCAAGGTTGTAATTTTTCCCAGCCGGTTTGGGCTCAAAACACACACGCACACACACACACACACACACACACACACACACACACACACACACACACACACACACACACACACACATTTTGAGAATTATAGATATACATAATCAAAGTAAACTCATAATTTTGTTGAATTAGGTGCATACTGTGGCACAAAACGAAAACACATACACACATATAGACATCTCTCTCTCTCTCTTTCCATATATATATATATATATATATATATATATATATATATATATATATATATATATATATATATATATATATATATTACTTAAAACCTAATGTTTAATAGATGCCCAAACAACAACAACAAAAAAAGAGTTCATTTCACCTTCCGGCATGGGCACTCGAGAAACCTTGACGAAGAAAATCACCCCAATGGCTGGCGGCCACTCGCATCCGAGGATGCCTGTATAATAGGGCGGCTAGCCAATCCCTATTACAGATTCCAGCTCAGGCACATTTGTGTTTATTCAACACCCAGCGACCCCGCTTTTGGTTTATACTGCAGCTATGCTAAGCGGACTTTAGTAGTTACAGTTTCTTGGAGGGAGCGCGTTATCTAGCGTAATCAACAGTCTGAACAAATCCGGTGTGCTCAAACCTTCGGTCACGATGACTTTCGATTTCGTGCTAGCACAAACAGCGACGATTCCCAAGGAGTTCCGTCTAAAAAAATTCCTTCACAAGGCTCGGGACAACACGTCGTATGGTTTTCAGGAACTTTCCAAACGTGCCGCACACGGGGATCAGCTCCCCTAAATCGATAACATCAAGAAGTCATCTTCCTGACAAATGGACCATGGTAAGTGTCTCATGGTCAGAAAGCAAATGTCCTAATATATATATATATATATATATATATATATATATATATATATATATATATATATATATATTGTATATTTAAGTAGCAATCCCTCTTTGATATATGTTTCATTAAAGACGACAGACAAGGTACTGCGATTAAGCTTTTTATTTATTTTTTCTTCTGTTTTCACACAGAAAATATAGAATCTGTCGAAATGTTCTGTAATTCCGAGCGCTTTCGGCTATACTTTTAGCCATTAGCAAGGATGATTTTATTTTTACTTTTTAACTGCATGTATGGACTGTGTGTATGTATCTGGAGTTATATGGATGTTTTATTTTCCGAACACAGTCAGTACATTGTGGCCGTGTTCGTAGTTAATATTATTGAGTTTTGCCTTGTTATTATTATTAATAATGCTGCCATTACTTTTAATCTTTTTTACATGTGAATGAGATTATTATGTTTGTATTTTCTACTAGTATATTTCTAATGGAGTCTGGTAGGTTTGTGTATGTGTGTTTTATGTACGAGTTCAAATGCCCCTTAAAGAATTGTATTCCTGATAAAAAAAACAAAAAAACAACCGCAAAAAACTCATAAATATTTACATCGGTCACACTATTACATGCCTATCCAGACGACTTACGTTGCACCTATTCGACCATAGCTCCAGTAGGACTCATTCAAGTACACACAGAAACCTACTAGTTTCTAAGGATTATAACGGAGAATAAGTTCCTTGAGAAGACGCATTTTTGTCTTAAGTCCGTCTCGATTTTTATGGTTTTAATGAATTTATTTTCTATCCGTATGCAGGTGGCTTTCTCCCAGTATAAATTGTGGGTTATTCTAGTATCTTTTCTACTGTAATAGTGGGTAATTGAATAAAAATTGTAAAAAAAAAATCACATGTTATGGGATTCTTTCTTCGACTTAGCACAGTCTATCCTTGTAGATTACATAAAGGATTCAGTTCGGAATTCCCTGTAGGTTACCCAGTTTGATAAACACCTGAGGAAGGGTGGCAGGCAAAACGGCCGAATGGTTGTGATAAAAAGAGCAAAGATGAGAAAAATAGTCTGAATATAAATAGTATAAATAATAACACTTCGTCCCTAACGTATTTAAATTTATAAAGCTATATAAAATATGCAAGGAATTTGACTATGTCTTTATCGGCATCATTAGACCCGATCCCAGCAAATTGCTTATATTTTTTCTTTCATATCTATCATTATTCTGGATTATATTTCATTCATGTTTTTAATTTCACTCCGCTTCTTATTCATTCTCATTTTATTCTTATTATATTCGTATTTTCTTTCATTCATGAGTTATTTTCTTTAATTTTTCATTTCAGAATTTCTTCATTGAACCTTTTACTTCTTTATTTCCCTTCACTGGCATTTGCCTTCATTTTCTCTTGATCTTTTTGTTTCTATTTTTAATTTGTTTCTTTTTTTTCTTTATTCAATAGAACGGTTTTTTATGTTTCCTCTTTGTTTCTTTTTTCGTCTCATTTGTATCCTCCTCTTAATTGATTCTTTCTTTTTTACATTCGATTTATTTCCTATTTCATTTTCTTTCTTTTTTCGTTCTTCATTCCTCCATAAAACGTTTTTTGTTTTCTCTTTGTTTCTTTTTCGATATGCTTTCTTCATATTATTTTTTTCATTTTCTTGTATCCTCATTTTAATTCTTTCTTTCTTTTTTTTTTTCACAGTGGATGTATTTCGTATTTGACTTCTTTTTTTAAAATACTTTTTTCTTCATCTTCCTTTGTCTTTGAAGTGTTTTCTCTAGCACAAACAATAACGTTATTGTTGTGCTTCCATTTTTTTTTAATAACTTGCTTTTTTAATCATTTTATTTATTTTTAGTCTTTCCTTTTTGACTACAAAAAAATTCTTCAATTTCTTTTTTGTTCATAATTTATTAGTTTTTTTTATCTACCATTTTATTTTTCTTTCTTTTTATGGTACATTTTCTTTTACTTCTTTCTTTCATTTCTAAAATATCTATTTTTATTTTTTCGACATCTTGATTCTGTCTTTTTTTTGTTTTTGTTTTTTTCGAGCATCGATGTCTGCTTTATCCAAACGCTTTAGGTACTTTCCATACAAGTGTTTAACTCTCCATTTTCGCTCAAGTGTCTTGCATATATAAGAATGTTTTCATTTTTCTGACCTTATTATTTTCCCTTTCAGTAACTTACAATTTTTCAGCTATTTTAACATAGACTTTATTTTTCTTTTCTTCATCACTCATTCATTCATCGATTAATAAACTCTTTTCTCCAACCCGCCTGCTTTTCTAACTAGCTACCATTCCGCTAATCTATCGATCACTCTTCATCCAGATACGCTCATTAACCATCTTACCTAATCAACCATGAGTTTTCAGTTTGAAATTCTGAACATTTTCCTACTTTCCATTGGTATTTGTGATCAAAGTCATTTTTTTTCAAATAGTGAACGATTTCTAATAGCATTGATCACCACTCAAACACTATCAATTGCAATTAAAATTGTATTGATTATTACCAAACTAAAATCGATTATTAATCACATGATCCTGGATATTGATCCTCTAGTATTGATAATTTATGAAATGTTAGAGCACACAGACTAATAAATTGATTGATTCTATTTCACTTTGTTGTTAGCTGTTAAATTTTTCACGCTTTCCGATATTAATTTCTGCTGTTAAAATGGTCATTACTACATAAATATTCAAAACGAGGCAGCGCCTTACCATATATTAGGATTTATAATTGAGTTCACAATAATACAATGTTACGCAAGAGACGCCATAGCGTGTTTGACAGGAATTGAACTACAATCTTGACGTGTGTCGTGTCACAGGTGGTGCACTCAGTGTACATTTGTGAAGCTTTGTGGAATCGGTCATAAAATGTGCACCCCTTTGAATATTTTCTTCGAATTTTGATAAATAAATCTTTTCTTGTTCAACATGAAGCCGATTTAATTTCGTTTGCCTGTGACATTTAGTTACTAAGCGATTCACATTTTAAATGATGTTCATTTTTCGGGGAGACCCTGAATATCCCCTTTTCGAATTACCATTCAGGCTGATTATAATTTTTCCCTTTATTTTAAATCGTGGCGTACATTTATTTTATTTTTCATCGATTGAGCGATGAAGAGAGAGGAACGAAAACGGGTCAGATTTTCCCTTTTTTTCTTAATATATTTTTCTTCTTCCAAATTATCATTTATGTCGATCAGAATTTTCCCCTCTATCCATTTTCTTTTCTTTTTAATAAATATGGCATTTTTTATAGCATTACTTAAAAAAATTATGAGAGAACGCATTCTGTTTCATCATTAACATTTGGCTAGTATTTCTTTCATAATCATTTACGTTGCTTTTCGTCCCAACTACTTAAAAGGTCAGTATAAGGCAAATATAGAACAGCGGTGTAGAAAAACTAAACAGAATTTTAAAATAGCTGACACTGTTTCCTTTACGAAATATTCAATATAATATTACCACTATTAATATTAGTCTTGTAAGTAATATAAGTAAAATAAATTTGAAAGTATTACCAGTTAAAATTTTTAAAAAAATTAATTCTTAATGATACATTTAATATAACTTCAAAAGGATATTATTGCTATTAATAATAGTATTTTAAATAATATAGGTAACATTAATATGAAAGTCAAATTTTTTAAATAAAGACAGACCTCTCATCAACGGATTATTAGGGGGGATAGTCCGTTAAAGCTGTTTGTTTGTAGACGGGAAAGGGTTATTTTTAAGTTATAAATCCACTATAGTAAGTACCAGTAGTTACGATCATAATGCAAATACTATAAACATGTATATATGGCATAAATAAATGTATACTTAATATAGATATATTAATCAAAATAACAAAAATAATACATTTTACTCACAGCTACTTTCTCACGCGCGCGCTTTTGTATCGTACTTTATATACTGTACATCCATCTTTGTTTACAATTGAAAAGCCCGTCACCATCGCCAAGCGGTCACTTTGAGAACTAATACGACTTGTTCCGCTAAGCCCGAAAATTTTGAAATATATCGCTGACAATTTCGAAGTTTTTTTTCTGCAGATTTTTTTTTTATTTTGCCTGCAGATTGTGTCCGTTGCATCCGAAGTCCGTTGTTGGGGGTTCCGTAGATGAGAGGATTGTCTATTTAAAATACTTCATTATAAAAATTCAAAATAATATTGTAATTAAAATCGCTTCTAGGGAATAAATGAAGCTTGTAGGGTTTAGAGAGGACAACCCATCTTCGAACATGCCATGGCGCTACAGAATCACAAACAAAAAATAATACCAAATAATAGACACCGCATTACTTGAGGACATTTAAAGACAGCGACAACTAAAACAAATAGCCCATGTAACTTGAAAGCAAAATAATATAATGAAGATGTTGATATTCCACACGACATTAAATAAAATGTTAGGAAGGAAACTTCATTAATACTGGATAGATCTGAGAAGCCTATTTTCCAGAAAAAATTGTTTTAATAAAAAAGATTTTATAAATTTTAACTGATGGTAGAATCGGCTGCTCGCTCAACAAATGCCGAATGTTTTCTTATAAAGAAAAGGTTAATATTACAATTGCCATTTCCTTTAATAAGTTATCTACGAGGGCCTGTAGTTTCCTTCGGTGCCTATCAGCAACGCAGTTTTATCTGATTCAGAGACACCGATAATACATCATGGCGGGGTTGCCAGCTACTTTAGGACAGCCTCTTCCGAAATGAGTTTCACCGGAAAATGTTGACATTATCAGAAACAGGGCGTCTAAAAAATGAGGAACTTGCTAAAAATCAGAAAGAGACAGTTGAAAATTTTGGTACACATCAGAGGAAAGAAAACTTTTAGAGAAGTAGAGAATAACCCAATTGAAAAGATTGAACAAATAGGCGAAGCTACAAATACTCAAAGAAAAAGAGAGACTGGAAAGAATCAAGGGCATTTCGACCAAGTCATATATAGGACTGGCCGAGATAGATAGATAGATAGATAGATAGATAAAGAGGTAGAGAAAGTTGTTTTTTGTATGTTTATTTAACGGCATATTAACTTCTTATGGGTCATTTAATGCCGAAATTTAATTTTCTTGGAAGCTTTGAAGTAATAAAGATATGATATATGTTATTCTGCTTTCACAATTGAATACATGGTAGATAATACTCAGAGTCGGTGATATGTGTGTTTTATGTTGAAGTTGATGAAGACGCTACTCAAAACCTCCAATCTCTCGATCAGAGGCCTGGCCGCCGGATGTAGTTTATCGTCATACCCGTGATTGGTGAAAAAGAGCGAGCGAGCGAGAGAGAGAGAGAGAGAGAGAGAGAGAGAGAGAGAGAGAGAGAGAGAGAGAGAGAAGAGAGAAATCTTTGCTTACACTACAGGGTAAATGAGAGCAAGTAGTCCCATCTCCACTCACATAGAGAATTAGCTACAAGTAAAAATGGTGTCCCTTTTGAAATCGTCTAATCTAAAATGTCACAAATTTCCCCAATCTTAAATTCAACACTTTCGGCAATTCAAAATTCAACACTTTCTTCAGTATTCTCGCTGCTTTTACTAAGACTCTAAGTTTCAATTACTCCTGCATTTCCAAATCTTACAATCTCTCTACAAGTTCTTTGTAGTGATTCCAGGTATTCCGATGATTGCAATAATCTCTCTAAGGTTCACAATATTTTTAGATCTCTTACAAGATGGGGATATTTTCCGAACTATTCTGCTATTTTCCTACATTTCTTTATTTACAGTAGTCATTTGTCGATCGCTATCCAGCGTCACCAATTTGCCTGTCGGCAAGAAGGAAATACGACGACAGTATCTCGTGCAGAACAGTAAGAGCGCCCCTCTAAATGGACCACTTTCTGGATTGATACTTGGAGACCCAAGTTTAAATCCAAACAATCTTTACTTATTTATTCAAGTATAAAATGCTCCAATTTTTATCCATCGGCACAAGTGAAAATCCGACCGATATTTACCTGTAGTCGCAAGTCTAATAATAATTTAACACTGCTCCGGTTGTTGTTGGAGATTATGTCCTGACAAAGAAAGGGACTCAAAAACAAATAAAAAATAACCCTGTTGTACCAACTGTCCAGGAAATTAAAAAAAAAATCCTAACAACCAGAGACCATATCCCGTGAAGAGCTTTGTCTTTTAAAGTCTTTTGTGTGTTATTAGCTACTTTTTTTTAATTAAGTGAAAACAACAAAAAGTCATATACAGTGTAAGCCCGGATATAAGAGACCCGAATATAAGAGAAACCCGCATATAAGAGAGATTTTCTTTGGTCCCAAATTAGAGCCTGTGTTAATAAAACAAAATAGACCAAACCCGGATATAAGAGAAAACCGGATATAAGATACTTCTTCTCCGGCCCCGACAACTCTCTTATATCCGGGTTACACTGTAATAACAATAACAATAATAATAATAATAGTGTAAAATGTGTGTGTCCTTTTTTTTTGCTTTTTTTTACAAAAATAATCAGTGGAAAATGTCATGAAGCCGTTTTTAACCTTAGGTCAGTGGTTGCGACACGGAAGTTAATGTGTGCACAGTAGAAATCAAAGGAATTAATAATAATAATAATAATAATAATAATGAAAAACATGAGGACATCAACAATTCCAGTTGTATTCGGAGCCCTCGGATTGATTGGAAAATGTGTCGATAGACTCATTGAAGGAATTCCTGGTATTGCAAGGCTTAAAGTAAAAAAAAATGTTCTCACAAGTACGGCCCACCATTTACGGAGGGTTTTTATCTCTGTAAAATGTTTGTAATCTTAGTTTGTGGTTGTTTTTTCCTCAAACAATGTTCAATGGAAAATATCTTGATGCCATTTCTGACTTTAAGCCTCTGGTTGGGACACAGAAAGAAATGAGTCTACACCGGAAATCAAAGCAAATAAAATAATAACAATGATAATAAAATTAACAGCAACATTTGATTACAACGGTTTTTCTCAAAGCGTTTTTACAAAGACTTGTACTTTTTAAAAAAATATTTTTATACTTTTTAAATATAATTTGAAAAGACTGACAGACTTTCGAAATATAGTAAAACGTTGTCAAACATTGTTAAACACAGTTTTTTTCTCTTTTTCTTTATTTAAATCGTGGTCTGTGTCAGTGTTTCACAATAATGAAAAAGTCACGCTGCCCTTTTGTTTATTGTTACTTTATTATTATTATTATTATTATTATTATTATTATTATTAGTAGTAGTAGTAGTAATAATAATAATGATACACATATTTCGACATTAAATAACCCAACAAGTGTTGATATATCGCTAGATCCATTAAACTAATTCAAACCCTGGACATTAAATCTCTTATTTCTTCAACACATTTCAGTAATCTTGTCGTGGTCTGGACAGTCCAGTGACATCCGTAGTATTACAGTTTCATTTTCTTCTTTGAATGTCTACTTCTTCCAGTCTTGATGCTAGTAGTTTTGAGCTTCTCCCTCAGGGTTTCAGTTTTCCTTCATGTTCACCTTTTCGTTCGCCGCAACCCCCCGTCTTTTTATGTAAAAGATTTTCCATACTAACAAAAACCAGCTCCGCTCTTCTCGAAAGTGAGATGGCAACCCCCCCCCCTATTATTTACCTAGACGTATATTTAATGATTAGAGGAACAGTCACACACGCACGAATGCACACACGCACACACAGACATATATATATATATATATATATATATATATAATTTCAAGCAGTATTTTATAAGATGCACCTGTTAGAAATAGACGCCTGTATTTTTTCTTATTTTAAACAGAGTCTTTTACGTCTGTCGGCCTGTTTACTCTGGAAATCTTAATAAAGAAAATCTGCCCTTTGGTAGGATTCGAACCTGCATTCCACCTTAATCAGCCACAGAAAGCTTCACGGGCCATCAGACCAGTTCTCATTTCCCTTTTAAGGAATGCACATTCCCTTGTTTAGATTTTCTGCTCACTTTACTATCCTAAACGTAAACAAAGCAATGTTTAAAGATTTATTTTTAATCTACCATTTTTATTACAAATAAATTACATTTTTTTTTTTACAAATTTAGTAGATTTTACAAATTTCCCATTCATAATCGGCGATATAATAAAAACTTCCAATCACGAGTTATCCCCAGCTCTAGGTTCAAATAAGGCCGCAGAATAGGCTCTATAGGCATGGTTGGCAATCAGTTCTGTAGAAAACCACTTTTAACTAAAAACAGAGGAGAAGATCACGAGAAATTATTCATCTTCTACGGGACGTGAGCTCACTTAAATTCCTGTCTTTCCTAGTTCTTATTAAGGTTTTGTGTTTTTTATCTATACCTCCTAAAATACGTTCTGCCAGCAATTTACATAAGATCGTTAAGTAGATCATCTGTTACATTCCTCTCCCTCCATTGTGCGTAACATTTTCCAAGCCCTCTTTCCAAATTATATTCCTTCGAAATTTCAGCTGTCTCTTTCCGGTTCTAATTATCAGCGTCCTCTCTTTCTGTTTGTTTTACAACTTCCTCATTACTTTCATGTTCGGTCCATGGTATTCTCGGCATCCGTTTTGTTAATGTTACATATGAATTATGCACTCTTTTTTTTTTCAATGAATCTGTTCTGTTTCTTAATACTTAGTTCATGAGAGGACATCTTTCTCTCTTCCAGATATCGGTGTTACATTTTCCATATTCTGTTGAAAGACTACCTAGATCTGTCTATATTTCTTAGATGAGGTAGTGTAACTATTTACACTATTTACATTGTTCGGACAGTTGTCCTCATCTTTATTGTCATATTCATGACGTTTCGGCCGTTGCACGCTCCTGTCTTCAGGTGAATTACGCCGGAAATTCGAACCGAACCCTTTATTTAGCCCACTGGGGTAGATTATTCTAGTTCCATGTACCATGCCATTTCTGGATATCTCAGTTTCAATTATCTCCCTTTTAGTAACTCAATTCTCCAAGTTTTTGTTCACCTCTGCTGTGACCAAATATTGCACTCATAACTTTTGGGATCCAGTCACTGGATTACTTCAACCAACGCTTTTATCCAATGGGCCTTGTGTCCTTGGGGACCCCAGTGGACTAAATAAAGTGTTCGGTTGGAAATTCCAACGCATATCACCCGAGGAAGGCTGGAGCGTACAACGACCGAAACGTCGTAAATATGACAATAAAGATGAGGACAACAGTCCGAACAATGTAAATAGTGTAAACACTTCCTAGATATTTAAAATTTCGTACTTGATGGATTACAGTGTTTTCAGTACTTGTTTCGCATTCAAAGTTCACAAAAAGAAGCTGTGGGGAACTGTTATTGCCTAAAAGACAAGACTTAAAAGGGTAGGGCACTTAGAATGACTAATGAATGAAATTTATAAGCTAGAATATTAAACTTTTAAACGTTTTCGTTAAATTTCAGACGCTGTACATGAAGTACATCCAATTATTCACATACACGTACGCCTTTCTTGTTCACTTTTTCTTTATTTATTTAACCGATCGATTTTCTTTCACTTTCGCCCCATACTCTATATCTATTTTTTCCTCTTTGCTGTGCAAAGAGATACGGTCCAAGGGTTCAGTGTCCTTTATCGACTTTATAAAGCCAAATAGCGTTGTGATATTCTGAAATTTTTGTAAAGCTATCCCAGACTCTTCGACTTTCTTTTCGGATTATGTCTGACCCAAACCTGAGTTTAGCCGATAAGGATTTTTATCTTCTTACTTTTCTTCTCGATTATTGAAAAATGAAAAAAAAAAAAAAAAGTGGGGGAATGTTTACAAAGAAATGTTGAGAATCCGTAGAACCGGTATTGCATTTCTGTGTTGTAATTAGAGGAGAGTTTCCGTTTTCCCAATAAATAACTTGTCCAATCATGGCCTAATGTCCTCCCACAGTTGTCTAATCTCGCGTGAACGTGACTGAGAGGCCGGAAAAGAAAACGAAATTGAAAGAGATAGAAAGGAAGTAAATAAATATAAAGAAATTAAAAGGGGGTGAAAAGAGGAGATGGAGGAAGAAAAAAATTAAATATTGAAGTGATTATGAAGAAGGCTGAAAAACAAATTAAATACTAATAATAGTAGATAAAATAAACAAAGAAAAGGCAATATTAGCCGTTTCCTTATAAGGAAACATTTGACATTCATCGACTGAACAACCTGTACTACTTTTATTTAAAATTAAACTTTTCAACCAAAATAAGATTCTCCAGTCCAATAACTGTTATTGCTCTTTAGCGTATAGATGGGTGTTTCTTTCTTAAACTTTGATTTGAATCAGTTTGGTACTTCAACATCGTGACTATGTAATTATTTTCAAATTGCGTTATATAACAACTATCCATTTTAGTTGCTGCTGCTGGAAGTCCTCAGGTCATCCGGTAAAAGTAGTGATACAGATGTTAAAAGAAAATGGAATATCTTAGAAACAAGGAATAAATAATGAAGAGAAATCAAAGAGTAGGACAAACGATTATAATATATTCGTCTTTATTTGTGCCGTGTCCCTTCAGTACGTGGGCTAACACATTTTTTTCACAATTTCTACTTTTCCGTTGATCTGATTAACTTACGAAAATTTACCCCCCTCCCTTTGACCCCGCTTGGCTATACATTCATCCAAATTGATTAGATAGATTACTCACCGTTTCAATCTGCTCCTCCCATGTGGTGCGAGTGTTTCATTTTGTAACTCATATGACCTACTATCTGTCCCGGAAATTCCAACAGTCTTGTTCTGATTTTAAACGGGAGTGTTTTTCTACCGCCCATTTTTGATAGAACTTCCTTTTTGCTTCCGTGTTTTGACCATGGTATTCTTAAACTCCTTTTCTAGAAATGCGTCTCTGTTGGTTTGTCACGTCTTCATCTGTAATGTAAGGGAAATGTCCCAAATTCACTGCTGTACAGTGGGACTACTTCTTTTACGTACCGTGTCCATTGTAGCTCTCAATACATATTGTCTTTTGGTTATATCTCCTAAACCTCGTTCTGTCATCCATTTAAAAAAGCTTAACAGATAGGTTATACGTTGTTTTCTTCTGTCCCTCTTGCTTTCAATATGACACCTGAGTATCAGATTTTCTAAGCCCTCTTTCCTCATTATATGCCTTAGAAATTTCAGCTGTCTCTTTATGACCTATTTGTTTCTATTTTCCTTAAAACTTCCTCATTTCTCGCATGTCATGGTATTGTTAGTTGTCTTCTGTGGACCACGTTTCTGTTGCTGCAAGTCTCGTCATCTGTTGAGGAGATTATCGCACTTTTACTGCCATATGCGTGGACTGATATGACACAACAGTTCAGTACTCTTTTTTGTTTCCAAGGAAATTTTCCTGTTTCTTAATACTTCATTTTGTTCTAAGAAGGCATCTTTCACTATCCCAATGCACCTTTGAATTTCATTGTCACACTTCCTGTCCTCTGTTAAAACAATTCCCAGATATTTAAATTATTGTTCTTGTTTGATTTTGTCATCTCCAATTTGTAATTTACAACTTGGGCTGTTCCTTTTGCTGACAACCATGTATTCTGTCTTCATGCAATTGATGTTTCGTCTTTTATTCTCACTTTCCTTCACTACCTTCTGTATGGGATATTGAAGTTATCTTTCCGTGTCTGCTATCAACACTGTCATCTGCGTATCTTATGGTGTTATGATTGCGACCGCCAATAATGAATACTGGTAGGATATCTAATTCTCTCCGAATCGCATCACTGCAAAGTCCGGTGAAAAGATACACTCTTGTTTTAGACCCCTTTCTATTTTTATATATTTACCGAAATCATAGGAGCTTCATGTCTCGCACATCTCGCCTGTAGAACTCCCTTCTTTATTCCTGTTTCCATGACAAATATAATCTCCAACTATTTAAGTGTAACGTCAATCGACATCTCCAGTTGCCTTGTTCTATCCACTTCCCTTCTCCATATCCTTTCACCTTTCATTCCTATCTGCTCTCGCTCCAAATCTTCTGTAACCCCCTTGCCTTGATCGATCCACTATCTTTCTCCACATCCTCTCCTTTACCACTCCTATCTGCTCTTCCTCCAAACATTCTGTAACCCCTTGTGTGCTAGTGGCTTCCAGCCTTGTTTGGGGTGATAAGCTTAAAAAAAAAAAAAAAAGATACGAGACAATATTTTCAGCACTCTTTTCTTTGCTTCTAACGAAATTTTACTATAACTTTATACTTTGTTTACTTTACGGGAGTCCTCTTTTTCTGACACAATGCGCAGGGGTATTTGTGTGTCACGCTTTGCGTTTCTTCTTATTTCAAAAGCCAGATACTTAAATTTAATTACCTGCATAATTCTGATATCTTAGAATCAAAGGTCACACATTTGGGTGTGTCTCTTGCTGAGGGCCCTACATTCTGGCCTCCTCTACTTAATTATTATTATAATGGTTAATATCGGACTGAAAATGCGGAATTAATCAAAGGCGAGGAAAATTGAAGAAAACTTTTATATTTAAATATATAAAAAGGAAAACAAGAAAGTGAAAGAACGCAAACAATACATTGGTGGCATTAGGTCTGCAAAATTCGTCAAACAGCCTTTTACACACAAAAGAAAAGATGAAATTGAACAATAAATAAACAACGCGTATTTAGTATGTAATCGTACAGTAATATATCGGTGTTGATAATAAATACTTTTTGTTTTTATATCATATGTATTCCGTCAGTTATGTGTCATGCGTGATGCACGTTTAGGCGATCATGTATCTTTCGATACATTACTGAAGAGGCAGATTTTTCCCGCAGTAGGTAGCCATTTCTTTCTACCGTAGACCACTTGCTATCTAAGGCTATAGAACCTGGTCTTTCCTGATAGTTACCCATAGATGGAGGGGAGAAGAAGAGCATTCATACCTTTCCCAAAGGTATTAGCATGTAAGTAAATATAATAAATTCGACTGGAATTCTAACTCGGCTCTCCGATACGCTACCCATTACTCCAGCGTGCCTCCATCATCACATGTATTACTTTTGTATAATGTTCCACAATATCTTACAGCCATATCAATTTGAAACACCTGTTCTTGTCCGATCACCAAAGTTAAGCAACGTTGAGCCCGGTCAGTACCTAGAAGAGTGGCTGCTTGGGAATCCCTGATGCTGTAAGCCTCTATTGACACGCATTGGTCTAGCGCGCCAGGCTAATGGACAATTCCTCGCCATGAGCAGCGAAGAGAATGATTTGCGGACGGCTTACCTCACAGAAGGACCTTCACAAGCCTATTACGAATTAAGAATGCCCAACAGTACAGACAGTGAATGGAAGCAAAATAAGAAAAAATAGGAAGAAGTTGAAAAGAGAAAACTAGACAATACTAGAAAGTTATTAAAAGATATGAAATCATGAAAGAAATGAAGCGAAACGAAGAGATATGGAATTGGAGAAGAAAAAAAAAGAGAAAAAATCGGAGAGAAATTGAATAAAAGTAGACAAGCCGAAAAAGGCAAAAAATAAACACACAAAGGAAATTAAGAAAGAAATCAAAGAAAGATTCAGAGGACGTGAGAAAAAACAGAAAATATTGTAAAGAAGCAGACGGGCCTAGAGAATTATATAAAAAGAGAAATTAATTTAAGCAAGGAATACAGAATAAGAAGACATAGAATGAAAAAAAGAAAGCGGAGGAAAAATGGAAGCCGAAGAAAAGATAGACGAGCTTAGAAAATTATTTGGGAAAAAAAGAAAAAATAATAAAGATATCATGAAATCAAAAAAGGGAGGGAAAATATTCGCAAAGAAACAATAAGCACAAGAAAAGAGCCAAAAAACGTGCAATATTATATAAGTGGAAGTAAATAAAATCCTTGTTAGAAAGGGAAAAAAGAAGAAGAAAAAACGGATTTATATTAAGAAAGTATAACAGAGACACAACGTTGAGAAACAACAGTAAAGCCCAAAGAAAGAAACGGGACCAAGAAAAAGAACGAATCGTTAAACGAAAAAAAAAATGAAAGAAACACTATACGAACGAAATACAAAGGAAGAAAAAATGAATTAAATGGGATGGACGAGGACAAAAAAGTATATGAAGGAAAGTGGACGCACTTAACGCGCTGGCCAAATGCAATCAAATGAGCCTATTAAGGTGACGCGTGGATTAATATTCAAATATACTGACTAATGCTGAACAGGAAGTCTTAAGAAGATTAAAACCAATGTAGGCTTCCGGGCAAGAAAAAGGGGGGAAAAAGAAGATCGACCGGAACGGAGAAAAATAGAAAGATATTAATATGGAAGACACGTTCCAAGATGACGCGTTTGGATAGAAAAAAAGGAAGATTAGAAAATGTGAAAGATTAGATTTTTGGCAGAATAAAAGTTACCCCTTGTTCCCTACATCAGTATAATCTCTCTGTCCATTTTTTTCTCCATATATATAGTGGAGAAGGTTGGGCACCTCGAGGCGGTGTAATGGTTAGCAAGGTTGTCTCGCTAGAATAATTACGACTGAGTAGTGAGTTCGATCCTCACTGGGTACCCCCATACATTCGGACTTGTGCCACATCTAAGCTACGCTTAGAAAATCACTATTTATATATATATATATGAGAAGGTGCTGAAAATTTACCGGCTTTTTGATGAACGGATTTAAAAAAAAATTTCGTAACTGCTCATTTACTCAGATTTTGGAAAGTAGATTCACCCAAGTATTCTTAAGCACCCGACTCATAAAATAGACAGTGTCTAATATGATTATAAACTTTTTATTATTCTTAACTTTTACAAAATTAAAAAAAAAGATTAAACAAAATATTTTCACTAAAATTTTCCAGGATATTTCAGATAATATACACAAATTATCGTAGTTGACTTGTAGCAGAATGATGGTTATTTTCTAAGTGTATCTTAGATGTGGCACAAGACCGCTAATATGGGGCAGCCAGTGAGGATCGGACACACTACTCAGTCGCAATTGTTCTAACGAGACAATCTTGGTAAGCATTGCACCAAGTCGCGGTGCCCAAATAATTTTGTCAGCGTAGCCTACATGTGACACAAACCCGAAAGTGTGGAGCACACAGTGAGGAACGGAATCACTCCTGTGTCGTACTAAATCTAACCAGATAAGCATACTAGCCATAACACCAAGTTGAGGTGCTTCTTAGCAGTAGTCCTATGATGTGGAAACAGTTTTTAAAATTTGAACAGATTTTCAATAATTCCCAGAGTACTGAAAAACCACTACGCATGACGGTGCAATCTTCATTTTTATTATCATTACAGAACGTACGCCCAATTTACAAAGATAAATGTATTGAACAATAATGGAAATCTTGTGTCATTTTAATGAGGACAAAATTATAAAAACGTCATTATAATGAAATTAATGAAATGACTTTTGATATTTAACCTTGAAAAGTGTACGGTCATGCATCTAGCCAGACAAAATCCGAAACTTCATCTCACTCGTAGTAGACATGTCACGGTTATGGCAATGGTAATATTAGCCGCTTCTCTTAAAGGAAACATTTGGCATTCATTGACCGAGATTCCGGTGCCACAGTCGCATGAAATTTATAAAATTTTTCTCTTAAAGTAATTTTTCGGGAAAATTCGTTTCTCAAAAAGTGTTATTGCTCTTTCAAGAATTGATGAAGGTTTCCTTCCTAATCTTTTGTTTGAAGTATTGTGAAATGCGAACATTTTGGTTGTGTCAGTATTTTCATTTCGAGTTACGTGTGTTATATTCATTTTTGTAACTCCTCAAGTGATGTGGATTTTTTTATTTTGTATACAGTTCTTGTTTAGTAATGACGTGGCTCCAGTCCACAAGATTTGAAGAAATATGTTACAAGCTGCCACCTACAGGTTTCATTCGCTCAAAGTCATTTTCCCCGCTGATGCGAGAAAGCCGTGACATACTGCTGATACTTTGAGGCCAGAATTTTACAGCAACGTTAGAACTCATTTACGCAAAAGCCCCAAAATAATAAAATTGAATTGCTTAAAATAGTACTATATATATATATATAAATATATAGGTACTAGTATAGATAGATATATATATATTAATATATTTTAAGCATGTATATATATATATAAAGCATATATATATATATATATATATATATATATATATATATATATATATATATATATATTAAGCATGTATATATATATATATATATATATATATATATATATATATATATATATATATATATATATATATATTACAATGAATCATTCATACAGAAAACAGATATAGAAGTTAATGATAAAATGGCGAGAATACATCTTCGCAAGCAATTTACTAAGAGACATTAACCCCGAACCTGTAAATGAATGTTATGATCCCTGTTTATAAATTTCAGTTGAAAAAGGTCTTTTTTTTATATATTTACGAGCTTTCATCTGTTCCTACAGATATCATCAGGTAAGAAAATATTTGTTGTTTTATAATATAGGGACTATTTTAAGCATGTATATATATATATTTTAAGCATGTATATATATATATATATATATATATATATATATTAAGCATGTATATATATATATATTAAGCATGTATATATATATATATATATTAAGCATGTATATATATATATATATGTATATATATATATATATATATATATATATATATATATATATATATGTATATATATATATATATGTATATATATATATATATATATATATATATATATATATATATATATATTTTAGAATTGGACATAGCCCGACAATTTATTTAAAGACATTTATATATTATGTTTAACGTTCTTTTTATTTGCTTAAATACTTGTATCTATAAAAAGAACGTTAAACATAATATATAAATGTCTTTAAATATATATATATATATATATATATATATATATACATATATATATATACAAGGTGTATCAAACATAGTTTCACAAACTTTGGGAGCAGGTTGCTGACACCAAAGCAAGGGAAAATGTCCATATAAAGGTATGTCCGAATGGCCATCGTTGTACATCAACACACCAACTCGAAATATGCCCACTGGCTTCTACACACGCTTGCACCTGTCGGATCATTGACTGGTGGAGCCTCTTAAATGCTCCCACACGGTGTCAACTGATTTCCCAGAGCTTCAAAATATTTTGATTTAGCTTCTCTCCATTATTAATGTCTGCTGCATGAATCAATTGTTTGAGATGGCCTCACAGATAAAAATCCATAGGATTGTGGTGGCGGGAACGTGCCGATCGTGAAACCAGTCTTCACCTACCTATCCATCTTTCATGGTAGATGTCAGCCAGTGCATCGCGAACAAGGTGACTAAAATGTGCTGGATCCCCATCATACATAAACCATCATGTGTCTTTGTCTTAGCAGAGTTACATCCTCTAGCTGGCCTGGAAGTGTGTTAGAAATAGAGTTCTTGTAGACAGCTCTTGTAACACGTGCTGGGAGGACATATGGACCTGCCAGGTAGTCATCTACAATTCCAGCCCACACATTAATCGTAAACTGATGTTGTTGTCTAGCCTGTATTGTACCATGGGGATTCCGATCCGCCCATAAATATTGGTTGTGTAAATTTGTTATTTCATCTCTACCAAATGATGTCGCATCTAAAGACAAACAAAAGATCGGCATTTTGTGCAATGAACCATCGGAAAAGTTCTCTCTTGGTAAGTGAACAGAGGGTGAAAGACCCTCCACACGTTGCAAATGATACAGATATAAGAGCTGCTCTTGAAGTACCCTGCATTTGGTAGTATCAGATATACGACATGCTAGTGCCAATCGGTTTGACTTGGTTTGGTTTATTTTGTTTTACGGCATATCAACCTCAATGGGTTATTCAATGCCGACAAGAATTTTTATTGCTGGTAATATTTTGTTTTGTCAAAAATCTGTTTCTGGTAATATAGTTCCAAAAAATTGTATTGTTCATTATAATTTTTTCAAAGAAGTATTGCTGGTAATAGTTAACAATTTGCCCATAGCTGGGACCTTTACAGGTGCTACCACACTGGGTCAGGGTGGACCTGGGAACACCAG
Source organism: Acanthosepion esculentum (assembly GCA_964036315.1). Lineage (NCBI taxonomy): Eukaryota > Metazoa > Mollusca > Cephalopoda > Sepiida > Sepiidae > Acanthosepion > Acanthosepion esculentum. Next base: position 83,777,233 of record OZ038487.1, read on the forward strand.
CAATTAAGAGGTGGTTTCACGCTCCTCAAAACCTCTTGATCAGAGGCCTTGCTGCTGGACGTAGTTTAACGTCTTACCCAGGACGGAGATGTAGTTTAATATCTTACCCAGGACGTAGTGCCACTTGGTGTGTGCTGATACCTGGATCGTCTGTGATGACCTGTAAAATGGGTTCTTCGTGGTCAGGCATACGAGTAGATCTCAGCCTTCCACGATCCATAGTTTTTGATGCCACAGATTCTGTCTCAGTAATGCGATAATAAACAGCAGCAAAATTTGGATGATTCGGTTGCCTTCAGTCTGGAAATGCAATCTGATACAGACTTTCAACCTCACGTCCATTACCATTCGCGCAGCCGTATGTAAAAATCATATATACTTGCTCACAATATGTATATCCTGCCAATGTTAAACAGAAAACTTCTCCGTTAACTCACTACTACACATGCTAAAGGTTGAGGGCAGACTAGCCACAAATGTACACGAATGACAAATGTAAGCGAGTCTAGATGGCAACACAGCGCCATCTCCCGTAAACTTTCGTTAAACTTAATAACATTTGTTTTCATGGACGTTTGTCCTTATTTTGTTATTTATAAAAGTATTTTTGATACTCCCTATATATATATATATATATATATATATATATATATATATATATATATATATATATATATACGTGTGTGTGTGTGTGTGTGTGTGTGTGCAAAACTAAAAAAATGTGGTAAATGAAGATATCAGTAATACCAGCTGTGGTTGGAGCTCTGGGTTTTATTTGAAAAGGTTCTGAACGACTCATTAATCGCTAGATCTGCTTCTAGAAATAGAGAGAGAGATTCTAGAAAAATCGAAACAAGTGTTCGTAATATTATCAATCCTGTACTGGCATCTCGACTTCTGTCATGTTCGCATCGGCGTAACGTTACTTCCCTATAAATATTTTGATGTGAATTGATCTGGTGAGCTTCCCTCCTTGGCACATAAACTGAAGGAATTTAAGCGTGCTACTAGACTGTCAACTAGGTCTCACCATTTTGCTGTTGAACTGTCTGGATGTAACCGTAATTTCTATTCTAATAGTTTCTTTTCTCTATGGAACTTTCTTCCGTTTCTTGCTCCTCTGCCATATACATTCAAACAAATATTTAAAAGAAATGCCGGTCGCCATCTTCTATCTCTGTGAAACCTGTTCTGTTAGCTTGCTTATTTTTTCCCATGAATATTTTCAATGTAAAGAAAATATAAGCACTCAACATGTTAAGTATAACTTAAGATCAGAATTTTTGCAAAATGTATACAGCTATTTATCACCGTGCCCTATCATTGATCTCTGCAATTCACCCGGTAATAGATTATCTCGAAGTGAAAGCAAATTTTTATTCCTCAAATGATAACTTACAGTTTCTTTTCATTCAGTTATATATTCACTATTATTTGAAATATTTTTTGTTGGTTGTCTTTGTTTAGCGCCATATCAACACCTCTCGAAATCTAAATATTTTGTACGCAATTTTATTTTATTTCTTTGCAGATAATAATGGTTTTAGTGATACATTAACCCACAGCTGGAAGGAAAATAGATGGATTCATGCCTTTCCCAATGGTATTTGCACAGAAGTATGGAATTAGAACGTAGCTTTCCGATAAACAATTCCGAGACATCATCCATTACACCACTCGCATATCCAAGCTTACAGCACCTGGTATTCCCAAGTGGTCATTCATCTAGGTACTGACCGGGTTTGACGTTGCTTAACTTCAGTGATCGGACGAGGATCGGAGTTTCAACCTGATGTGGCCTAAAATCTTGAAATGTCTTGTCGCCATTTATCAGGTAGAATTTGATTAAAATTCCGCAGGTTTTAATGGGAACATTTTTTTCGAACTCTTCAACAGTTTTCATTGGAGAATATTTTCCACATCAAAGCGTTTTGAAATGATCAAAAAAACGGTTGGAGCAATGTCGGGTGAATATGGTGGAGGGTGGTAGAACAGACGAACTGAGTTCCAATTATTTTTCCCTGCGTTATTCTGGTTGTAGTCAGCCTAGTTTTGTCATAAAGGAGAACAGTATTTGCCGCCTAATCCGTATTATACGCCGCTTATAAAAACTAAGGTATGTTGATGTACTTCGAGTTTAGTCTTATCTGTCTCGTATGTTTAGTAATTACGATTATATATTTATCATCATAACTGATTTCTCAAACAGAACTTATTTATGACTAATAAATTTCAGGTGAAATTATTTGCATTTACGAACAAAAGTACAGATTTGTTTCGATAATACTGTAACATGCGTATTACGTTTCTTTCTTAATTTCTTAGTCCAGCTGTAGTCGTTAATCTCGCGCATCATATTCGGTGTTTAGATGCACGCGCAGGACGTAAACGATGTGTGTCAAAGGTCAGGTTTCATATGGGTACATCGGCAGTACCGGGGAAAATTTCTCAAATCCCCCTAGGCACTTCCAAATTTTGGTGACGCTTCAGGCGCCGGGCAATAAACCCAGTCTCCTCTCGGTGGATCGATACTGCCTGGGAGCGGGGATAACCCTCTTAGGCATGCCGATCAAAATATAATGCTCGCGTAGGTGTTTATCAGGGCACCCACGTTGCTACCAAATATGACACAAAATCCAAATGTGGATTTACTGGCAATTTTTTTATCCCGTGACCCGTAGGGTCGTAGGAGCACCATGTGTACTACAGCCACTGTAGAAGTGGAAGTGGTGTTTCTGGGGAAAGATAGCCTGACGGAGCCAAAGTGTTGAATTCAGAGTTTTTCCTTCTCCTAGACCGGTTGCCACCCATGGTTGTAGCACAGAGTCTGTCCTGCTATTTACCCATAGCTGGGGGATAATAAATGTATTCATACCTTTCCCAAGGGTGTTAGCAGGCATGTGAATATAATTTCCAACCGGAATTCGAACTCGGCTCTCCTATTCCTCAATCCGAATCGCTATCCATTATTCCCACCTGGCAATAGCGTGGTATAATTGCTCAAGCAACCTCGGCACTTCCCGCTTTGAACGAGTGGTAGTACGTGGGGGGCATGGGGATTGAGCTAATATTATTGGCAGAAGAGCGAACTTCTCTGCCGGCCAGAATACAAAACTCGCGTATCATATTCTGCCACTCTCCTTACTGTTTATGCTAATTAGGTAGTCATTTAAATATCACTACAATTCGTTTTATCATAATTTACAAACCTCAAATCGGATCACTTTTTCGTCTTGAATACGTTTTTAGTTGTCTTGTCCAATAAAATATTTTCTGGGTCCAACAACATCTACATTTCAGCGTTGACAAGCATACACGCGCTCAAACACCAGCTTATCATGAGAGATTGTATCATCGAGACAGATCCATCAAAACTTGACAGTCCTTTGTAAACGTCGATATATGATAAGCCTATGTAAAACCAACAAGTCTGTTTTAACTCGGGGAGAAAATGACTCAATGTTAGCAGAAGAAAAAAAAAACTAAAAAAAAACAAAAAAAACAATGATTTCAGAGTTATTTATCTTTATCCCGTGTGATATTGCTGAATTTCTCCCTGTTGGGTCAAAGATTATCAACTCGGAAAGAATAACCCGCTCAACAATATTGAGTTTTTTCTATACAGAATGTAGGTGATCATTGGTTGCCACAAATTAATTTTAATTACAGAACAGATATTTTCCCTACTATGTGAATTTATTTTTTACGTTAAGTTTCACCCTATGCAAGGCCCTGTGACCATTCGTGGTAAAGGGTTACATTAAGAAGCAGTTTATGCTGATAGGAGATAAAGATAACGGTTAACCCTAGACTTGAACAGGTTAAGATTGCAGTGATCAGTTAATTATTACTGGCAGCCACAATCTTAACAACATGATAAGCATATGGCACAGTGTTGAATGCAGACACAGAAAGAAAACTATAAAAACTACGACAGAAGGGAGTGAAGGAAAGTGAGAATAAAAAATCAATTACAAGAATACAGAATGCAATGCTGTTAGCATCAGGATGAGCCCAAAGTGCGTAGTGCAAATCGAAATATACCAAAATCAAAATAGTACAAAGTTTGTATATTTAGGAAGTGTTTTAACAGAGGAAGACGTATTCGGATAGCCAAAGATGCATTCCAAAAGCTAATCAGAGTACTAAGAAAATAGAAAAACTTCGCTAGAAACAAGGAAAATAATACTAAACTCTTACGTGATATCTGTCCTCCTGTATGACAGTGCTGGACAAACACTTCAAAGGTGAAGAGAATTGCAGCAAAAGAAAGGTGGTTTTACAAAAGGATTCTGAGGACCCCATGGACCGAAAATATGAGCAACGATGAAGTTTTTAGTCAAAATGGAAATAAAATAGAAACTCATACGTAACATCAGGAAGAGACAGTTGAGGTTTCTGGGGCACTTAATGAGGAATGAGCGCTTGGAAAATCCAATATTCACAGGACAGATTGAATTCACGAGAGATCGAAGAAGTGAGCCTGAGTAAATGGTGGCGGAACAGGATTTAGGAAAAATGACAGAAAGAAAAGGAAAAGAAGTTGTGGAGGGCCATGATTGCCTACGTTCTAATGGAACATGGCACATAAAGAAGACTAGATTAGTCCATATTTTATGCTATTTTAGGAATATGAAAAGTGCGAAGCCCTTTTTGTTATACTTTCCAAAATGACATGAAGCTAAAATTTCTATACCCTATATTACAATCCTTCTGAGCGGAAAGTAAGTACATTTTCTGGGAGGACACCTACAACTACGCTTGAACTAGGCCAAAGCCGTCAAACCTCGTGTCTTGTAATATTTTGGCATTAACCTATCATCAGAAGTAAGGTAAAAAAATGAATAAAAGTAAAACTAAAACTAGCCGTGTTTATGATATTTCCAGATCTCTGTCAACAATAGCGAATGCACGTTGAGGAGCCTCACCAAACAGGGAGAGCAGTTAGCAGTATTTAGGTCAGATAATACAAGCCGGTAAATAAAAAATGCGCCTGTTATACGATACACTATTTGGACTGTACAGTTGTTGGTTATAAATATTTAGAGGAAAAGAGTAAGAGTAGAGATTAAGAGGAAATCGGACAGAAAAATCTTGATATGACAGGGAGAAGTAAGACCGAATCAACAGTTGTCCATTTGAAATTATGGCTCCCGCCAGAGAGTTTGTCTGCGTCCTTTGGATTAAAGTAGTAATAATTGAACCAGACAAACACGGCAATAAAACCTTGAGCTAAATGTGAGACATGAGAAATCAATGTATTAGATATGCATATAAATATATGAAAAAAAAAAAAACACACACACAAACACACACACACACACACCACACATAGACGTATATAATATTTACTAAGCGAAACTTAGGTACGACACAAGGCCGAAACTATGGAACACCTCATACACGTATAATCTATATATATATATTTTTGTCATCCACAGACAGACTGTTTCGCTGTTTCACAGCTCATCAGTGTGGCTTATTATGTAGAAAGCACTGGACTGCCGTTTCGTCCTTTTGGGGACTCTTCAGCACTTACGACTCAATATAGCACAATATTTAGTGACATTGAGTCACGTTAGTTTCTTCTTCATCACCGAGGCCTGTTGGTCGAGTGGTATGGCGCTTGCGTTGTGTTGTAAAGTCCGGTAGTCCTGAAGAGTCCCCAAAAGGACGAAACGGCAGTCCAGTGCTTTCTGCATTCTGTTTAGGCTTCTTCTAGACTCGATGAATTACTATGAATAAATAAATGAATAATAATAATAATAATAATAATAATAATAGCTAGCCACTCGTATTCGAGGATACCCGTCTATTAGGGCGCCTAGCCAATCCCTATTGCAGATGCTCCCTAAAGCACATTTGTGTTTGTTCAACACCCACAGAGTCATCCTATGGTTTATACTGCAACTATGCTAAGCAGACCTTAGTTACAGTTCCTGCGAGAGAGCATATTATCTAGCATGATCATCAATCTGAACAAACGCCAGCACCCTAAAACACTCGATCACGATGACTTGTGACTTCGTTCTAGCAGAGTGTTCCGTCCTCCCAATTTCACTCACAAAGTTTGGATTAACCGGTGTATGTTTTTTAGGCACTTTCCAAAGGTGCCATACGCTGGAATCGGTGTATTTTGGCTGCACGAATTTTCTCAAACATGTTTTTCTTAAATTCCTGTCTATCAATATTTCAAATTTCCGAATAAGTTCGGTGAGATCAATATTAACTTTAAATTTATATAATTTTTTTTATTCCCAAGTACTTTCGAATGACACGCTATACTTTTTCAAAGATTGTTCTGTGTGTAGTTACGCAACTATACATATATATATATATATATATATATATATATATATATATATATATATATATATATATATATATATATATATACTGTCAACACCTATGCATCGAGAGTCTGTTTCGTTTTTGGACACAATCTTCAGGCCACTCGCAGTTGAGCTCAGTTTCTACTTTTAGATTTACATAAAACTATATTTTTATCAGATATATGCGTGTGTGTTCATGTTGCTGAAAATTTCCCGGGCCCATCTGACAAACTCATATTAGATATAAAAAAAAATATAAAGATATTTCATGATCAAACCATGAAACCTTCGACCTAATCGTGTGAACATTCTTGCATAAATACACAAAAGAAAGAAAGAAAGAGAAACACAAACAAAAAGATATAGAGTGATAGAGAGAATGCGAGAGAGAGAGAGAGAGAGAGAGAAAGAGAAAGAAAGAAAGAACGAAAGAAAGAGAAACACATAAACAGACAAATATATGTACGAATATTTATATATATATATTATATGTTTATTGAACATTATGATAACTTTAGTTATATATATATATATATATATATATATATATATATATATATATATATATATATATATATATATATATATATTGCATTGAAGAGAAAGCTATTCCTTTCATATAGATTACTCAGAACTTCACATCACATATTTCAACTATATGTGCACGAATTCCTGAATTTCTTCGCCTGTAACTTGGAAGAACAAGAATTAATACTTTGTGAGATGAATTTAACAAAGTAGGAAATTATTTTCACCCTCAAAACGTCTTAATTAAATGCGATTAATTACGAAGAATCGTAATAAACAAATCTGCATTTACAAAAGAGGCTAAAGAGATTAGTTTCCAAAAGTAAATGGTCTAGAGTCGGCAGAAAAAAAATCCAATAATAAATTTATCCAATTTAAAACCTTCGAATACACAACTGGAGCCTCTTAGCTTCGGCCTGAAATTTGCCACTGGATTGCGGAAAGACGACATTACATATTTTATAATAACAATAAATAGGAACATCCAGAGTTTAATAACAGCCACAACTGAAACATCCAGTGAAACAACACTTCCTTACAGGTGTATGGAAGACCTGCAAGAAATATCTGATAACAAAACATGCATGTAACCAATTCCGACAAAGGCCGTGTGATTACAATTATGGATACACACACACACACACACACAAAGAAAAACTTCTTGAACATGGCAACACATACAAAAAAATAAATGGCCACAAGTTTATAAAAGAGACAGAGATTGTAAATAAGAAATCAAGAAACTATTAAAATATGAAGATATTTCCTTGTTAAAACTTATCGAACGTCACCCGAAACACATTTTACACAAGAAATTCCCCCAAGCAGGTATTTCGATGAGACCATATGAGGAATAGATGGCGCTCCACATAAACTGGCCGACGGACTAGTCAAAGTTTTAACACCACATCTTGGTATACTTAGCGCTTGCAATTAAATTCCCTGGTGATTTCTGCTGATCTTTAAATTTTCTGGTGATCTGAAGTTGATAAAGCTCGATTCCCTGCATATGATAAGGTTAAGTTAAATACCTTATATCATCATATATATCTCGCTCTGTATCTTTTTATATGTTACATAGAGCACTGTTTTGTGTAACTTCAATTTTTGTTGATTTTATGCTCAATATATATATATATATATATATAAATATAAAAGTGAACATAGAAGTCAACACTTAAAGGCGACAGTCTGTTTCATGCTAGTGCAATCGTCGGGCAGCTAGTGCTGTTATTTTTCTCGGCTATTTATATATAAGGGTCAGTGGTGCATTGTGGGTAGTCTATTTTGGCGGTTACTTTTACCGGAAGTCGTTTATTTGTTTATTTATGTCAAATTATTTTCCTTGTTTTATTTAATTTTATTTTTATTTTTTATCTTAAATATTTATTTATTTATTTTTTATTTTGATCGATGTTTTTTATTAACGTAGTAAAAATTTGTTTACATAGCTTATTGTTGGTAGTCTATTATGGCGGTCATTTACCGGAAGTCGTTTATTTGCTTATTTATTTGGGTCAAATTGTTTTGTTTGTTTTTATTTATTTTCATTTTTATTTTTTATTTAATATATTTGTTTATTTATTATTGATTAAAGCTATTTGTTGAATTTTGCGGTTGAATGTTGTGGTTTGTTCTGACTATTATTTTGGTGGGAACAGTTTTTAATTTATTTATTTGGATTGATTTTCTTTATTTGTTTTTTCTAAACGGCTAGTTTATCAGTATCGGTTGTTAGTTTATTTATATATTTGGATGTATTTAGATCAATTTATTATACTTGTTGTTATTTATTTGTTACACTGTATATTTTCTCTTTTTGGTTTTCGATTTTTAAGTAACGCCGTATATTATTTTTTATTAATTTTTTTTATCGTTATATAACAGTTATAACTATTTTCCGTCCGATTTTTTGTTTTGATTTTTATAGTTTCATTTTTTGGTCATAATAGATTGATAATTTGTTTATTATTTACTTTATTGATTTTTTTTCCTTATTCTATTATTCTATTTCGCCTATTCTAACAGGTGTGGTTTGGTAATTTGTTTGGATTAATTTATTTTGCTTATTTTATTGTGATTTTGTTTGTTTATCTATTTATTTATTTTTCGATTTTAAGTTACGTAGTAAAAATCTGTTTTCATGTCTGCATTTTGCGATTAGCTCGGATCTTTTATTTAATAATTTATTTTGTTCTGGGAAGGTAATGATAGCTATTTTTTCCTCCAAGAAAAGTTTGAAAGTTTTTGATAGGTTGTTGTAGGCTGATCATTTTTTCCTTATTTTCCAAGATATTTTTGGTGTGGTGTGCTTTTTTTTTTTATTTCCCAGATATACTTAGAAAGCATTGTGCTGTTCGCATATTTACTATTTGTGAAAGATGTTTTGTGTACATAATTTCTTTCTTTCCAGGGTCCTTCAGTTATTCCTATGTATACTTTTTCTTCATTATCTGGTGATTTTATTGTGGCTTGGTAAATTACGTTGTTTTGTAAACAATTACCGTTTAAGGGGCATTCGTTTTTTATTCTGCAGTTGCACGTGGGTTTAATTTATTCGTGTGGTTTGTTAATAATTTTCCTGTTGTGCTTTTTTATTATTTGTGCCATGTTCTCGGTGCAACTGTAGCTGATTTTACTGTGTTTTTGTTGAATATTTTGTGTAGGGTGCTTGATTCCGGGAAGTATTTGTGTAAACTTGAAGAATATTTTTCCTATGTTTGTTTTTATGTTTTTGCTGTACGGTGGGTTGAACCATATGATATTTCTTTTCCCGTTGGCCTTTTTTGTGTTCTGTGGTGAGTATGTGAGTGTTGCTGGGAATCCGCTATCTTTCAGGGCTGTTTTGTAGTCTTTCTTAGCTTTGTTAAATATAGATTCATCGGAGGAATTGTCGGAAAGCCTACGGTTAATCGATTTTTGCTTCTTCATGGTGAAATAGTACTATTTTACCATGAAGAAGCATGGATAAAGAAAGATGGGATATTTGACACTACATTGGGAAGCTTTGACGGTGCAGAGACATGGGAAATCGTAGGTATTTACTTACTAAACGAACTAAGCAAAATAATAGATAGAAAGGACACGGGACTCTACAGGGACGACGGTCTCATAATCTTAAGAAACTGCAACAAACAAAATACAGATAAAACTAGAAAAGCAATAATTAAGATTTTCAAAAATAACGGATTCGACATAGATATAAAAACTAACCTAAACGAAGTAGATGTTACCTTCAACCTAAGAAAAGGCACACACAAACCATACAGAAAACCCAATGATAAACCACAGTATATACACCCATCCTCCAACCACCCTCCTTTTATAACATCTCTCTCTCTCTCTCTCTCTCTCTCTCTCATATCTCACCTCCACTCTAAACTCTTGTGCCAGTGAAAAACAGAGGCTCGGCTCATACAAATTAATCCATAACCACGCTGGGACATTTTCTGTAGCTTTTTTGTCCTGTTTTTTTTACCCAAAACTTTATTGCACGGTGATCTTAGAAATTTTCTTCACGTCCTGACTGAATACTGCAAACTAGTCAACTGTGACAAGTAGTGTTTCGTAGGGTATGCTCAAATAGTTGTTACAGCTGTTTTCTTTCATCTGGAATAACAAATGATGACAGGTCAGCTTATTAAATGTATTGTAATGACATACTAAAATTACAATAATTTAGGGCAGTTATTATTGCCTCTCCTAAAAAACGTCTCAAAACTTCGGGAATGTACCTCATATATATAAGCATTCTAATTTCAAATATGAATGTACCTCATATATATAAGCATTCTAATTTATAATAGGTCGGCAAAGCGGATTCCCAGCAATAGGTCGGCTAGCAGTGTTGGTACGTATTTAATACGATTACTATTTCTCTGGCCTTGCGCCAGACTAATCTAATCTTCGTTAAAAACCAACCCTACCCTGAAAGAATTTACGCGTTTCACACTTGTGCCACAGGCTACCGTTTGTTCCTCTTTGAAAAGTGTTGATTTCGAATTGCTATTATTGGTAGGAAGAAAACCCTACTCAATCGGAACGTAGACCAAACAGCTTCGTATTAACTCCACCATTCCCGTTTAATCTTATGTCTTATAAAGGGTAAAAACAAAAATAGATCAATCAATCCCTGGCCTCAACGGAGAGATCAAAACTTGGAGATTTATCAAGGCAAATTAACTATAACTAAGATGTCCAGAAAAAGCCTAATGTGTGGAATTAGAACAATCTTCCACTGTAGACTAAATAAAGGGTTCGGATCGAAATTTTAAAAAAATCACCTGAAGACATTGTTTATCTTTGTATCACCGTCACTAGTAAAATAACATATACAATTTTTAGCACGTTTTTTTGTATGACACCCATTATTTTTGGAAATCTTGCAAAAATAAAAATAATTGTCGGATGTTAATGAAACTTTCAAAAAATATTCATAGATTATGGAAATTATTATAAATATGTTTTTTTTATTAAAGTCATGGCAGAAATATTTTTTATTATATTTATTACCCCCCTCCTAACTAATTTTATGAAAACTCTAGAAATTCGCTCGCGTCGGGTTTAGTGATTACAATAGTTAAAAGCACAAGGCTTTGAAGAATGCAAATAATGTTTTTTTTTAATTGGACCCATTGGACCTGAAAATCAGCTCTGAATTGTAACATCCAAAACTCAATAAAACAAATATATTATTTAATTTCAAATGCTTTTATTTGCTTTTAGTTGTTTTTATGAATATGGACAATATTTTCTAAAAGGAAAAAAAAATTTCGATGAAAAATGAATTTTTAATACAGTTATTTGTTATTTATTTAATTATAATAGATTTTTACATTAATTTGTTAAACTATTGTAAAATTAGTTAAAAGCTGCGTCGGGTTTCCTTAGTGTCCTTATGAGATAGATCTTTTTTAGCGCTTTGTAAATTGAATCGTTTTGTCTAATCAGAAGAAAGGAAGTAATTACGAATGTAATTTTGTGTTTATAATCGGGCTCTAATTATAGAGTACGGAAAACCAACCAGAATACAATTAAGTTGCGTTATTTAAGTTAAGCATTGTTCTCCGCTGTTAAGGCCTTTAATTTTGCGAAACACGTGTGGACAAGTTTATTTGATTTTTCAATTTCAACTGAGAAGGGTACCTAAAAGTATCAGGGTAAAAACAAAAATAGATCAATCAATCCCTGACCTCAACGGAGAGATCAAAACTTGGAGATTTATCAAGGCAAATTAAATATAACTAAGATGTCCAGAAAAGGCCTAATGTGTGGAATTAGAACAATCTTCCACTGTCGACTAAATAAAGGGTTCGATTCGAAATTTAAAAAAAAATCACCTGAAGACAGCCGGAGAACGTGAATTTTACAGTAAAGATGAGAACAACAGTCAAATGTTAATAGTGTAAATAAGAAAAAAACATGTTTGATGTGAACGAGAACAAAGAAAACTAAGTTGGTTAAAATGAACGAAATATGAATGAAAATAGGTTGGTTAAATAATGGCAATGTTAGAAAATAAGTCTGTTAAACAAGAACAAGAATAAATTAGAATAAATTTGCTAAAAATGGGGAAAGAATAGCAAATCAGACTGAAAAGCTAAAATGAAGAAAAGAAGAAATGAAAAGAAAGCAAAGGGATTTGTCCCAAACATATTTTTCTAACAGTTTTTGTTTCTCATTGTCTTTGTTCCAATTCTGTATTGTTTTATTTATGTTTAATGTGTCCATTGGCCAAATATCCACACATGGTCAATCCACGGACGTTTGCTCCAGCCAACAACAAAGACAACAATTCTCTGTTGCAATATCAGATTTGATTAGGATCGATGAGTCAAGTTATTAAATTGTGCTTCTTTATTGTTCGAGTATAAATTCAGGAATTTGTGAGCCGGCTATGAAGCCGATTCAAGCACTGGAAAGTAAGGGCACCGGGTGGGGTACGGGATAGGAGAAAAGGAAAAAGAGACAGTGGGAGTGGATATAAAAGTACGTGAAGAGAGTAGAAAAAAAGGAGAGGAAGATTGGAAAGAAGAGTAGATTTGGAAAGAGAGAAAGAGAGAGGCGGGCCGGAAAGCAAAATGGCGAAAGAAAAAGGTTGAAAGAAGACCAACCACTATAAAGAGAACGACTAAAAGGAAGACAGGATCAAAAAATAATAGAGAAAGAGCTAAAACATCAAAATAACGATAGGATGAGGATATACATATATATTTTTGTCATCCACAGACAGACTGTTTCGCTGCTCATCAGTGTGGCAAGACGTCCGGTTGCCTCTAGCTAGGATCGAAACCAAACTGAATTTGCGTCAGTCCGAACTTCTCCCGCGAAGCCGTCTGCATACGGTACGGAATGAAGGTGAATTTTAGCGTGTTTATTTTTAGATTCAGATAAACACAGTGACTGACAGTGACTCAATTCTGTCGAAGAGTCGTGCAGTATTAGCTTAAATAGTCACTGTTTACAAATTCACACCTGAAACCAGAGGGCTCAACCGAAATTAATTTTTCAGGAGCTAATATTTTTGTCATCCACATACAGACTGTTTCGCTGTTTCACAGCTCATCAGTGTGATGAGATGTCCGGTTGCCTCTAGCTAGGATCGAAACCCGACTGAATTTGCGTCAGTCCGAACTTCTCCCACTATATATATATATATATATATATATATATATATATATATATATATATATATATATATATATATATATATATATATATATATATATATATATATATATATATATATATATATATAAACTGAAGAACGTTAGAGTAACGGATAGCGGCTCGGATTGTAGAATGCCAGAGCTGAATTCCAAATCCAGTCGTGTTCATTATATTCCCTTACGTGATAATGCTATTGGGAGAGTTATGAATACCCTAGCTATGAGGTTAA
>OZ038487.1:83793490-83893490 GCA_964036315.1 Acanthosepion esculentum
ATATATATATATATATATATATATATTGGTTAGATGTGTTTAGTTAGCAATTTAACAGTTATACAAGTTATACAAAAATAGACTTCTGCAAATAGTCTTTTATGTAAATCTTTAACGTGAGAGTAATTTAATAGCTCTAGGCAATGGGAAAACTTCATGGCGACCTGCTGAATTTCATTTCCTACATCAATACCTGAAAAATAGGAAGTTAATCACAATGAACGTATCATGATAATTGGTGCCAAATGGTCAGGTCTGAATATCACAAAAACTGCTGGCCTAGAAAAGATTTTACACCCAATAATCTCTTTTGAAAGTAAAACCACTGTTAGTGTCTGGTGTGCTGAAGAGGAATGGCGAATGGCCCATTCCTTACAAAGGTAACTACAACTGTGGTTGGCTGTCATGCTCTCTGTGACCGAGTAGTCTGAAGCACGCTGGATCAAACGCTGGCCTCTGCATTTTAATCTGGTTCTTATTCGAAGACATTAACATGATCTCCATTCTGGTTTCTTTTCTGATTTTAGATATGACTTGATTAACGAACTTTAATATTTTGTCAATAACAATAAATAACAATATCTTTGAACATCAGGCCTTTAGGCTGTCATTATTGTTAATCCATTTACCATCACTGTAATTATTATTATTATTATTGTTATTATTATTACTATTATTAATTCCTTTAATTTCTCCGGGTTACAACCAGAGAGTTAAGGTAAGAAATGTCTTTATGATATTTTCCACTGAAATGAAACAACCCAAGAACAAACACATTTGACATTGACAAAGCATTTCATAAGTTGCGAACTGTAGTGCGAGAATATTTCTTTGTATTTCTTTAATGCATGGCCACCAGAAGTCCCTGCAATGTGTCTACTGAAATTTTTCAATCAAACCGTACGCATCAACCACAACTGGAATTATTTGTATCCCCATTTGCCTCATTTTGGAAATTTCCACTTCATGATCCTTGTATTTTGATAGTTTTTATTTTTTTTTTAGATCTTCGAGGACACATTACAGTCGGCAGGAACTGCGATTTCAATATGAAAACACGCTGTTTTTTTGTGGTCTTTCATCGCTATGTCCGGCCGATTGTTCTGCCTCTGTGTAAAGTACCATAATGTGGTCTTAATGTCTGTAACAGCGTCTGGGTGGTGTACATACCGATTTCTTAAAGTTCCCTACCCGTAAAAGTTGAAGATTTTCCAGTGCAGATATCGTCATCATCATCATCATCATCATCATCATCATCATCATCATCATCATCATCATTCTTCTGTTGTGCCTTTGCTTTGTGTAGTATGAGTTGCCCCATGTCTTAACCAGAAGTTTCTAGAAACTGATTTGTATCTGAAGATGAAAACAGATGCGTACCATTAAATCAAGGAGAAAAAATGTAGTTTTGGTCAGTGCCGGTAGAGAAATCTGCGCAAGATTTTAGAAGTCCCCAAACTAATGATGTTTTTTGGTGTTCATATATTTTATGGCTCCATTTACATCCGGATATTTATTTATCCCTCTTGATATAATTCCTAAATCTCTAATAAAAACAACTAATGTTGGCTTAAGATGCCACATTCTACTCTTTTCTATCTTCAGGTCCTGTTAATTACTTAGATTCTCAAGCATTTTCAATAAGGATTTTTGTCGGTTGCAAAACCTATCAGCTGACACCATTTTTCAACTGGATTGGCCACAATTATGTGTTGTCAATTTGCTTGCAGTTCCCTAACAGTTTGAATGCTAAAATGGCAGAGGATGGTACCCACCTCATTTTGTATAACTTGGGGCTTACTTTTCCATCAATTCTCTTTGAGAGGGTGCTTTTATGCAGGACACACTGACCAATGTATGCACGAAACAATCCTATCAAGTCGTTGCAAGTAATCTGTAGGTCTCAATCGGGCACGCCCAAATTATCATCATCATCATCATCATCATCATCATCATCATCATCATCATCATCGATTCTTCTATTTTCAATTGTGATCTCGTATTATAGGTTTTCTCTGTAGAATCACAAACATATAGAAACTTTCGCAGAATATTTGCAGAACAAAGAATGGAGGGTTTTTAAGAGATGAGATACTTTTTATTCTAATTTTCTTAATGTATGTCTTTAGGTCCGATGTTATATACACCAACAGCACAATGATCACTCTGACAATAGTAACCTGAACCGCAGACATAATGGCAACTTCAATTCGCTCGAGGGTCAGTGTACTTTTGAAGATTTTTAATTTCGTTGAGCTTGATATTATGGTCGCCATGAACAGCCACATTGAGGAGGTAATTCCTTGATTTTTAATGACGGTTTGATGACCACAAGAAAGCAATCTGTTTGCATTTTAAAATTCCATAAGATATTCACTTGGTTGTTTCGCTCGGCTTCTCTAGTCTGTGACGACACCATCTTTGTTTATGTTCCCTTCATAGGCACCACTGCAGAGGAGAGGACCCTTTATCATGGCGTAGTTTGTATTCTCTCTGCGCAAACATTCCTCGAGCGCTAATTTCCACCTCCATATCACGCTGACTGCACTTGTCCGAATTCACTTGTCGATAGATGTATTATCGGACATAATCACTATTCACGGCTTGGTCTTGTGCGTCTAACATTAGGCTTTTCAGTTCGCTTTTCGTCAACCAATTCCACGAATCGTATAGGTTTGGGATGCCTATAAAACGTACATGAATGGCATTGCCTTTCTTGATCTAAACTCTTTCAGTACCCCCTTACTATATTGATTTATGGCCATATAACGATGAAAGACCGACTCTCATACGAGCAGCGAAAGTAAACGATATCGCAAGTAACTCATGCGTTAATTTCATCTGTTCCTCTTGACTTCAGTCTGTTCTTTGAGTATCAAATTTTCCAAGCTCGCTTCCTTCGTTTTGTGCTCTAGAAATCTCTACTGTCTCGTTCTGATGTATAAGTGTCCATTTTGTTTCCATTTTCTTTTATAAGATTCTCTAACACTTCGTCGCTCCTTAGTTCGTGGTATTCCCAGCATCCTTCTGTAGAAGCACATTTCTGCTGTTCCAAGTCTCTCTTTCATTTGTGAGGAGATTTTCCAATATTCCCTGCCATAGAGGAGAATTGATATTACGTAACAGTTCAGTAATCTTTGCTTTGTTTCTAACGAAATATTTATGATTTAGTATTTCTATATTTTAATAATTTCTGATCAGAATTTACAAAATGTAGATTATGTATGAGGAATCGTGCGATGTGCTGATAGCGGAAAAATTACTGCTCAGAAAATGGAATCGGCATATCGAGTCTAGTCTGTTCCGTTCACTCTGGCACTAATGCCTTCGAATTCATTTCTTTTCCGCTAGCTATAGGTTAAATGACAATGTAGACCAGTATCTTTAGCCTTGGTGTTTAGCATTCCTTTGAGCAGGAAAAATACCCATAATGCAACGTAAATCCACTCTACTATTTTTCACTAAAATTTATAAAAATTCAAAGTTTTGTGAATACTCGTTGCCGCAGAGACTTTGTAATCGTCGATACTACTATAATACGACGTTGAACAATGCTGGTGTCAGACGTCTTCGAATATCACTTGCACTAATAGTACTTGCTCGATAATACTCGCTCGAATAGTAATCCGTAAAGTGATCTGAATAGAGAAAGAGTATAGAGAATAGCGAACCGCTTAGAAATAGAGGATAGAATAGAAGTGATATTTATTCTGCGAAAATACAGAAATGTGGCACAAAGCCAAAGGGGGGATTGGGGAAAAAAGGACGGTCTTCATCTGTCTTAACTATAACTTAGCTAGCCGCAAACACTGACCCAATCGTACGAACAATATACCTTACACCAAAACACCACATTCATCCGTACCGTTCTTACTACGACCACCATAATACCTCACTGTCTCTATGAAAATACTGACTAGTCCCCATATGTACAATTCAATGTCTGTGGCGGGAGGGGAATAAAATAACAATTTTAAAAATTAACCCCAATGAGTATATACAAATGAATACAAAATATTTACAAGAAACTAAAGAAAATATTATTAGTAAATAAAAACCCCCACAATAACTAAATGTGGCAGAAACACCAGTTCACTGGCCGAAATAAATGCGGGACTATAATAGGGATAGAATAGAAGTGCAGATCATTTAGACGCGACTTCCTAGTTATGCGTTTCCTCTATAGTCACGTGGTCTACTTAATTCAATAATGGGATCGCCTGTGTTTGTTCACTGGCGATCTATGTTCAAACTCAAGTATCGGCAGCGACAGTTTATTCCTATATAACGCACAGATAATAAAGGAATGTTGTGGAGAACTATGATCGCTTATATTTTGAAGAGAAATAGAGTCAAACATATTCAGTATTCCATAAATTGACTTGACCGCTTTTAAGAAATAGGAAAACATTTTAAAGGGAAGAGTTTTTATGGGGTAATATTCATTAGACATTCTGCAAGCCACGGCATTAGTCAGAATCGAAAATATTGATTTTAATATTAGAATCGGGGTCATGTTCATAGTATAAATACAGTGTTAAATATATCCCTAAATTCATAAAATAATTGTCTCTGCTTCCTTTTTATTTTGTTAATTGTGGCAATAAATGACTTGTAAGTTTTAACGCCCCAAAAAGAAACTGCTATTCTTTAATCATCATAGAGAACCGTTTTTGCGTATCATCAGCATGGCCGATGCTAATTTCCCGACGAGCAACTCATTGCATTTTCTTGCTTTCAGGTTTTCTACTGTCATGAAGCAGAGCGATTATATTCAATCAATTGCTAAAACCGTTGGTTTATTATGTCATCAAAATCCATCTTGTACATTTATAAATCTACAGTTGATCCGTGCGTTGAATATTGATGCTATATCTGGTCAGGTCCTCCGGTTATAGATCTCGAGATTCTCGACAAAATCCAAAGGATACTGTGTTATGTTATTGATCCTGAGCTGGCATCTCGACATCAGTTACTTTCCCACCGCCAAAATGTAGCTACCGTCTGTCTTTTCTATAAATATTGGTAGTTGTTCTAATGGTATCTCCTCCTTGCTACCTCGGCCGTGTGAATTTAAACGTACTACTAGATTGGCTAATAGATCTCATCGTTTTACTGTTGAAATGACTCCATATAACTGTAAATTCTATTCTAATAGTTTCTTTTCTCACACGTATCTCCCCTGGAACACTCTTCCGGATTCTTCAAAAATCTAAATGTAGCGTTACTCACCATCTTCTGTTTTCGTAACGCCTGTATTTTTATCGTCCTTTCTACTCACTAAAATCATCTCAGTCTTTTCGACTCTAATAACCATTGCATCTTAGTGACATTAACAACCTTGCTTGGGATGAAATGATTTTAAAAATATATCATATTTGAAAATGTGCTTACGTCATTGATAGTAACACTATTGTGAATTGGGAAAAGGGACATATTCAGTGGTATGCAGTTATCAATGACGTCACCTCAGTTTCAATCTACGCCTTTGTAAATAAATGGTTATGTGGGTGGGGATAATAGATAGCAGCAGGGAAGGAGAAAGAGTAGAGCCGAGTTCGAATTTCAATCCGATTCGTTACACTCCTGTGCCAATACCGTTGAGAAATTTGTGAATTCATCTTCTCCCCCTAGCTATTGTTTAAATAGTAGGAATATTATCTGATAAAATCATTGTTATTCTCTAAACAAACTGTTAATGGAACATTGACTCGATAAAAGAAGAATTATACTTACAATACAAAATATGATTTAGCTTTAAATGACCCACACAGAGTTGATAAACCGTAAAAAACAAATTAATCAATAAATCAACATTTGTATATTGATACGTATAAGGCGAACTATAGATAAGACGAGACCCAAAATCTAGGTAAATTTTCGAGATTTTATATGATATCCGTAGTATAAGACGACCAAAAACGTAGGCTAGCCAACGTATGGTACGATAGCCTACGCCGCCAGCAGCAGTTAAGCCTATTATCATGATTTCTACTAGTACAAAATAAAGCTGATGTTATTACAAATGTTGTTTTGCTTACCGTTAAATAATATAAAGTATTAACATGAATATTTATGAAAATGACAATAACGATTTCATTATTGCGACTCGTTCTATGGCTTAAATATAACCTACTTACCAGTGCCGATACACCACAGGATTTGACGTTAGCTTTTTGTAACTGTTGTATTAGACGACCGCTATTTTTCGGGGTAATTTGTAAGATTTAAAGGTCGCCTTATAAACGAAAATATACGGTATATAAACAAATACAAGTAACTCTTTAAGAAATTAGTTATCGATATGACACTGTATTTATATTATAAGCACCACCACGCATCTAACATCTATATATTTCGATTCTGACAAATGTGTGTCAAGGAAGGTCAGATGATTGCTAAGCTACAATAATTATTGCTCCCATCACATCCTCACAAATTATCCCTGATTTTAACGCGTGAACCTGTTAACTTAGGTTAATGTCAAATAGTCTCCGAACAAGGTCTGTCTCTCATTTTGTTCGGTCTTCCTCTATATATCTTTCTCTCTATACATGTTCTTTCTTTCTTTCTTTCTTTCTTTCTTTCTTTCTTTTTTTCTTTCTTTTTCATACAATCCGTGCCTCTCGCGTTATCTATATTCTTCAGTGGATGTATGGGTGACGATTATCGAAAACGGAATCGGCGAGTCGTGTTCAAATTCCATCCTAGTCTGCTGCACATTACGAAAGGCAAGAATTAATTTCTTAGACCGCACCAAGCTATGTGCGAAATACCATTGTAGACTGAGCTCTTTAGCCCTGTCTAAGAAAAGGACTGCTCTGAATAATAAACCATGAAGACGACAAGAAAAGACTACTCGGTTAAATTCTCGAAGGATCTATGGCAATTTACAAATACAAAAGAAGAAGGAATCTGTGAATAGTCATGTTCGCTGATGTCCTAAAATAAACAGAGAATTAAAAATAAAGTATAAGTCATTTAACTTATGCAACCACGATTTTCGGTGGGAGTAATTTATATTTGGCATACTGGTAGATTTGGGAAATATCATTCCAGCGAAATAACTCGTAAGTCGGTTATTCCATCTAATCATTGCTTCCATCACTTTCACTAACATTTATCATTATAGGGTTGGTCTATGAAGGGCGTTATTAATAGCCGGTCACTCAAGCCCATGTGTAAGATTTTTTCCCGTTTGAGCGTGCACATACACGTATGTGTCTGTGCTCCGCAGTAAGAGTGAAATGAACAAAACCCAAGGCTCGAAATAATTCTTTAAGAGCTTTTATTTGTGGTTGAGACAAGAGTGCAAACATTTTGCGGGGAAAAAGCGTTGAATTTCCTTGTTAAGAAAGTTCTTCTCTGGTGTAGATCTTTTATAGAGAGGGATTTTACGGTGTGAAAATGCTACCACTGGTATCTTTCTTCTATAGCAAGGGTTGGGTGTAGTTTTTTTTTCTTCCTTTGGGTAGGTGTCTCGAAAGTAGATTTCTCTACCTGTTCCCTCGAGGAACGAGAAAATCTGAAGTCAAGCTACCAGATCAGGCCTCGTGTCTTCTGCAGCCTTTCGAGCTGCGACTTGAAGGATGCGGCCGCTTAGACGAAAACGTGGAAAAGAGCTGGTCTTGAAGGTAGAGGAAAAGGGAAATGGGAAAAAGGTCGAACAGGGCTATGTTAGCGCTTTCATGACTTCTGGGGACTTCCCGTTGTACCTTGTTACTTTCGTTGCTGCTCTTGGTGAATCGAGCAAAGTAAGGATGACACGGAATGTCGCAATGGCAAACAAATGAAATAATTATTATACATGGGATTAATTCATGCCTCTTCCAAGGCTCTCTTATTGGTACTCTTGTCTTTCTGTTTTATATCAACTATCTGCCTAAGTATATTCACAGGTAATTATTAAATATAAATTGGTTTTTAATGTCCCCAAAAACAAGCTAGTAATGTTTTATCATAACACAGCGGACCCTAATTCTTCTCACTTAGTCGTGTTGCCTTAAAGATCTACTGGGACTGAATCTCACACCAGACCTCAAGTGGAACTCCTATATGCGATCCATCGCAAAAGGTTCTGGTTAAAAGGTTGGTTCTTTGTACCGGTCCAGAAAGGATTTGGCTCCAACTGACTGACTTTATCTTTACAAGACTCAGATGAGAAAAAAAGTGGAGTATTTCTGCCATATCCGTTTTGGAGAATTACAATCCTCACTTTTCAGAACTTGACAGAGTTCAAAAGCGTTTACGCGGCTTTTTAGTTGATGAATTATTTTTCAACCTATTTTTCAGCTCCTTTTCCTACGGACAAATTTTCACTAACCTCTTGCTGCTCTTTCATTATTTTCATAGTAAATGTTAAAACGACATGAATTTCATTTTTTTCACCAGTTCAGAATTGCACAGCTAGGAACACCGAGCCACATCCCTAGTACCTTCGTAAGGAGGAAGTTCCACTGAAACCGCTTCTTCACAAGAAATGTTACTTTGTGAAACAGACTCGCGAGAGGATACGCCCAATAACGCAAAATCTTC
This sequence comes from Acanthosepion esculentum, assembly GCA_964036315.1. Classification (NCBI taxonomy): domain Eukaryota; kingdom Metazoa; phylum Mollusca; class Cephalopoda; order Sepiida; family Sepiidae; genus Acanthosepion; species Acanthosepion esculentum. The sequence goes on from OZ038487.1 coordinate 83,802,026, forward strand.
AAATCTAGATTCAACCATTATCTGTCCTACATATCGTCATAATAAGCATTTATTACTTTAATTTATTCCCTTTAAGCTCTTGCAATAATCTTATTCGGTATTGATTTGGAAGAAGAATACATTATAGCAGCGAAATATTTAGTATAGTCAAGAATCAAGTGATTTTTTTATAGCTTATGCACGTTATTTAAAACCAGAAAATACTTAAAGATTGTAAGATGCTTTTGGAGATAATAATGATTTATTGGTTCAAGCAACACTAATTAATTCATAGTTGGGTGAGTACACTTACGTTTACCAAGAGTATTCGAGCGCAAGTGAATATAACGAACCCAATGGGAATTTGAACTCGGCTCTCCGATTAACAATTCCGAGCCGTTATTCATTACACCACTCGCACATCCAAGCTTTCAGAACGTGGTATTCCCAAGTGGTCACTCATTCAGATACTGATCAAGCTCGACATTTCTTAACTTTGGTGATAATTCGGTATTTCAGAAATCACGTCGGATGAGCATATTTGTTTTGGCTTCCGTAGGGTGATTAATTTACAAGGAATTTACATAGCAAACTGAACTGCCTATTACATTTTATGAGATTTTTTAAAAATATTTTACTTGTGACTGTTGTATTTATAGTGATATGAAAAAAGCAAAAATAAAATGATTATTTCTGGTTGAAATTCCTAATATATATTTACCGTATATTCGTGTAGAAGGTAATTACATATATAGTGTGACACCGGGAATTCTTGCATGAATTTAAACCTCTCCAGAAAAAATACCTGTCACCGAAAATGCATGATTTTTAATACATTACCTGTGTATAATGTAATCTTCTATTTTTGAGTAATAAAATGATCATCAAAACTCGCATTATACTCGATTATATCCGGTAATCATTAGAGGATATTTTGTATATGAGCCAGCCAGTCAGTTATGTGCTATGCGTGATACACGCATAGACGATCATGTATCTTCCGATACATGACTTATCAGACAGATTTTTCCCGCAATGGGTTGCCATTTCTTTCTGCGGTAGACCAGTTGCAATCCAATGCTGTAGAACCCGCTCTTTCCTGCTATTTACCCATGAGGAGGAGAAGAAGAGGATTCATACCTTTCCCAAAGATTATTTTATTACGCAAGTGAATGTAATGCATTCGGCTGGAATTCGAACTCGGCCGTCCGATTCCTCAATCCGAGCCGCTATCCTTTAACCCACCGTACCGAGTTCGAATTCCAGTCAAATCCATTACATTCTCTTACGTGCTAATACCCTTGGGGAAGGTATGGATCCTTTTCTTTTTCCCCCAGCTATGGATAAACAGACCGGGTTCTATAGCTTTGGATGGCAACTGGTTTACCGCAGAAAGAAATGGCAACCTCTTACGGGAAAAAAATCTGCTTCGTCAGTCATATATCTAAATGATCGCCTAAGCGTGTATCACGAATGGCACATAACTGACTATACGAACCAATTGTTCTTATTTCTCAAATATAATTTTAATTTTGGTTTATTGAAAATTTACATGAAACTTAATAAAGAGGAAACTTCTTTTTTATAGATCGCTTGATTAAATATTCATAATAATTGCATCGCTACAAAAAAATGATTGAGTCAATAAATGCGACGAGTTATGTTAACAATGGAAAACGCAAAGACAAACTCTTTTCTCTTACCACAGTTCTTCGACCGTGAGACATTTCGTTTTGCGTTTTGTACAGAAAGTGTAGGCACAATATTCGTGGAGAAACAGAAGGAGAAATTTATATTTTTATTAAACCTGTCTGATCTGAAGGAAGTGACGAAACAGTAGCATTGCAAAACTTCTACTGCTGTGAAGAAATCTTGGCTGAAGTCGGTGATGCGAAACATTTTAGAAAACCGGATGCCACTAACGGGCTTTGGCAAATCCCATTCGACGAAGAAAGTTTGTACTTACTCAACTTCAATACACCCCTCGAGGAATATTGCTTTACCAGACGACCTTACGGGATACATGCCGTCAGCGAAGTATTCCGAATTGACAGAGCACGGCTTATTGAAGGTATGGAAGGAAGTCACAATTCCCAAGACAATATCACCTACCCAAGGACTACATCCCAAGTGATTAAAACTTGTTTTCTATAGATTACATGAATATAAATTTAAAGAATAAATCCAAGTGCATTTTAGTGTATATCTGGAGCAACTTATTACCTCGGATGTCCTAAGGTCTGATTCTTCTAAAATTAACACTAGACTCAAGAGCCACTCAAGGTAGAGTGTCACTGTTTTGTGTTGTATGAGCTGAAGAAAGGGCAAGAAATGAAGTTCTGTACAGGAAAGATAAAGGTTAACCATAGACATTAAGATGTCAAGATTGTAGTGATTGGAAAACAGACCAAGTTGTAAAGATCAGGGTTGTGGAACTAAGGAATGTAGGTAGTCAAATGAAACGTCATGGAAGTAGCAACAGAGCAACGAGAGACTCGTCATATTTCGTCTGTAATAAAGGGGTTGTAGAGTGAAAATAATTCATCACCGACGAGGCCGCGTAGACGCTTTTAAACACTAACATGACAAGCAAGTAAGAACTTTGCGACTCTAGCCTAGATATGGCAACAATAATCCATTTTTGCTCTGGTCTGACACTTGTAAAATTAAGTGATGCAGGTGTGGAGGGGGATCAGACACTTACTAGAACGGCATAATGAATCAACCATTTTCCTACCATCTTTAGCAATAGATCGGATATATGAATACCACATGAGATCTGGGAAGAGCTTGAGTCCCAATAAACGACAATAAAGGACAAACATATATTGTTAATATTATCACAACTTGAATGCAAGGAGGTGTTGCAGCGATTTCTTTATAAAGAAATATTTTCTTAAAGAAATTACTGATCAAATTTACTGCTGTCTTATATTTACTTTTACAAACTGACTTTGTATGTGCTGTTGATGAATCTCAAATTGATAAAAACATGGCTAATTAATAATTCACCACTAACGCAATTCCATGACTCAACTCCGCCTACTAATATAACTTCTGACTGATACAAATATATTAGGTTGAAGCATAAATAATTTTCGGTTTTGCTTATCAAATTTATTCTTAAAAAAGTACTATTACTATATATTTCCGCAGATAAGGCGATCTTTGAATCTTAAAAATTACCCCGAGAATAGGGAGTTGTCGAATACAGCAGTTACAAAAGGCTAACCTTAAATTCTGTTGTGTATCGTCACTGGTAAGTAAACTAGTATGTTTGGGCCATAGAACGGGTCGTAAGAATGAAATATTTATCGGCATTTTCATAAATATTCATGTTAATACTTTATATTATTTAAAGTTAATCAAAACAACATTTGCAATAACATCAGCTTAATTTTGTACTCGTAGGAATCATGATGATAGGTTTAACTGCTATTGGAGGCGTGGGGTAACCTACCATGCATAGGCTAACCTACGTTTTCGGTCGTCTAATACTACGGATATCAGATAAAATCATGAAAGTTTACTTAGATTTTGGGTCTCGTTTTTTATAGTTCGCCTTATATGTGAAATATACGGTAGATTTTATTCCATTATAGATTTACAGTGGGCTGTTGCCATTTACAAGGAAGCTCTTCGATGTCTTTCCAATAAAATAAATCTTGAATCTGGTTTCCATTTTAAAATTTCTCCCCATGTAATAGATATAAAAAAAACTATTTTATCAAGATGTTAGAAAAAGTATTCAAATATAATTCCGTTCATTTGTGAAGTAGTTCTGAAAATTTCATTAAAATCCAACAATTGTTTGATTTTTGCAAAAAATTCCAAAACAACGTATTTTTAGACCAAAAACGCAGTACAATTCCCGTAGTAATCTTTGTCCCACCGCTGACCCAAGAAATACAAGATTTTAACCAAAATTTTGAACCTGCTAGAAAAGATTTAAAAACCTACTAAAATAATGAAACATATTTTGGTCTTTCCTGTTAATAATAACGAATATTTTACGATAAACTTTAGTTATCATCAACATTGTAACCTTTTCCATCATGCTATACACATTTTTGTCGAAAAAAGTGGAGGTAGCTACTTTACATGCTTACGCAATGTGACACATGGTAGGTTCGAATAAATGCGTTCTAATCCATGGTGGAGGAACAACTCTTTGACTGTAACTCAGAGCGCATAGGGACCTCTTGGATGAATATCAATTCTTAATAATCGTCACATTCTTGATGGGTAATATGCTAGAAAAAATTGCAAAGAAGAACAAAACTCAAGCAGTAAATCAACTTGGCTCTGATTAAAACATTGTGTTCTCGTTTAACCGGCATGTTTACATTTGCCACGAACAAACCGCACAAGACGCGATCAGTGCGTAAGAATCATCGTGTCAACTCTGCGGTAAGCCCACTCTACAAGAAACTACAAGCCCATGGTGGCGCGCTGCTTATCGCTTTTCAATGTCACGCCGCGAGCCAACCGTTTTCCCGGTCTGCCCCGACCTTTTCACCATTTGACATTTTCTCATTCGACATCTCGCCACTAGGCGGCGTTGTGTTACCTCCCTTCGCCGCCATTGCCTACACTTCATTTTGTTCCACAGCCTTCCTGTTACTTTGTTTTCTATCACTTGCCTTAGACATGCTTCGGCTGTCAGTTGACAGACCACCTTCCCTGCAATGGTTACTGTGGGCTGGGAACGTGTGATTGTACGTTTCTATACAAAGTGATCTATCTGTCAGTTTTGGTCCCGGCTTCCTTCAATTATGTCTCAGTCTGTTTCAGCACATTACTATCTATCTATCTATCTATCTATCTATCTATCTATCTATCTATCTATCTATCTATCTATCTATCTATCTATCATCTCACTCTGTATTAATCTATCTATCTATCTATCTATCTATCTATCTATCTATCTATCTATCTATCTATCTATATCTGTATTAGTCTATCTATCTATCTATCTATCTATCTATCTATCTATCTCTGTATTAGTCTATCTATCTATCTCTGTATTAGTCTATCTATCTATCTCTGTATTAGTCTATCTATCTATCTATCTATCTATCTCTGTATTAGTCTATCTATCTATCTATCTATCTATCTATCTATCTAGATAGATAGATAGATAGATAGATAGAATCAGTCAGAGTGTGTTCTTGTGTGCGCGCCTATTTATATCCATCCCAGTTTGTTCAAATCTCTCTCACTCTCTTTCCCTATATATATATATATATATATATATATATATATATATATATATATATATATATATATATATATATACATAGATAGATAGATAGAGAGAAATGAACTTAGTGAGCAGGTGTTTCGACATTGGATTTATATCTATTTATATTCTTCTACTTGAATCAGTAGCAGCTTTATCATATCCAAATCTCTCTCTCTCTCTCTTTGTCTTATTAAGTTCAATCATATCAAATTCTTTATCTCTCTCTCTCTCTCTCTCTCTCTCTCTCTCTATATATATATATATATATATATATATATATGGGGTGGGTGGGGTCTATGTGTGTGTGAATCAATCTCAGTTTGTTTCTATCTATCTAGCTAGCTAGCTAGCTGTAATTATCAATTCAGGCGTTCATACTATTTTCTGCCTACACAAACCTGTCTACAAATCTTTTCAAATCAATCTATCTATCTATATACGCGCACACACACACACACACACACACACACACACATATATGTGTGTGTATTCATCATCAAATTATGCATCGGCAGTAAATACAAACACAATTGATCGTCGTCTTAACTGCATAAACAAACAAATACAGGCCTTTATATGTGTTTTCATGGAAATAGAATCAGATATTAAAAAAAGGGAAAAATCCTGCGCGTATATTCAGAGGAATACCAAAAATCTAAGCAAACAAACGAGCTCATTGTTTGAGGACACTGAACAGCTAAAAGAAGGTCTTTGAACGAAATGCTTGCCTGAAATATCAAGTGTGATTATTGACTAATGGTGAAAGCAGGACAAGAACGCTGAGCCTATTGACCTTCTCTGGGTTGTGTACGAAGCATTGTGGGAGAATAAAAAAAAAAGATTCCTTCAGGTAAGGCGGGTAGGTGAGGAACAGGTACACTCTCCTATTTGAATGGTCTTAAGCACTGGCAATGGTTCGCTGAACGCTGAGACATACACGCAAACAGAGGCACAGGATAATGAACGTAAAACACACACGAACAAAAAAGAAATGCATACACTCCAGAAGAAAATACATAGACGTGTTTGTTCGGGCGCAGATTTTATTCAGGTAAACACACGCGTACAGACAAAACAAATGGAAGATCTTTATGGAATGATGCGTGGATTGAATGATACTGAAAAGACAAGGACAAATGATAGATGCATTGATGAATGCTTGGATTGAAAGATATTAGAGAGAACATAATGACGGACATGAATTGAAGGAGACTTAACGGTAAACAGCATATAAAAACAAAACAGACAAACGTGTATTGAATAATAATTTAAGACTTTAAAAGAAAAACATATTGAAAAGTAGGTATTGAAAAATAATGAAATGCAAAAACTATATATATTGAAATATAATAAAACAGGGGAAGATCGAAATATACTGCAATAGAATGAAAGAAAAAGCCAAGCAAGGAGAAAAGATTAGGAAGTATTCTGAAACATATTAAAAAAATGAATGAGATATATTGAAAAGTATTGTACGAGAGAATGAGTTTTATTGGAAAACACTGATACAGAAATATAATATCTGTCTATATTTCTGAGATGAGGTATTATGTACAGTATTTACATTAGTCGGACTATTGTCCTCATCTTTGTCGCCATTTTTGTCACAACGTTTCGGCCGTTGTACGCTCCGGCCTTCTTCAGGTGGTTTGAATTTCGAACCGAACCCTTTATTTCGATCCCTGGGGTAGACTGTTCTAGTTCCACGAGCCATGTTTGATGGATGTCAGTTATCAGTTATCTCCTGCTAATTTTCCCTCTGAAAGTTCTCCACTGCCTGAACCGGGTATTGAACTCACACGCTTTGGGTCTGTCACTGGATCTAACCAACGCCTTTATCCACTGTGCCATGTGTCCTTGAGGGATTGAAATAAAGGGTTCGGTTCGAAATTCCAACCACCTGAAGAAGGTGGAGCGTACAACGGCCGAAACGTTGTGACAAATATGGCGACAAAGATGAGGACAATAGTCCGACTAATGTAAATACTGTACTCATCTTTATTGGCACATTCGACACAAAAATGGGCACCTCGAGGCGGTTAGCAAGTTTGTATTGCTAGAACAATTTCGAATGTGTAGTGAGTTCTATTCTTACTGGGTGCCCCATACTTTCGGCCTTGTTCCCATTTAACCTACGCTTGGAACATCTCTAGGGCACCTCGGCGTGGTGTAATGGTTAACAAGCTTGTCTCGCTAAGTTACGACTGAATAGTGAGTTCGATCCTCACTGGTTACCCCATACTTTCGGCCTTGTTCCACAGCTAAGATACGCTTGTAAAATCACTATTCAGCTCCAAAATTCATACACTGTCGTCCCAAAGGACACATGGCTCAATGGATATAAGAGTTGCTTGAAGTAATCCAGTAACTTGAGCTAAAGAGTTGAGTTCAATACCTGGTCAAGCAGAGGTGAACTGAAGGGAAATAACTCAAACTGAGATATCTAGAAAAGGCATGGCACGTAGAACAAGAACAATCTACCTGATAAAGGAGTTCTGTTGGAAATTCCAACGTATATCACTTGAAGAAGGCCGGAGCCTCAGTCAGTTATGCGCTATGCATGAAACACTCTTAGGCGATCATGTATCTTTCGATACATGACTGACGTGGTAGATTTTTCCTGCAGTAGGTTGCCATTTCTTTCTGCGGTAGACTAGTTGCCATCCTGCTGTTTAGCCATATCTGGAGGGGGGAAGAAGAGCATTCATACCTTTCCCAAAGTATGTAAGTGAATGTAACGGATTCGACTGGAATTAGAACTTGGCTCGCCGATTCCTCAATCCCAGCCGCTATCCATTATTCCACCGTCGTGAATATGACAACAGTCTGAACAATGTAAATAGTGTAGAAATGCAATATTTAATGAACTATGTTGAAAGACAGAAAAAAAAGATCAATATATATTGGAATATAATGAAAGGCAAAAAGAAGGAAATATTTCGAAAGATATTCAAAGGAAACGAATAATATGTATTGAAAGGTATTGAAGGAGAGAATGAGTTGTATTGAATAACATTGTAACAGAAATATATCTATTGAAATATGCTGCAAGACATATTTCAATAGATCTTTATCGATTGGAATATAAGGAAATACAAAAATAAAAATATGTTTTAAAATATATGCAAAACATTGAATCACAAAAAAAGAGATATATGGATAGATACTAACATGCAAAAACCAATTCTGCTAAAATATAGTGTAGCTTAGATGTTTGCTTATGGCCGAAAGTAATGGTCACCCAGTAAGGATAGAACACACTATGAGTCGTAAATGATCGAGCGAGACACGCTTGCTACCCAATACACCACAAAGTACGCCAAAATATACGGTGATTTTCTAGCTTAGATGTGGCACAAGGTCGAAAGTATAGAGCAACCATTGAGAATCTATATGATCGATTAGGACGCGGAAAGATCAATATGGATTGGAATATAAGGGGAGATAAAGAGAAGAAATGTGAATGTAAGTTATTCAAATACAGTGAGATGGGAAGATAGCGAAGGATTTGTACGGAAAGATGTGAAAATTGAACAGTAATGGAAATCATCGGAATATAAAGAAAGTAAAAAAGCTATGAAATATCTTGGAAGATTACTGAACAGAAAAATAAATAAGCCGTATTGAAATTGTTGAGAGACCAAGAAAAATGAGACGTAGTGAAATATAAAAAGAGAAGAAAAACTATGCAAGTTTTTGAAAAGAATACAATGTCATAGAGAAGATAATCAAATGAAAATATATATATAGAAATCCAGTGAAAGAAAATTGATTTTTTTAAAGCATTTAACCTCAAGCAAGGAGGGACTGCCACTAGCACGCAATGGGTTACAGAGAGTGGTAGCAAGAGTAAAGAGGCGTGATAGAGGAAAGGATGAAGAGAAGGACGGAGAATAGATCAAGGCATCTGGAGATGTCGATTGACATTGCATTTGAATAATTGTAGATTACAGCTAGTAAGACAAGTAAGAGGAAGCGAGTTCCACAGACGGGAAGTGCGAGACATGAAGCTATTGGAGTAGAAGAGAAGTAGGCTGATTGATTGATTCGCTTTCTATGGTTTATTAACCCCTTACGGGTTATTTAAAAGACAGATTTTTTAGATTGTAAACATCTTTTGGGCGATAATAACGGTTTAGTGTTACAAGCTTTACTGATTAACCCATAGCTAAGGGAGAAGAGGTGAACTCATACCTTTCCCGACGGTATTTGCGTGTAAATGAATATAACGAACCCGACGTGAATTGAACTGAGCCCTCCGATTTCAAATTCCGAGCCATTATCTGTGACACCACTCGCGCATTAAAGCTTACAGCATCAGTTATTCCCAAGTCATCACCAATCTAGGTACTGACCCGGCTTGATGTTGCTTAACTTCGGTGATCGTTGGTAAATAGGTGGTTCAACGTGATACGGACGTAAGCCCAGTGGAAGAAAATCTATGAAACAGTGAAAATATTGAAAACAAAAGCATAAAAATCACGTTTCCAAAGATGCACTTATAGAAAGCTAAATAGATAGAAAAATATTAAAAGTAAGAAACATTTTTGAAAGATACATTTAAGGAATTATTCTAGAATACAAGGGAAATAATTCTTTAAGAGAGATACAATCATTAACAAACGTTTACAACCACTTAGCTGGTAACAGTTTTTTTTTTCATAACTTCTATCATATGGGATTATCTGATGTTATAGCTTTTTGTTATTGCATTAGCGATTATTCACCCACAAGTTATGGTCAAAGAATTTTTGTCATTACGAAATTTACAAAAGTTCCGATAGTAATTACGTATGGAATTATGGTTAGAATGTGAGCAGAAAATTCCCATTTTCATCTACACGAACGTCCTAAAGTGTGTTTCTACACGATGAAGGCTATTCTGAACGTGAACCCATTATAAAAGGAGGTGGTGGCAAGAAAAGCTAAAACTTCGAAAATTCAGGTACATTTAAAGATAAGGAGGGAAGGGGACATCCAAAATATAATCGTGCTAAAGTTGACCATTTGACGAATCCCATTGCTACACGATCTCCAGCACTTGTTTGTCAGAAGATACGAGCTTCTCTGCTTCAGAATACTACAACTTTTAGTTCTATGTCAGTTCCATATCGACTGTGATTTGATTCTGGTTAGAAATCATTTCGATCGATTTGTAAACTACAACGACATGAAGCGGACAGATGAAAAGTTAAGCAAAGATATGAATCTCCTTTACAACAGTTCGTTATGCGTAAAAGAAACAGTAAATCCTCTGGTAAGAAATTTGATGAAAAGAATATAATTCAAACTATTAATAAGGACAAAAAGAAAACATATCTTAGCCGACAACTTTGTCTTTCATTCCAGTTTATTTCGATGTTCCTCTTTGTTCAGTATATTTCAATATATATAGTTTTTTTTCTTCAATTCGGTATTTCTCAATACATACCTTTTAATGTGCTTTTTGTTTCAAATTCTTAACTTATCATTCAGTACACGTTTTCTCTTTTATTTTTATATATGATTTTTACCGTTCTTTTGAAAAAAGTATTTCTATAAAACAGCAAAAATGGATTTTCTAAATTTTGAATTTAAGAATGCTCATAAATATTCAAAAGGTTGGTCGAAAAGTCAGGCAAGTTATGGAGGACGCAATGTGACACAATTCAATGTCCAATAAACGCATGTTAGTAAGTGGTATTCATGAATATTTTTTAATGCAAATTACTAATTAAATTATTTTAGTTTGGTATTAATTTATGTGTTGTATATATTTACTAATATGACATGATGAATTTAATCGTTCTCTTTTCATTTTTAATTTATTTATTCCCATGCATGTTGGTCTGGTAATTCTTTCAAGAATGGGGATTCTGAAAACAATCAGCGGCGCAAATTTATATTTTGATAAGATTCGAGAGCTGTTCACGTGCATATTTTCATTCTAATTTTTAATAAATGTGGCATTCGAAGTTGTGGTTAAATCTGTTTCTATGTATGAATAACTATTGATAGATTATTGTGTATAAGATACTTTTGGGATTAAATAAGAACCAGATGTTTTGGGGTGCTATACCCAAATATAGAATAGATTAGATCAACTTCTTGCCTCCAGGCACACAAATAAAAAAGGAATAGTGAAAGGTATGTGGAAAAACTGCAGGAGAAGGTGGAACTTCATATGCACATCCATCATTTCGCGCTATTTATGCATAATGTTACACTATGACATCACCGGTCAAAGGTCGGTCAAAATATTTGAATAGGATCAATAGAACGACATAGGACTAGCCGGGAAATAACCCAAATCAGAACCCAATTGAACATTTATGTGAAATTATTGAAAGCAAAGTTGTAGAAAAACAAGTTTCAAGTAGCCAAGCACTGAGATAGGCCATTAAAGAAATGTGAACAAAAGAATTCTCGATTGATAATTGTAACAACATGATTCTCAGTATGCTCCACTGAATTCAAGCAGCAATCAAAAGCAAAGGAGACCATAAAAGTAATAACCGTTTGACTATTTTGTTTGAAATAAATAGAGAACATCGTCATGTGTCAGTCTCTCATAAGTTACTTGTCATTGTGTTGTTTTTAACTTTTATTAATAACTGCATATATATATATATATATATATATATATATATATATATATATAAATATAATACAATATATATATATCATACAATATATATATATATATATTATACAATATTTATATATTATACAATATATATATATATTAAACAATATATATATATTACACAATATATATATATATTATACAATATATATATTTTATACAATATATATATATATATATATATATTATACAATATATATATATATATATTATACAATATATATATTATACAATATATATATATATATCTTATGCAACATATATATATATATATTATACAATATATATATACATTATACTATATATATATATATATATATATATTATGCAATATATATCTATATTATACAATATATATATATTATACAATATATATATATATATATATATATATATATATATATATATATATATATATATATATAGTGGCTGACCACTCGTATCTGAGGATACTCGTCTACTGGGGCGGCTAGTTAATCCCTGTTACAGACGCCCGTTCAGGTATATTTGTGTTTGTTCAACACCCACAGAGCACGCCTGTGATTTATACTGCAACTACTCTGAGCGGACCTCAGCTACAGTTTCTATACGAGTGCGCGTTACCTAGCTTGATTAACAGTCTGAACAAAGCCAGCAAGCTCAAATCCTCGGTCACGCTTATTCTGACGCGTTCCCAAGAGTTCCGTCTATTCAATTTCACTCACAATTCTTGGAACAACATTTATTATAGTTTCAGATACTTTCCAAAATTGCCGTACGCTTGGATTGCCCCCAACCCAGACGGATAAGATCAACAAGTTATCATCCTACCAAATCGACAATGGTGAGATTCGATCCCGTTCTCAGAAATCGAACGTTATAACCACGCGCTCACGTACCTATATATATATGAGGAAAAATATGAAAAAACAAAATTTGATTATGCAAATTTACTGTTTTAATGTTTCGGATTTTGTTTTTTCATATTTTTCCTCATACTATCAGATCAATATCCATATAATTGCTTACATATATATATATATTCTTGTCATCCACAGACAAACTGTTTCGCAGCTCATCAGTGTGGCTAGACGTCCGGTTGCCTCTAGCTACGATCGAAACCCGACTGAATTGGCGTCAGTCGGAACCTCTACCCGCTAATCCATCAGCGTACGGTACGCAATGGAGGTGAATTTTAGCGTGTGTTTATTTTTAGATTCGGATAAACACACACTGACTGAGAGTGACTCAATTCTATATATATATATATATATATATATATATATATATATATATATATATATATATATATATATATATATATATATATATATATATATATATATATATATATATATACGCAGCATATTTTCATTCAAACATGTTTCATTGAGCAATATAGACATATTGGGTCTACATAATTTTATACTGATCCTTTCTAGTTGTCTAATCAGTTTCTTGATGTTAAGATGAAATTTGTTAAGGACGGCACTATGTGTATATTATTCAATAATATGTATATATATATATATATATATATATATATATATATATATATATATATATATATATATATATATATATATATATTCTTTAACGAGATATTTTTATTAAAATTAAAATCATGTAACGGTCATCACCCGATGATTGCATTGTGCATGAAACTTCAAGTCTTGCTCTTGGTGAAGGCTATATATATATATGTATATACACACACACGCGCGTGCACGCACACGCACACACACACACACACACACACACACACACATATATATATATATATATATATATATATATATATATATATATATATATATATATAAACATAAAACACATGTATGTATGTATGTATGTGTGTGTACAAACACCCACGCGCACCCCGCAATACAGAAAATATTATTATTACCTTCTTCTAACTGTAACTTTTTAATTTTCTGTTGCAATAAACGTTTAGCTAAAATCGCCTTGGGCCTTGTCATTTGCTGATTGAGAGGTTCATTCAGTTACAAGAGACCACTTGATGAAGAATGGAATTTAAAAATTAAAGAATATTCCACAGTTATAAAAACAGAAATGGTCAGGTGGTAGCTTCTATATGAAGTATATAATTTGTCTTTAGTTTTGTATTTTTATTTTACCACTGCCAATCAGCAGTACTGCAAAAATAAAATGAATTTTCGTCATAAGCCTGTGGAAAATATATAAAAAAATCCACGTTGCGCCTTCTAATTACCATCAAATTATGCTGATTGTCTAAGCGTATCTTAGATGTGGCACAAGGCCGAGAGTGTCGAGCACCCAGTGAAGATCGAACTCACTATCCAGACGTAATTCATTTAGCGAGACAAGCTTGCTAACCATGACACCATCAAATTATGACCGACAATCAAGAAAACGACAATTCAGCTGCAGAAATCGAGTGAAAATGTTGGCGGCTCTCACATCAAAAGCTGACAAACCAACATAATGTTTGCTTCAATGACAGCGCACACGTGTTAAAAGCCTTCAGTAGATTAGTGTAAATGTTAAGCTTTTCGTATCTTATAAAAAACATGACAAGCATACGCGTAACTAAAATGTTCACGGCAATATAAACGACCACCAGACGCTTAAAATTAAGTCAGTTCCACCTCGCACACGCTTATTTGTACAGGTGACGGTCGAATAGCACTGTCCTTCACTCCAAGAATATATTTAAGTACCCGAAACTCATGAAACATAATTTGGGGGTTCACTTTGGCCACGGATATTTGTCTGTTGATTACATCGGAGGAACAGTCCGCCCTAGGTATATAACTGTAATTTCAGTTTATGGCTCTCTACAAATTCCTGTTCCTTGTAGCTCATAATAAATTTTGCCTTACTGTTATTTCTCATAAGCTTTTTTCAGCCATCCATTTACTTAAACTTTCTAAATGCGACATGCGCAGTTTTCCACTGCCTCTCACCTTCAATCTGTTTAGTTAGTATCTGATTTTCGGAGCCTTCCCTCCTCATTATATACCTTAGAAACCTCAACTGTCTTTTCCTGATTGTTATGGGAACTTAATAGTAATGGACTATCCCGTACACCATAAATACTGCGCCTCAAGAGGAAGCAGTAGTGTCAGTCAGTCCTTTTTGGACGACTTGGCGAGACGGTTGACCAACCCGATCCCGTTTATACGGGTTCTACGGGGAATTTTTGCCCGAGCCTATGGGCTCGGAAAGCCCACATTAAAACGGCCTTGTGCCACATTTGACACACGTGGGCGTGTTAATGAACATCGTGTCAGTCAGTCAGAGACAAAGTCGCGTCAGACGATTACTGTAAGACATTGGAATAATGATACTGGTCGAGACAACATAGTTCTCTCTAACCTAACCTGATTGTTATTACTAACACTAACTTCTTCTGTTTGTAATATATCTGTGTTATTCCATACCTGTGTTCGAGTTATTCTTCATTGGTTCAAGGAACCTGGACCATAACACTGATGTTAATTTTAAGTGCCCTTTTTTCTTCTATTTTCTCTAAAACTTCAGGCCATGGGATCCTTAGCATCCTTCTGTAGGACCAAATTTCTGTTGCTGCAAGATTCTTCTTCTTTGAAGAGATCGTCCAGCACTCATTGTCAAACAGGAGGACAGATATCGCGTAACATTTTAGTACTCTTTTCATTGTTTCTAGTGGAATTTTTCTATTTATCAGTACTCATCTTAGGTTTTGGAATGAAACTTTGGCTTTAAAAAAAAGCTGTTTCGGCTTTAAGCAATCCATAAAGAGTTGATAAAACGTAAAAACAGGTCAATGATTTGCGCTGTTAAAATTCATTTTCAGATTTTATTTTTATTTTTGATCGGTCGTTGAATAATGCCAAGTGAATGGACGTGACTAATTAAGATGGAAATGCTCAAAAACCGTCAGTCTGTTTCACATGGCTCAATATTGCAATAGATCCTTTTGACGAATAACTCACTTGATGATCAAATGACAACCTATGTCTGAAACTTCAAAAACTGTTCGATCGGTAATGCTATTTCATGTTCTCGAACTTTTTGGCAACAATACTGGGATGATAAAAGTTATAAAATAGCCAAAAATATACAGAAACTTTGAAAATCCCCTCACTGTTTATCCATTTCATTTGTTTAACGATTATGTCACCACGCATCTCTCATACATTTAGTCAGGTTGCACTATGAGTGAGTTATTTTTCCATTCCTATCAATTTACAACTTTTACAAGAGAGATGGAAACAAACAAAAGTATGGCCATAAACAAGTGTAAAACTTAGTTCATGAAAGAGTAGCACTAGCTATAAAATGGCAACTTAATTATACGTTTTCTACACATTTCTATGATGAGGAGTCATTATTTTCTCTATTCACATTCGGACAATTGTCCTCATCTTTATTGTTGTTATCACAAAGTTTCGAGCGTTGTTCTCCCCCCCCCCACCGGCCTTTATCACGTCTATATTAAGCTGAGTAACCAAAAAGAAATTCCGACCTGCCCATGTCTAGGGTTATATCGTCTAGTTAGTAGTTTTAGTACAGCCGGGAGTCGGGATTGAACGCACAATTCATATGTCACCAAAGTCACAACCAACGCATTAAGCCACTGACAAAAAGCGGTTCTTTACATGAACCAATCTTTGTCAAATGTCATGAAAATTCGTGAAATATAGCGAAATAGTTAACGATAAAAGTTCGTCGAAGAGTCGAGATGATGAATATAACATCAATCAGCTAAGTGACACATTTTATATTTACATTAATAATATATATATATATATATATATATATATATATATATATATATATATATATATATATATATATATATATATATATATAACTAAAATCAGGAGGTCAGTTAAATCAATTGCCTTGATTTCAATCTTAATGCATCTTTAAGCGATTCTTCATCAAATGACCACCTAACGCTTTTTTTAGGAGAAGAAAAAAAAATGTTAAATACTGCATTGGATTATCGCACCCTGGTGACATGAGTCTGGAACATACATGGATCTATGAGCCAAATATAAGAAAACGTATATATGGAAATCCAATATATTTTATTCCGTTTTCACCTGCTCCAATAATTGAACATCTCTCGTTAGATAAAGATACAAAAACAATTTGTTTTCCAATAATTTCGACGATTCTTTTCCCAGACCAATCTCATAATGATTCTGTTAATATTTATTTCATCTCCTCTTTGTATGTGTTCACTTTATTTCTGCTTACTTTATTTCTTTCCCGTGGCTTACTTTTTATTTCTTTCATTCATTTATGTCTTTTCTGATCCTCTTGTTCTACAAAGCAATTTCCAGTTATTAAGGTTTATCTTGTTTTCATATTGATCCCCAGAGAGGCTGTAGGGAGATGTAAACGTTCTCATTTCGATTTCTATTAACACATTTGAATAGAGTCTATATTCACATCTCTGTTTGTCAGCCCACTTGGGCACGAGGTAATATTAATTTTCCGGGCTCCACAACTTCCTATCTCTTCTGCTGTAAGTAACCTTTGGTATTGTTTCAACTCTCCTTTTTCTTGTTCTGCCATCCGTATGTAGCTTACTCGCAGCTTCATCCTGATTATTTTGTCATTTGTATGTGCTAGAAGTGTTAACTTCAGTAAGACCTCTTTACGAAATACGTTTCCTCTAAATCTAAGCCGTTTCTCTTTTATTGTAAATAATTCCCTTGTAGTTCATATTTTCCTTCAGACTTCCTCATTGCTTACATGTTCTATCTATGGTATCCCAAGCATTCGACGGTTAAACTACATTATCTGTCGATTCAAGTCTCTTCATTTGTAAGGAGATTTCCCATTGCTACGTAGGAGAGTAGATATTATATAATAGTACTGCACTTTTTGCGTAGTACATTTGCCACCTACTATTAGTTGTTTTAAGTTCTTGGAAGACATCTTTTGCTATTTTAATCCATCTTCGGGTATCCGTGCCACATTTTTTCCGTGATCTGTTCCGACAGTACTTAGAAAGTTCACTTTCTGTACGTGCTTGATTTAAAAAATCTCTCATATATCATTTTTCTCTGAATATCTGTTATGAAGAGTTATTCACATTAAAGCATTGGTTCTTGAAATTCAATCCCTGGGATGGGTAACGTAGAATTTGGCTCAACGGAAACAGGGCGACCAATAACTGAGGCGCACTAATACAATATTAAATAATGAATTCAATTCGAAATACCTTGAATGTTCCTCGGATCGACAAGCAGCTGATGAAGGCCAGATGATACAACCGTTGAAACTTTGTGATAATTACGGTAAGAGCAATCTCCCATACATAGCACGTGTATTTGGTTGTTTCTTCAATAATCATGCATACCCAGTTGGAAGGAAAGACTTATAATTAGAAGAGGTATGACATTTTGTGGACTTGAAAAAGTGTCATTTCCTGAAATAAATTTTAATTAAAAATACTGTATGAATTATAAACATTATAAAAATCCTATCAGTTGAACGACACTAGATGCCATCAGTTCTGTGCTAATATTTTCTTCTCTCTTATTTCTCTGTTTTGAAACACTCTTCCGGCTTCTTACTTTCCACTCAATATCGTTCTTCAAAAAATTAAAGACAATATCAATTCTCATCATTTGTCTCCTTAATATCCTCTTCTTTTATTGTACTCTCTGAGTAATAAAAATTGGGACTCAGATTCCTTCAGACTCACTAGTAACCTCCTTGCGTCTTACTGCTTTAGTTTGGTTTGTTATGTTTTACGGCATATCAACGTCAATGGGTTATTTAAAGCCAACACAATTTTTATTGCTGATAATATTATTTTAAAGACGTAAGGCACGGTAGAGAAACGGATAGTGGTTCCGATTGAAGAATCGGAGAGCCGAGTTCTAATTCCATTCGAATCCATTACATTCATTTACGTGCTAATACCCTTGGGAAAGGCATAAATCTTCATCTCCCCCCTAGCTATGGGTAAATAACAGATTGGGTTCTATAGCATTGGATGGCAACTGGTCTACCACCGAAAGAAATCATTCAGTCGTGTATCGAAAGACACATGATCGCCTAAGCGTGTATCACGCATGACTGACTGATTGCTGATATTCTTTTTTCAAAAATGTATTGCCGGTAATTTTTTTCTCCAAAAATATATAGCTGGTATTAAAACCTATTTTTACACTTTTATAGATTTTTGAGCCAGTTATGGGGCTAACTACTTGCCCATAGCTAGGACCCTAACAGGTGCTACCTCCCCGGATCAGAGGTGGTTCCCCACTCTTCAAAACCTATTGATCAGTGGCCTTGTTGCTGGATATAGTTTAACATCATACCCAGGCGTGGATATAGTTTATCGTCATACCCAGGACACCTCATTGTGTGGATCTTATTGCTCTGCAGATGTGCAATCGGCATATTATGAAGTCCCAGCTGACTTGGTATGCGTCTTAGTGGCTTTATCGCCTTGCTTGCGGTAAAATTAGAAATAAATCTCAAGCAACAGTAACTGCTTGGGCAACGGATGCGGAATGTGTCCTCTATCGAAACGGTTATTTTTACCTTTGCTATGATGAATAGTTCGTCTCGGCTTCTTCCCTTAATACATTATTTTGACAAGTCTTGTATATTTAACCTTAATACTCAGATTTGGCAGTGACGTTGGCGGTGGTATGCATTCTCTGAGGGATTTCCAGTTCGTACAGTTTTTTCCTTAATTGTTTATGGAAGTAAAACATGCATTTAAAATTTTAATGAATTCCGTGGAAAAGTAATTTTTTAGCCTTTACTCGTTTATGTTTGTCTTCTTGGACGCAAAAAGCATTTGTGGACAAGATATATACTGACGAAGAAATAAGTATTTAATTTGAGAATTCAAAACGAAGAGAATCATTCATCCCTTCGTATTTAACTACACTCTCAATTCCAATGGAATCAGATGGGTAAAACAGGTTTCTTGTAATTTAATATAAGCAATTTACTGGAGCCGAAACTTAGTGGTATGTAGACCTTTTAGCTATGAAAGGAGGAGCGTGCTTTATTAGTACTTGGACAAGGGAGGAAAATACATATAAGATGCGAGTGAAGGAATTAGGAGTGGAAAATTCAAAATTAAAAAAATCAAGTTTTGCGGAACAAATAACAATAGATTTATGGCGTTACAGAGTGAGGACAATTGTCTTGATTATAAATTGATTTTTTACGTCTTATCAAACTTTTGCGGGTTATTTAATGCCAGAAAATATTTTTAGATTGTATAATATTTTTATAGATACAAGTCATACTATTTAACCCATAGCTGAGGAGGCGGAGAAAAGGTTAATTTATACCTTTATAAGTGAATATAACGAACCACACTAGAACTGGAACTCGGCTCTCCGATTTCCAATTCTGAAAAGTTATCCACTACACAACCCGCACTCCGTATTTCCATTTCCGATATCCAGTACACCACATGCACATACAAACTTAAAGCACGTGGTATTCCAAAGCGGTCACCCATCTAGGTACTGAGCAGAGATGATAGTCGGAAGGTGAGAGATCTGTGGTATATGCAGGTGGTTTCAGCAGGTGGTTTTTATTTTTTATACTAGCCTGATAAAAATTTTGAAAGTGGTTGAAGTTCGTATAATAAATGTTTTTTTCTTAATGAATATATAGTCTATATATCTGTTGATTATCTGTAAAAAAAAGGCATTTAAAATATTCTTTAGGGTTTTACACACTTTATCGCAGCACTATATATATATATATATATATATATATATATATTACCAACTTTAACGTGATGAGTAACAATTTTGACTTAAAAAATGCTACTCTGATCAAAGGAGAAAACAATTAACTACGACGTAAATGTCTAGAGAATGCCTTGATCGCAAGGTCATTTACAGTAAATTTACTCCCTGTCTCTTACAAGATTTCACCATTCCTGGCAGATCTTCTATTATCACAGTATTATCGACGGTGATTAGCTTCGTTGATCGTACGAGAACCGCTGTTTCAATATGATATGGCCGTAATTCGAAAATTGGCTGGAAGTGTTAAAAGTTTGTCAAGTGTTATTGGAAGAGAACACGGGAAACTGGGCGTCTTGTGAAAGTTCATTTTGTAGAGTAATGTAGAAAAAAATGAAGAGTTCTTTGAACGAATACAATTGCATCTTATTTGAAATGTAGATTGTTTTCTATTACAGAGATGGCTAGGAGGTGAAACAGCTAGAAGAAAAACAAGGATGTTGACTGTATATATAATACAGCTCTTTCCGAAACCTCTAAACATCATCAGATTGACGCCTAAACTCTCTGAAATGTTCGTATTGGACATTCCGGTGCGAATGCGAAGCAGTACAGCATGCCGTTTCCAAATTTCTGGCGCAGTGAATTGCATCATACTGTCTGTTTTTCTCACAGACTGTGCAGTTGACAAAATATAAACAAATAACGTGCATGCGCGAAATTAAAACCGGACCCTGTACATATATATATATATATATATATATATATATATATATATATATATATATACATATATATATATATATGCGTGTGTGTGTGTGTGTGTGTGTGTGTGTGTGCGTGTGTGTGTGTGTAAATATATAGAAAAATAGGAAAGAAGGCGTTAGGTACATAATCCGAAGTTCTTTAGTATTTTTGTTTTTATTTTTAAAAACAGTGCTCAATACAAAAGTAGAGCCTAAATTATAATTATTTTTTTTAAATTTTGATTCCTACGCTACATAAGAGATGTCATGTTTCAAAAACAGAAGCCAAAAACTTCACGGTGCTTTATACTTTAATTCAATTAAATTTTAATAATTATATTGAAGTTTTTGGCTCTTGTTTTTGAAACATGAGAACTCTTATGTAGCCAAGGAAACATATTTTTTTTAAATAATTATAATTATAATACACACACACACACACACACACACACACACACACACACACATATATATATGGAGGAAATTGTATGACAACATCGAAAAAAGTTCAATTCTGACGCGTTTCGTCCATTAGGACTTCATCGGACTAAATTTGTTATGTTGGTATGACTAAATATAAGCAACGAACGATGTGGGCTGAGGATTTAAGAATTTTTAGAAAATTTTTTAATAATTTTTTTTATAATTAGCCGAACTCATTTAGAGTCTTTTTCTTTACAACACTTTAGTATGTATCTCCCATATTCTGATAATAGAAGATCTGCCAGGAATGATGAAATCTTTAAGTGACATGGAGCAGATTTACTATAAATGACCTTGCGATCAAGGCACTCTCTAAACATTTACGTCGTAGTTAATTGTTTTAAGTCAAAATTGTGTCTCATCACGTTAAAGTGGGTATATATATATATATATATATATATATATATATATACAGTGCTGCGATAAAGTATGTAAATCCCTAAAGAATATTTTAAATGTTGTTTTTTTTTGTTTTTTTGTTTTTTTTTTTACAGATAATCAACAAATATATATACTATATATTCATTAAGAAAAAATTATTAAACGATCTTCAACCACTTTCAAAATTTTTTATCAGGCTGGAATAAAATAAAAAAAATATGACCTGCTTGTACCACCTGCTTGTACCACAGACCTCGCACCTTCCGACTATCATCTCTTTGGCCTGTTTAAAGATCGTCGATTTCCTACGGTTACCCGACCAACAGAAAACCTTATTCTTGGAGGGAATATGTAAGCCTGTGGAATGCGGGACCAAGTACATCGAAAAAAGAAAGAGATTATTTTGAAAAAATAACGAACTTATTTAACCACTGCTTTTGTGTAAATAAATTGAAAACAAAAAGAGTTGGATTAAGCTAAGATGGAAAAGAACCGACAAGGTCTGTCTGTTTAATTCTGTATTATATTATTCCAAACTACCCCCACCCCCACCAAAAAAAACAACAATTATATTTTTCGAACCCTCCAAAGATATACAAAATTAAGCACACAGGACTTGCCGGTTGTTTTAATCAGATTTGTTTGGTGGAATTCATGTTGCTAAAATTTAGCTTATACATACATATATAAATACATACATACATACATACATACATACTGTTGTGAATATGGATTATCTCCCCTTTGATAATCCAAGCTATAAAAGCTGTACATTTCCGCTTGTCAAGTAGACGAGTAGTAAGATTCTTAATTGAATAAATTGTAATGAAAACAGGACAAGAGATTCAGTCTAGTAATCTTTTATTCAATTAAGAATCTTACTACTCGTCTACTTGACAAGCGGAAATGTACAGCTTTTATAGCTTGGATTATCAAAGGGGAGATGATCCATATTCACAACACATACATACATATTTGTACCAGTTAAACGTTATTTTTAGAGGATACACGTATTTGTGTAGTTGCTCTGTTTATTTATTAAAGAGTATATTTATTTATTCTCACCTACCGGATTGAATGTTCATGAATCCGTATTAATGAAGAATTTGCAGCCTTCGGCAGGAATCCAACCAAGGTCCAGCAGGGCAGAAGGGAACCACCGTTTAGCCGGGCGTGCCTTACTGCTTGGCCACGAAAGAACAGACGGTTACACGGACTCATTTTTAAACTTTCAAGCGAAATATCTCCCGTTAAATATCTCTAGAAGTTTTTTTTATATTTCCTATCTGCGCATAGTTTCGTATCAAAACGTAAACAAAAATACATACACATATACATATCATTGTTTTTATTCCTTCTGTGAAGGTTAACAGTTATATAGAGGCATCAAGTGCAACAGAAAATTGACTTTAGTTCGACAATTTGGAGCCACAAATTGAGTCGTGCCTCGCGATCAAAAATAACAGCCAATAAAGAACTACTAAAATTAGATTCTCATTTCACTGAAGTCAGATTTAACTCAAGCTTAAAACAGTTTTAAAAAAAAGAGTAAGGGTAAAGTGAATTCATGCCTCACTCCCCCTGAATATTATCTAAAATGTAATATCAGCCAATGCTACCAAAATTAAAACTCCGTTTGTTGGATTCATATTCTGTTATTTCATTCTATTTCCTGATCTGCTCATATATTTAGTTACCCTAGTCACGTGACACCATGTAGAAGAGAGTGAGAACCACAGGGCGTTTGTGTTTGTGCGTCTGTCAGCGAATGTATACGTTCTCGTAACATTTAGCGAGATCACTGGTAGTAAATCATTAATAATGATAAAAAAAATACATTGTCAATCGAGAAGAGTTTTACTGGGATGCATGTTTTGAAATCGCTATCATGTGGCAGGGTGATTTGATCCGGGTATCTCGAAAGATCTCAGGTTTTAAAAAGGTAGAGTAGTCTCATTGCCGACAAATCGGAGGCGTGGTGACTGGCATCAACTACATGGCAATAACATACTTCCTTACATTCATCGAATAGTTTTATTAGCTCAGTAATGTTTGAATTAACTGCTGACTAATAACAACGTATTTTAGCCTGATTTATAAATTTGAGTAAACCATAGTATTTTAAATATATCACTCACTATCTTTGGACAGTCATAGCAGGGCCGGTGCTAGGCTCTCGACTTCTCTACCTCGAAATTTTGGTGCGCCTCTCCCGCACTACTAAATGTCAATTTTAATGTTTCCCAACCTGGGGGTCACAAGCTCTCGAAGGAAAATTGGGAGTAGTGCAGCGCTTTTTTAAATTGCCAAAAATCAGGGAATTATCCAGTTCAATGAAAATTTCAGTAAATATTCACTAATTATTTACTTTCATAATGAATAGAATTTTTTATTTTAAAATATCTGAGAGAATGTTATTCATTTTGTAATAAGCACCAATATTTATATGACTAAATTTTACTCGATAAAATGTTTATGTCGCAAATTTTTTTAAGATTAATAGCCGACGCATCTCCGCTGAAAAATAAAGTTTTACAAAGATTCCAACAGAACACAAACAGGATTGTCTTTAAATCAGTATTTCATGCGGTGAAATCTTTTAATATTTTTAATCGATCACTTTCTCGGTTTTATCTTTCTAGAAATGTAAAAAATACAGACTAGAATTTTTTTTTAATTACTAGGCGTGCACTCCTCATTAGTATTACTAGTAGTAAAAAAAAATAAATAAAGAGATTCTCCTTAGTGGATGATCTAGGATTAAAAAAGGATTTTACGGAGATATATTACGCTATATATATTGATCTAAAAGAACTATTCAGAAGGGAAATTGCAATTTAGAAAAATAAGCACCACTGAAATTAGCACTTCTACCCACCCCCTCCCCAGTAGGCATTGGGCCACCCACCTGGTTGAGATGTTCGTACCCTACACGCAAGCCTGCAATTGCCACTTGGTTGGCATGCCACTAGCGTTTAACGCTGATGGCCCGCTGTTGGACCGCTGGCGTTGCCATCGTCGGCCCGCCAGCGGTCCACTAGCAGCTTGCGTGCAGAGTGGTAGTGAGCACCGGCCCTGTCGATTATTATAGTTGGTGTTTGACAATATATCTTATGGAGGATAAAAGTAAAAAGTACAAAAAAAAATATATATATATAAAAGGCTGCTGAAATGAACTCTTTTGGGGATCTTCGAGGGTTCCTATATAGTACGCACTGCATCAGCCAAGCAGATACATGTCTCATATTACTAGTTGATGACTGACAATGTAACGTCAGTTTAAAAATAATTTAAAATAATGGCGGATGGCTATAAATCAGTGCTGAAGAAATGGCAGAGCAGAACTCACAATGGCCCCATCGCCCCTCCAGGTAAGAGGCGCCGGCTTTGAGTCATAGAATCTTTAATCCCTGGTCCCAGGAAATTTGTCTCCTTTGCACTGTATTTCATCTATCTATCTATCTATCTATCTATCTATCTATCTATCTATGAACTGGGATCAAATGTAGATAAAATATGAATCAGAATCCGACAGAATGATCGGATAAGTAATAAATAGGAAACATGTATATAATCTAAGACATTTCACCGTTATTAAAGCTTCGGCAGAAAATGAAATATGGTGGAAAATAAAAAAATATAAACATTCTGGTAATTTTAATTTTTGAGTAGTTGGGTTCAAATTGCTTAAGCATACTTCACACACGTTGACTAAAAATATACACGTGAAGTTGGCTTAACCAATGAAATCAAATGTTAGATTTATCGACGTTTCTTATTTGTTCCTTATTTTTTCTTTCTTTTTATCTATCTATTCATGAGACCCGTGTTCGAATCTCACCATGGTCGATTTTTCAGGAAGTAGACTTCCTGATGTTATCGGACAGGTGTGGGGTCGATCCCTGCGCGCGGCACCTTTGGAAAATGCCTGAAAACCGTATCAGGGGTTGACCCAAGCCTTGTGAGTGAAATTGGGTAGCCGTCGGGGCCGTCGATAGCTGTGCTAGCACGAAGCCACAAGTCATCGTGGCCGAGGGCTTGAGCGTGCAGGCCTTGATCAAATTGTTGATCACGTTAGATAACACGCTCTCTCTCAGAAACTGTAACTACGGTTTTTTCAGCATAGTTGCAAGATAAGCCACATGTGGGCTCTGTGGGTGTTGAATAAAAACAGATGCGCCTGAGCAAGCGTCTGCAATAGGGATTGGCTAGCCACCCTAGTAGACGGTTATCTTCGAATACGAGTGGCCATCTATCTATCTATCTCAATCTGTTTATCTCAGTCTATCTTCTTATAATCATGTTTGCCCCAATAGAAGGCCCAAGAGTCACTTAAGTTAGACAGTTAATGTGTGCTGTTGTATTGACGTAAGAAAGGGCAAGAAGTGACGTTCATGGAGTTATACAGGAAACATAATATCTAACCCTAGATTTGAAGAGGTCAAGAGTGTAGTGATTGGAAAAAACATTCTGCTGGAATCCTGTTCCACAAAGCAGCAGTATTTGGGTAGAAGCCGTCCGAGTGGAACTTGTTTCTTACTGATGGAATACGAAGGGAATTGGCAAGATTGACACTTGTATATAGGCGTGTTGGGTCCCAGTTGTAAAGTTCAGGGTGATGCGACTAATGAATGTAGCTAGTCAGAACACATACTATTAGATATACGTAGAGCAACGTTTCCTTAATGGGAAAAGGGTTGTAGGGTGGAAAATAATTTATCACCCACAGGTCCGCGTATACGCTTTTGAACTCTATCAAAACAGGAAAATTTGACCAGATGTGGCAGCAAAACTCTGTTTTTGTCTGATCTGGTTCTTGTAAAGAGCGAATATGGCAGTGTTAGTTAGATACTTACTGAAACGGTACAAGGAACTATCTATCTATCTATCTATCTATGATCTAGTGGATAGACTTGAGGAATCGGAGAGCAGAGTTCGAATTTCAGTCGAATCCATTACATTCACTTACGTGCTAATACCATTGGGAAAGGTACTAACCCTCTTCTTGTCCCTCCAGCTATGGGTAAATAGCAAGACAGACTAGGTTCTATAGCCTTGGATGGAAACTGGTCTAGGAGAAGGACAACTCTATATTCAAAACCTGCGGAGGGTAGTTTGGGGACCTTGTGGTACGTAGTGTACAAGGTCTCTTTATTCGGCTTTTCAGAAAGTGTGGTTGGTTCTGCACAATTCCTTCACCACTATATGCTGGTGTCTGGCTGTCGGTTCCTAAAAACTGACCTGCTTGATCCTCATACGTCGAATACGACGAGAGAGTCCACTATCTATCTATCTATCTATCTATCTATCTATCTATCTATCTATCTATCTATCTATCTATCTTTACGTAGCCATAATAAAAATCAATCTATACGTAGTCATAATGAAAACATTTTATTCAAACGACAATATCTATATTTCTTAATTTCTTAAGTTGTTGCACATCTGGACCAGTGAATAAACTGCCCAATTTTCGTGTCATTATTTTTTTTGTCAGGGACTGAAGCCGAGATGCGAGGTCAGGAGCACCAGACATAGCAGATTCTTTAAATTTTATCAAGAATCTCTAAATATTAGCAGGAGCACCAGAACAGATTTGGCAGCAATATTCAAAGCATGATCGAATGGTAGACTTATGAATATGTAAGATAGTTTCTATTGACAGAAATTCGTTAGCAATTATTGATCTCTTGAAAGTTGATTAAAATATAATATTTTTTTTTATATTAACGTATAATAATTTGTTATAGTAAATGGGTTAAGGTGTTGAATAAGTAAATAATTCCATGGCCCATAATTTAATCTCAAGAATATTGCATATGGGAATTGTTTATATGTAAAAACATATTTTGTTTTCTTATTATATCATTCCAAGGAAGGGGTTAATTCCACTAGGACGTAAGAGTTGTAAGAAGGTGAAAGAAAATGAAAAGATTTTAGTCAATACGAGAACAGGATTCAGCAGCAGAGAAGATGCAAAATACAAAATGGAGACGTCAAGATAAAGGAAATATATAAATTTAACTATCAGTGACATTTTTATTACAGGGATATGCAACAAAAAAAAATCCAAAGATGCCGTGAAATAGGGAACGTTATCTTCCAAAAAGTAAGCACAAAAAGAAAATGCCTTCCATGAGCACGGTTGATAGTAACCCCCAGGATAGCAACTATTTGTGCCTTATTGGGTTATCCTTTTTCACTTATATCGGATGTAACAGTAAAATTGTCCAAATCGCGTAACAGCATAGTTATCCATACGACAAAATGTTTAATTTTTAAAATAAAAATTAAAAAAAAAAAAAAATAAAAAAAATAAAAATAAAAAAAAAAATAAATAAACTGAGTTTCTTTTTTTCGGGTTTTCAGATAAGACGTTTAGCCGTCTTGACACCATTTTTTTCGTAAGATTCGCTGATAAGCCCTTTGAGTTATTTAGCTAAAAAGAGAACAGATTAAAATTGTTCTGTGTTAGACCCAGTGTCTTCCGAACTGAGCAATGCTGAGAGTGAAAAGATCATTTAGGCCTTAAGTAATTGTACCAACATTCATACTCCGGATTCCATCGTCAGAGTCCAATCAAGAACCATCAAGATAACGGGAAATAGGTTTAAAAAAGAGGGAACACTAGCGAGGAAAATTGGATAAGGAGGTGACAACAGGAAGAGGGATCATCATTTCAGCTTAGAGCTAAAGAAATCAATTGGAAAAGATCCAACTGAATTCATAAGACGTTTGGCACATGAGAGAGGAGTTTCAATTATGACAGTCCAAAGAGCAGTGAAAGAAAACTTGAAAATGAATTGTTTAAAACCTGTGAGACAACTAGTTACTCTCGGACAGAAAGTTGTAAGGTAAGAATAAGTTGGAAAATGATCCTGAATTTATATATATATATATATATACATATATATCTTAATACTTTATTTACATACTCCATGAGCTTCCGATTCTTAGCTATAAGTAATTAATGATGAACATGTCATTTTCGATTCTTCTGTTAAGCTTAGAGAGTATTTATACATTTTTATTGCTCAACGTAGAGACCAACAGTTATAAAAAATCTCGGAAAATTCCAGTAATATATTTTTAATAATTTCTAAGTTACAACGGTTCAAAACTTGAATTTGACAATTTTCATCTTACTCTCCGTATATGTTTAGTTATTTTTTATTATATTCGATTACTTAAATTAAATAATTCCCAATTTTAAAATTAAAAAATCATCTGTGCTTTATCCAACTAGAATATAGGAGAACTGTATTGTACTGGTAGTTCAAAAATTGAATTTAAATTTGAGATTAAAACTGATAAAATTTAGAAATAAATTTATTTTTAAATTGTTTCTTCGATGGGAGATGCACGCTAAACGGAAAGTTAAAATCATGGAAAATAGAATCGACCAAATCCAAATTCTTTATATGCTTGGGTAAATAACGAATCCAGTTCTTATAACAATTAACATTATGGGCGACTTATTACTCAGAAGGTAGAGACGGTATTCTCTGAGTAACTACCACTACTCCAGGGAATAAAGAAATAAAAGCAAAACAATCAATTTGGGGTTGAATTACATTTTTTGATCAAGAAGATAAGACAGAAAACTGACAGGAAAGTAATGGATGTCACGCTTCGACAAATGACATGTCAACATACGAGAGACAGTTGTTGAATGTGTGACGATGTAACAATTTAGTGCTGCGTTTTTTATTGTTAATACAATAAGTTTTTTTTTATATTAAAACTCCTGCTGAGATACATTAATGGTGTGCACAATCTCAAGAATATAGGATATGCAGGTGACACTTTATTGATGGCAGACACTGAAAGGAAACTAATGGTGGACATTTTTTTCTCACAGATGAAGAATAAATTTGAAGCAACGTAGATGCTGTTCTACAAAAGAATGTTTAGAATATTTTTTTTAATTATTTCACCCCAAGCAAGATGTTAATGCTACTAATACGTAATAGGTTACTGGGAGTGGAAGATAGAGAAGACTTTAGTGAGTAGAAAGGACAATGAAAGAACGGTTTCAGGAAAACAGAAGATTGACATTGCATTTAAATCTTTGAAGGTTATAGATATCAGGAAAGGGAGAAACGGAAGAGAGCTACGGGTGGGGGGTAAACGTTTATTCCTTTCTTCCTGTTTAGGATTAAGTTACCGGTTCTTTCTAAAGTCTACTTCAAACCAATAATTCTAACGTTTCCACTGAAACTATGAAAGTTATACTTTTATTGGGTTCCCTGTTCCTTCTAAAGTCTGTTCCTTCTCTTTCACTTCCAGTAGCCTCTTGCGTCTTAGTGGCGCTGTTTCCATCCTTGGGGTGAATTGGTTTAAAAAATGTTCCTATGCTAGTTTGTGTATTTCTTTTCCACCGTCTATATCAATGTGGTTATTTTTGTCGTAAGATCCATTACAATTAAATGCCCTGTTGATCATTTTACGCCTGCCGACCACAAGTCAAAATAAGAAATGATAGCTTTATTGTCAATGTCTCGGTAAAGGCCGTCTTGCCTATTTCCAAAGCTAGCCATTCTTTACCTGTATCCATCGCTGTCAGATTCGCACTGAAATATATGTTCGTCGCTGGGTAAAACAATAATTGTGATGTTAATTATTTTATGCTTCTTGAACAAAATTAATTAATTCTTATCCGTGGGTATCGAGTGGTAAAGAAAATGCTGAATGATTAGGGGGAAGTGAACTGACATATGGTCGTAACGGAGCATGAGAAGAAGCAAGATTCATTTTCCACGTTTAAAGTTGTCCATATACAAATCTTTCCCGTCTATGAACCCTATGCCACATACATAGGTTCGAATCATCCTCATTTCTTTCTTATTCTATTGGTCAGGAAGATGGTTCACTTAGGCAGCTTCTTTTCCAGAACTTGTTTTATAGCATTTCACCCCAAGCAAGGCGTGAGTGCCACTAGTACGCAAAGGGTTACTCAGAGTGAGAGTAAGAGTAAAGATGGATGTTTGAGGAAAAGATAAAAAGAAGGACAGGGACCAAGTTCAAAGCATCAGAAGACGTCGATTGACATTACATTTGAATATGTGAAGATTATAGCTATCAGGGAAGCAAGTAAGAGGAAGGGAGTTCCACTGTCGGGAAGTGTGAGAAAAGAAGATTGTGAAGTAGAATAGGCGGTTACATTTAATTTTTTCGACAGTGAAAGAGTGGGATGAAGATGCCAACCTAGTAGCACGCTTACATTCATGCAGTTGAGGTACCAGCGAAAGTAGCTGCCATGAAAATATATGTAGAAAAGACAGAGGGAGCCACATCACGTCTGTGAGAGAGTGACTGTTGTCGAGATGCCAGGTCATGACCTATCACATTGTATATCCGTCTTTGGTTTTTGTCGAGAACCTCAAGATGAATAGCGGGGTCACCAGGCCATATATGGCAACAGTATTCAATGCAAGGACGAATGGTAGATTTGTGGATTTGAAGGAGGGACTCAGACGAGAAAAACCTTCTGGCGCGACACAGAGAACCTATTAGCAGACTTCAAATCAAGGGTCAACTGTAATTTATCTTACATTTCCCCCGTAATAAGAATTTCTTATTTCAGCCATTTACACCATTATAACAACCTTCATCAGTAAACATCTATCTTGAATGGCTCCCCTGGGACTTGTAATAGGTGACAACGGTATAAAAATATCTATTTGCTCAGCGACTGTGTTTCTAGTTGTGTCGTCGGATGTAATGTTCCGCTATCGGATCGACAATTTGTAAGATTCATATCGGAGCAATTATCCTACGGTAAGGTGGTTATGGGTTCGGAGAGGCTATGATCTAAAATTGCCATTTCCCAAAAGAAGAGGAAAGAGAAAATTATATACACATGCATATAGAGGGGCAGTGCTAACCGAAAAAGTTTAAAATATTTTTAGGCAAAACTGTAGTGCTTATATCCACGTGGTTGAATTGAATCTATCTTGTCGGTTTGCCGGCGAAAAGTAGTAAACTCAACAATTTTTTTAAATAAAAATACCTTAACAATAAGTTACAGTTGTACTGAGAACTTAGAAAGGATTATCAAGAAACATAATGCCAAAATCATGAATTAATACTTATACCAAAATCAAAGAAATATAGACCCTGAAATAGGAATAAACAAAAATAAATAAAAACTTTGTAACTGTAGAAGTCCTGAGAATAGTCCTCTGAATAATAAATGCCGTATAAAATTCGTAGTTTATCAATGCAATATCTCATTTATTGAGAATTCTATTGTTGTTAGACAATATGCAGGTTTTACAAAGAATAAATTTAAATTAAGGTGGAACCAACACCAAACTTCCTTTAATAATACTAAATATCGCAACCAGACATCCTTATCTAAATATTTCTGACATTTAAAAGAAATTAATAAAACACCAACAGTAAAATGGAAATTAATAAAAAAAACAATAACTTGTAGAACTTTAAATGACCCATGTTCTTTGTGAATACATGAAAAGTTAAAGAGTATTAAGTTTCTGAAAAATAAAAATTTAATAAATCAAAGTAATGAAAAGGCAATTTTTTGTAGATATTGCCAAATTTTCCCCTTAAGTAATAGCTAATTTTATAAAATGAAGTATATATATATATATATATATATATATATATATATATATATATATATATATATAATAGCACTAATTTTTTTCTTTGTGTATTGATCACTCTTTTATATAACCGTTTTCCGGATAAGTCTAAATTTGAAGGGAAAAAACTGTTTTCTTGTATTTCTGTCGAGTGAAGATAGCTCAGTGTTAGAAGCACGAAATCAGTTGGGTTCCGATCCGGGCTTGAAGCATGCGGTTGTCTAGTCGCACTAAGGAGCTGTGATACAGCGAAACAGTACTGTCTGCGAATGGCATAATTTAGCTCTTGAAAATATATTTTCAATTGAGCACTGTTGAATGAGAAGCTAATTCCAAAAAGAACGGCCACCTGCGTAAATGCGAAGCTCTTCACTAAAACGAATGGAGCACTATGGCTGCTTGGCTTTGTTTACGTTTGTAAAAACAATACGCTAGATTTGGCTGACTCATTCCGTCGAGTAAAGATAGCGCAGTGGTAGAAGCTCTGACTGACATCAAATCGGTT
Source organism: Acanthosepion esculentum (assembly GCA_964036315.1). Classification (NCBI taxonomy): domain Eukaryota; kingdom Metazoa; phylum Mollusca; class Cephalopoda; order Sepiida; family Sepiidae; genus Acanthosepion; species Acanthosepion esculentum. The sequence continues at coordinate 83,835,293 of OZ038487.1, forward strand.
GGGTTTCGAGTCGTTGTCTAGTCGCACTGAGGAGCTGCGAAATAGTACTGTCTTCGAATGATATATATATATGTGTGTGTGTGTATTGTACATATTTATGTCAATGCTGGGAGTGGTTATCCAGAATTTCATGATTTTTTTTAGCGCCACGTAAATTTGTGAGCTATTTTCGAATCTTAGCCTAAAGTGACACAAGATGACGACATTGGTATAATCATGAAAGACACAACTAACCGCACTTGTAATCGATCGGCGAAGTTACATTCACAGTCATTGCATTAACGGAGGAGCACTCATTTACTCACGCCAGTCAAAACAAATCGAGTCATTAGATGAGGTATATATTCGGCGTTCGATGTGTTCTGGTAAACTGGATAAAGTGCTTTCGAATTACCATGTTATTACCTCTTTTATGAACGCCTAAAGCATATATATATATATGTGTATATATATATATATATATATATATATATATGTATATATGTGTGTGTGTGTGTGTGTGTGTGTGTGTGTTTGTTGTGTGTATATATAGAGAGACAGAGTAAGAGAAAAATAGGCTTGAAAGGCGGTAAAGGAAGGCAGATTTTAAAAACATGCAAGAAAAGTGGAGGCGAAATATTTAGAGCCAACGAATCAATTATTCTCTGTGATCAGTGTCAGCTCATTTTGAAGGCATATGATAACAAGGAAACGTTGTCTCTTCTTTTACATCAAAAGACACACAGACACAGGCACACAAACATTTTTTTCTCCGATTTCTTCTCTGTGCGTGCGCGTGCGCGTGCGCGTGGACAAAAGAGAATGTTTGAATAACAATTAATAGAATGGTACGTCATCCTAAAGGCGTTAATCATAGAAATAAGCTAATAGTAATATAGTAACAGTTACACACACACACGCACGCACATATATATGCATGTTCAAATAAATAAACAGGAATTAAGTAGACATTGAAACCTATGTGCTCCTAAAAATATAGCAATGATATATATATATATATATATATATATATATATATATATATATATATGTGTGTGTGTGTGTATTATTATTATGCATATATATATATATATGTGTGTGTATATATATTTGTACGTGTTTTCCTATATGTTTTCATTAAAATAAAACACAAGCCAGAGATGTCGTTCGTAAAACAAAAGAATTGAAATGAACGCGAAAAGTTTGAGATTGTATTTTGAATATAACAAGACAATTGAAGAGAGAAAATCGTCTTTTGTTCGTCGCTTTGTAAAGAAAAGCTAACATTTCAGAAGAAAGATTTGAAAGAACCAAAAAGAAATAAAAACGTAAAAGAGCCAGAAGTCTTGTAGTCCTTCCGTTTCTCTAGCTGTACATTTCGATTGAAAGTCGGATCCACAATGGATTTTTCCCGGAGATCATTTGTAATCCAAGATACGAAAAGGATCGGTTGCGCTTTGAGGCCGTTACTCAGGGCTTTTTAGTTTCCATTGTGTTAATTTCGTAGAGTTGCTGACTCAGGCTTGACTGAGTATCATGTCAGCCTTGTGAAAAATTCTTTTCAATTTACTCACTAGAGGCTTACAAATAATACTTTTCTTCTAGACCTAAAAGAATATAATGATCTTTTTTTGCGAAAGAAAAATGTTTATCCTTAGGAGAAACTAAATACAATATACCTTCAACAAAAGAACACGTCACATTGTGTTCTTAACTATTGTTCCAAATATTTATAATATTGACACCTTGCAATTTCAAATAGAAATTTCACCAGTAAAATCATGAGACCTAACTACCGTTTTAGTACTTGAGTTCGTAAAATCTAGGTAACAAAGAAGAAAGCTGACCTAAACAATTACCATTAAAATCTTTGTTTTATATTGAAATCATTTAAATTTAATAGATCATTTAGCTATTTCAACAGCAAAACGGTTGGGTTTGGATGCCAATTTAGTAGCACGCTTAACGGGGCAATAGGGACAAAACTAGTCAGAGCAGTTGCCATGGAAATATTTATAGAAAAGTCAAATGGAAGCTACGTCACGTCAGTAAGTGACTGAAGTCGAGGTATCTGGTCAGGATCGATTATATTACAGATACTTCTTTGGGTTTTGTCCAGAATCTCGAGATGTAAAGCAAGAGCACCAGACCAGATATAGCAAAAGTAAACCGGAATATAATGCAATACAGCGAAACCAAACCTAACGTCGAGATTCTTCGCTAAGTGATCGCTAATTAAGTAGTTAAACCTAATCGCTCTATGAAGCATACTACACTTGTTACAGGTTTGTTTCAACCATCTTCAGATAGTTTTAAAGTCAATTTTCCACTATTTGTAACATCAGTAATATATTTCTCAATATTTTTTCTTCATCTACCTACCGTGTCAGGACTTTGGCGATCATGTCTCTCCAAAATTTCCTGTTCTTTGTAGCTCTTAATAATTTTTTGTCTTTTTGTTATCTCCCCTAAATTCTGTTCAGCGATCCATTTTATTCAAGCTCGCTGGATAGGTTACATGTGGTTTACACCTGTCCTTCTAGACCAAAGTTTATCAATGTGGGCCATATGACCCTCTGGTAGGGGAAGGAGATTTTTTTCAGGGGCCACAAAGCTAAGTTTGAAAAATAGGTGTCTACAACGGGGCACAGAAAATTTAGGACCCACAAAATATATATATGGAGTATTTGGTAATTAATAATTATAATTTATAATATAATATTAAATTTATTAACAAATTAAATATTCAATTAATCTAAGCCGTTTTGTTAACATAAATAATTATTAATCGTAATTTCTTCATCTGATCTATGCAAAATGGCCGTTTTTAGTTTTCAATTTCTTAAAATTTAAAAAATTAAAATTAAAAATTTTAAAATTTTAAAATTAAAAAAAATCTAAAAATTTTAAACTCATAATTTACCAACTTGTCTCTCAATTTTTCTTTTCTTTTTGTAATTGTTCTTTTTCTGTAATTGACACATTTAATTCTAATTCACTTGTTTGCTAATACATTTTTCATTGTGTACATTTCCCGATTTCCTTAAGGTTGCTGAAATAATTCAATTACCAACAAAATTGGAAAGCACTCTGTCAAAATTTCTACCGATTTCTGAACTTTCAAACTTCTCAAAAATTTTTTAAAATGTTATTTTCAGCAAAATGATTTATTTTATTAGTAGATATAATTTAGTTTTATTTTTCTCTTCAGTTTGCTTTTCTTTCTGGATCGACAACTAAAAAACAATGATGCCTTTTTGTTTTGATGTCTCTGACTCTTTATAAACAGAATTATTCACTAGCTATTTATTTTGACTACGCAAAAACCTTCGGTTCATTTAATCAAAGATCTCCGAGGAAATAACGCCTCCCTGTTTTCCTGCAAGGAGGCAATTAACGCATTTTCCCGAAAACTAAATCTGCTCTGCTTGAACCTTGGGAGACGGGACTTTGCAGTTTCGTTCCTTAGAAAAATATCCACCGATCTGCTTGATTATGACCTAGAAGTGTATGTTGATCATTTGAAGCAGTTGTATAAGGATATAAAAGCTCGCTTCTCCGATTTTACTCCAACTGACAGTGCCGCACTGGTTTGTGGATACCCTCGTTGCTGATGCATCTGAAGTTGATGTCACCCTACAAGAAAGTTTCATTGAACTTCAAAATAACACAGCAGCTTAAGCGAGGTTCAAGCGTGGAGGATACCAGACATGCATAAGAATTATCCACTATTCTGTTGCTCTTACTCGCTTTTCCCACATCTTACTTGGTTGAATCTGGTTTCAGTCAGGTGATGCATCTGCTGTCAAAGACTCGAAATCGACTTGACATAGAAAAAAGAGGCGATTTACGATTCTTTTTGACAGCTTTCAAGGCAAACATTGACAATTTGGCAGCCCTGCACCAGTCACAGGGATCCCATTGAAACCATACAAGACACAGATGATGGTATATGTATTTTTCTTTTGTTTTTGTTGAGGGAGGATAAGAACACAAGTTGGCATGAGGGGACATAAATAACTCGGATTGGATTGAAGGGGAACCTGACCAAAATAAGGTTGAGAAACATTGCTCTAGACTACAGTTTGTCCTGTGAGTGTCAAATTCTCCAAACCCTCTTTCCTTATTATGTGACTTAGAAATTTCAACTGTCTCTGATGTTAAGCATGAGTGTACATTTTGTTTCCATTTTCCCTAAAACTCCATCATATGTTCGTTTCGTGGTTTTCTCATCATTCTCCTGTAAATCTAATATCTATACATTACTTCGGTTTGTATACTATACGAACTATATTCCTTAGTTCCATCAGCCCTAACCTTCATAGGTAAGACCTGCCACGCCGGGCATATTGTAGGAAACCGCCTTCATTCCGTTTGTAGTTCATTGATAAGATCTAAGTTCCACTCGAGCGGCTTCCTCCCAAGAACTGCCACTTTGCAGAAACAATTCCCAACAGGATGCTTCCAAGATCATTACAATTTTAATCTGTTCCTGTCTAGAGATAACCGTTATTTTCCGCACATATCCCTTTAAACTGTGTCTCTTAAAGTTTAACACTACCTCGAGTGGCTCTTTGGCTTTGTATAGGGTGAAGTAATTTTTTTTTTCACTTTATTTATTTTATTTCATTTCTGAAGAAAACAGTGACCGAGCATGTTCAACGTAAATTACCGACTGGTTGGATGTTTTCATTTTTATTTCATGTGATTTTAAAGCTGATCGTAAGTCAGCAGGGTGATTAAATAGATAGGTCGTTAAGCGGGGAATACGTGTAGTATAGAAATAGAAATTGTATGATATAATGGCAGTGAGAGGAGGAGGAAGTTTGCAGAAAAGAAAATCAGTGTAAAATTGAAATAAGAAAGTAGATAGTAGAACAGTAAATCTGAGGAATAATAGAAAATATGAAAAGGGATACATTACTAAAACGAAATAATGTCAGTAGGGCATGTTTTCGATTGAATAAATATCAATCCACCTTATATTACCACATTCAAAGTTACTTTTCAGGCGATAGAAAATCATTCTCAGTGCATGAACAGCTATGCGAGCACACACAGACACAGACACACACACACACACACACACACACACACACACACACACACACACACACACATATATATATATATATATATATATATATTGTGTGTATTTAGGCAGCATTTTTTCATTAATACATGTTTCATTAAATAATATAGATAAGTGTTGTCTATATATTTTATGTAAGTTTTTTTCATATAGTCTGATATATATATATATATATATATATATATATATATATATATATATATATATATATATATCCTAAAAATATTAACAACTTAGACCTACTTAATACACGGACCGAGCTAAAGATTGCATGTTGGCATAAAAGAGCGTATATTTTCAAATATTGGAAGCCTGACTGATTCTAACCCATTATCTCTACACTCTTATTTTATTAGGATATAGGTGCCATACCCGACTCATACAGGCATACACACACGCAAACAAACACACACACACACACAAACAGACACACACATATATATATATTTCATTAAAAACGTCAGACAAGGTACTACGATTAAGCTTTTTATTTAATTTTTTGTGTTCGAACAAATGTTTTCTTTTTTGAACACAGAGTGTATAGTAACTGTCCTAATGTTCTATAATTCCAAACGCTTGCGGCTATACTTTTAGCCATTATCAACAATGATTTTATTTCTCAGTTGTATTGAGTATGTGCGTTGATTTTAGTGAGCTGTTTTATTTTCCGAATACAGCACATTGTGGCCGTGTTTGTAGTTAATATTGTTAAGTGTTGGCTTTTTCTTTTTTATTATTAAGGCGTCCATTATTTTAAATCTTGTTTTTACAGTTGGATGAGGTTATTATGCTTTTATTTTCTACGAGTATGTTTTGGATGGAGTTTGGTAAGTGTGTGTGTGTGTGTTACATGGATTGTTCTATCTATTTTAGGTGTTGTTGCTGTCAAGTGATATGGTTTCTGTTATTTAGTACAATTATTTGTGATTCAGTAGCGTAAGTCAACAATGGACGGTATTTGGACAGACCCCAAGACACTACACGCTCAAAGTCTTTTTAACCATTGATCTTTTGTTGTATATAGGTGAGTTTAGATAATTCTGGGCGTGTTTAACGCTATGCATGTCATCTATGTGAAAGTCTCTATCTGAAGAGGCTACTTATGTACAAGACCAGAGTTTTCAGGTAGATGTTTTGGTTTTGTAGCAATTTACGGTGTTGGGTGCTATTTTATGGGCTAGTAATCAATATCAGAGATAGGGCGTATTCAAATCTAAAAGCGGACACTGAAATCAAAAACGGATGGCGACATTTCCGGCTTGAAAGCAATCTTTAGGACATGTTCACGTTTTCTTTAGTAAGACCATCGAATGCAGTCTTTGAGACGTTAATTTACATTGTTTATAAAGACAGGTTTCTCTACCAAAACAAGTGTATAGGTAATAAGAAATCAGTATATATATATATATATATATATATATATATATATATATATATATATATATATACGTGCAGGCAGACACCCCCCACACATATATATATAGTTAGATAAATCAAACGGCAAATTAGCTACTGCTACACCAAAAACCTTGAACATTATTTAGCTCTGCATAATAATGTAATGCTTAACAAATGCTTAAACAACATTAGTAGAAATGGGATCCCTGATGATCAAACATGCAATTGTCGCAACCGTCATCTCTGCCCCATGAGCGGTAAATGTATGTCTAAAGGAATTATATATATGAAGCTAGCATCATGCACACTGACCAGACCAATTCTTTTCTACCGCAGTCAATTAGAAAAGCTTTTTTACCATCACAAAATGACACTCAACAACAAAAAATATACAAAGGCCACAACACTTCTAAGTTCAACTGGAATATTTAAACAAATGACTACACACTTAATGTAAAATGGGAATTCGTAGCACAAACCAAATCTTTTTCTGGTACGAGAGGTGGACGATGTGATTTATGCCTATTAGAGAAAAGGTATATTCTCAAAAATATTAACAACTTAGACCTACTTAATAAACTGACCGAGCTAATGATTGTATGTAGGCATAAAAGATCATATTAAAATATTAGAGGCCTGTTTGATTCTAATCCTTCTTCCCTACACTCTTATTTTATTAGGATATAGGTGCCATACCACACTACATCCTGTTTACGTTATTATACTAATCTACATTCCTATATATTATAATTAATTACCTATGCTCGACGGATGAACTGGTAACCCATCCAAACTTTAGTTGCACCCCAAAACGTAAGTACACATACTAATATATATATATATACATAAAATCACAGAGACACCGTTTCGCTGTATCACAGACGTCCAATTGCTGCAAGCCGGGATCGAAATCCGACTGAGTTGATATCAATCAGATATCTTAACTCAACGTCATCATCGTACTGTGGAAAGGAAGGGAATATTAACGTTTTTCTCTATACGAAATACGCCACCGGCTCGTATACATACTCCTGCTTTCAAACGAACCCCAGATGTAATGCTTTATAATCCTTTGGATCTTTTCGAAACGATCGAGAATGGGGTAGGATCATGTAGTTTGGCAAGCACACGGCCTCCATATAACATCGTTCTGGTAAGGTTGTTCCTGTCTCACAACCAACCAAAGGGCTGTTTGTATGACCAAACCGGGTACTACCTGTATCTCGTGAGATAAACGGATGCCTGCTTAGAGAGAGAGAGAGAGAGAGAGAGAGAGAGAGCGAGAGAGAGCGTGAGAGAGAGAGAGCGAGAGATAGAGTGCGAGAGAGGGAGGGAGACGTAAATTCATGCATATATTTATATATAAATCTACAGATTTATGTAGACTTGTTTCAATGAAATAGTCATGGTTTCTAACCTTAATTTTATAGCTAAGAAATACACCTTCCTATTTCCTTGCCTAAATGTACGTGAGTCTATGTGTGACTCGGTATTGATTTGCATATGAAAAGATGTGTGTTCTTTGTAAGTAGGTATGTGCAGTCATTATATATATATATATATTTCTATATCAGCGGCTTTTATATTAATCTCTATTTTATAACGATTCTTACTTTCCCTATTGGCTTCTCAATAAAATAGCTATTCGAGCAAAGGCGACAAAATACTCGGCCGAACATGGAACCTATTGAAAAAAAAAGGTTCTTCCGAGTATTAATGGCGGCGTACGTGAGAAGATTGTTTGTGGAGACGGTTGGGTAAGAAGCGGGTGGAGCACAGTTAGCAAGTAAACAGCCTAGGGAGAGGAGGACCTAGTCGTTGTGGCCTCGATGAGAGTTACAATAGGCAGAGGCAGAAATCTATTTGTAAACACTGTTTCCAGACTTTATATATCCCTCCCTCAAATAACGTTCTGATATTCAGAATAAGATTTCTATTAAAAAAAAAATCGAATATATATAAAAAAAAAACTAAAAAAAAAAATACAAACAAATAACTAAAAAAACACTATTTTGGTTTTTTCTTGCGAGGCATATGAAAATACATTTGGTAACGTATATAAATGTGGGCTTTCATTTACGCACACACGTACAAAAAATACACACACACACATATATATATATTGAAAGAAAAATTTCTTTGTGAGCTTATATTGGTAGAGCAATTTATACGGAATTTTTTCGTTTAAAAATGTATGTGTGTGTATGAGTGTGTGCATATAGTTACAGGTATTTGCTTTTAATAGGATATAGATACGTAATCACACAGGCGTATTTTCATATATTACATATTCTCAGTTTTTCATTGAGTTTCAGCAAAGATCTCCGATCCGTTTCGTCGCTCTCGAATATTCTGAGGTGTTCGATCATCCAGCTATGGAAGACCAGAATGTATAATACTTTTACAGTTAATCCGTGACAGTGCACGTTTTTACTTTGTTGAATCGCTTTCCTTCAGGATGATATGGTCCCCTTAGAACAGGTTATTTGTCCGTTTTGTTTCTATTTCCTACATCCTTTCCGTACTTTTGGTTATCGTCCTATTCACATCATGGTTTTCTATATTTTTCTTTATTTTTCCACTTGTTTTTATTTCATTTCGGTAGTTATTCTTCTGTGATCTTTTTTACGGTGTCTTTTTGAATGATGTTTGTTCGGCTTCCGATCGTCCATTCTGAGACTTTTATTTTGTAGATCTGAAGCTGCCGAACTATTTTCCTGCCAAACAAATAACTATAATAAATGGTAGTACAGAGAGAAAAACAGAGAGAGAGAGAGAGAGAGAGAGAGAGAGAGAGAGAGAGAGAGAGAGGGGAGAGACAGACATACACAGAGAAGGAGAGAGAGAATGACACAGAAAGACAGAAAGAGAGAAAGACACAGAGAGAAAGAGAAATACAAAGAGACAGACAGAGAAAGACAGAGAGAGTGAGGGAAAATACGCAGAGAGAGAGAAAAACAGAGAGAGAGAGAGAGAGAGAGAAATACAAAGAGAGAGAGAGAGAGGGAGAAGGACAGAGAGAAAGACAGACACACAGAGAAGAAGAGAGAGAGAAAGACAGAGAGAGAGAAAGACACACAGAGAGAAAGACACACCGAGAGAAATACAAAGAGACAGCTAGAGAAAGACAGAGAGAGAGAGATAGAGAGAGAAAGACAGAGAGAGATAGACAGAGAAGGAGAAAGAGAAAGACACACCCAGAGAGAAAGACACATAGACAGAAATACAAAGAGACAAAGAAAGACAGTGTGTGTGAGAGAGAGAGAAAACACAGAGAGAAAGACAGACAGATAAGTAGAGAGAGAGAGAGAAAGACACAGAGAAATACAAAGAGAGAGATAGAGAAAGCCCGATAGAGAGAGAAATACAGACCGCGAGAAAGAGTGAGAGAGAGAGAGAGAGAGAATCCTATAATAAACCCACTTTTGTTTTTCAAGCAGTAATATTTTTTAATCATTTCCCCCCAAACAAGGCGACAAAACCACTAAGACACAATGGATTACTGAGATTGAACAATGCTCAGGTGTCACTCAAGGCAGAAGATTATTGAATATGATGTATGACAGGTGTGTCAATCTGGCAGCCGCGGGCCGCATGCGGTCCTTTACATGCATCTTGGTGGCCGTCACAAAGGTTTCTGTAGCTGTGGTATATCGAGAATTTTGTCTATGTTGGTAATGCAAATTATTAAAAACAGTGAGATTTTTTTTTCAATTGGTATGATTAGATTGTTTATTCTATCTCAATGTTTTTTTTGTTTTTGAATGTCAGCGACTATTTTTAACTTCCGGTTAATCATGTGATCATCCTTGACAACTAAATAAGAACAAATGTAAAGTGAAAACGTTTGTAATTTTGTAATATTTTGCCTTGAAAATGTCAGATTTTACTCCATCTCGTAAAAAGAAGGATGTGTGTTTCAAGAAAAGTGGGAATTACAGTACTTTTTACCATTATTAATTGAAAGATAAACTGTTTGATTTACATTGCGACGCCAAAAGAATATAATGTGAAAAGACATTATGAAACAAACCATTGATCTAATGATAAATATGAAGGACATATGTGTGTTTCAAAAGTGAAGAAATTCAAGGTTAAGTTAACACAGCAACAAAGTTGCTTTACAAAAATTCAGAAAAACAACGTTAGTTCTGGTATTGCAAACTTTGAACTCTGCGATGTCTTGTAAAAACTGCTGAAATTATATGTCCAGAGAAGTCACACTTATTTTAAGGAATTTACTTAAGCAGGGACCCTATTGTTGAACGGATTGATGAAATAGCAGGTGATTTGAGTTGACAGTTGAAGACTTCATCATCAAGTTTTGAACATTTTCTTATGAGACTGTTGACATAGCTGGAATAGCACAGCTCCCCATTTTCATCAGGGTTTGTGACAATGAATTTAAACTTTAGGAAGAACTCATTGAACTGGTCCCAATGCATGATACTAAAACAAGCCAGGACATTTTTGAGAAAGTTGAACAACTTCTCTATGAGTATGGCCTTGATTTGAGTCAGCTTGTGTGTTTATCTACTTATGGTGCGGTCAGTATGTTTGGAAGACGTAATAGTGTTGCTGCCAAGTTAGGTATAAAAATAGAAAACGTATATTGAGGTCCAACATTCAAGCATTTTCCCTGTATAATTCATTAACAGAACCTATGTTCTAAAATTTTAAAATTAGATCAAGTGTTGAGTTTTGTCACAAAAACCAAAAAAAAACAAAAACAGTGAACTATATCAGAGGTCATGCTCTGCATCACTGTCAGTTTAGCCAGTTATTGGAAGACGTTAATAATCACTTCACAAATGTCCGATTCTACACAGAAGTTTGGGGGGCTTTCATGTCACAAGTTACTGAAAAGAGTTTTCTTATTGCGACTACGAAATTGTTATGCCTTTGGAGATGAAGGGTCAAAGCACAGATCAATTGAAATATGAAAGCTGGTTCCAAGATCTAGCTTTTTCAGTGGATATTACTGCCCAAATAAGTGACCTTAATTTGAAATTACATGGTAAAAATAAGCTCATCACTCAGTTATATGATGATATCAAGTGTTTGATTGCAAGATTAGCTTTATTGAAGTCCCAGTTGTCACATGAAAACTTGATTCAATTTCTTATGTGCAAGGAGTTAAAAAAACTGCCAATACTGAGTCTGTATTTATTTTTGCTAAGTATGACAGTTACCTGTCAAAGGAATTTCAGCGAAGATTTTGTGATTTTTCATCTTGTGAAGATCAGGGTTTTTTTTTAAATTTTCAGCACCATTCACTTTTGATGTTGCTCAGGCAGAGGAAAGTCTACAGATGGAACTACTGGAAATGCAGACTGACTCAACACTCAAGGGTAAGTACTAGAAGTAGGGGTATCTGGATTTTTTCATACCTTCCTCAGACATTTAAGAACTTCAGAAAGTTTGCCACAAAGATTATGGCGATGTTTGTTTCCACATATGTCTGTGAGCAGTTACTTTTGTTTATGAAGGCCACAAAAACGTCTCACAGATCAAGATTAACCGATAAAAATTTGTCATCTTTGATCAAAGTGGGATCTACACAGACATTCCAACCTGATATATCGAAAATAGTTTGTTTAAAGCGATGCCAATCACCAGAACAACATAAAAATTAATACTTTGCACGACCTTGTATTGTAAGTATTTTGTATTTAAAATTTAGTTACCACTAGCTGTGTTTAATGTAAGACTGCCAGCAGGTGCGGCCCTCGAGGCTGCAGATATGGCCGATGCGGGCCCTCCATATACTCTGGGTTTGACATGACTGATGTATGATACCTATGTAAAAGGATGAGGCAAGAAGTGGAGACTAGGAGGATATAAGATTTTAAGATTATTGTCGTCAAGGAAGCACTGATACAGGTATTTTTTACACAAAGTAGAATTTCTTGAGAAAAATCTTTCTGATTGGAACTTCGTGGGAAATCATTAACTAATCATATATACCTGTATAATAATCATATATATCTGTGTAATACTTACCAATATATTTTCCTCAATGGCTATTCAGTATTTGACAGAATAATAATAAATTGAAATAATAAATTGTACGTTTTCTCATGTTTGTAATTACCTGAATTCAATGCTTATTTTTCCCGAAACTATTGATACATTAAATACATTTCTAGTTTTTTTTTACTTGCCATACCATTTAAGGCTGTTGATATGCGGTAGTGCAGTGAATATCGGATCAGAATAAGAAATAGCAGAGCAAATTTCAAATTCTAGTTGTGTTTGTTATATTCACTTACCTGCAAAATACCTCTGGAAAAATTATGATCCCATCCCCTCCCAGCTATGGGTTAAATAGTAAAACTTTATCTGAAGAAATCATTATTATTTTCAAAATACTGTTAATGCATGATTCACTCACAAAAAATCTTACAATCTAAAATGTGCTTTGGCTTTAAAGAACGCACAAACTGTATATAAGCTGTGAAAATCTCTCAGGAATCGATCATAGCTCTGCATAATACATTGCCTTTTGTTGCTTCAAATTAACATCTTTTTGCCTGTTTTGTCTAACGCCTATAAAGTATGGTTTACATTTCAGATTGGCATGCTCATCTTACAGAATGTGGTGAAAGAAAGCGAAAAAAAAAAGAGATTAAACATCAAATGCAAGAAGACTGAATGCATGGTTATTAGAAAGAGGATTATCCCAAAAGACGAATTGCAAATCGATGATAGCAAAATCAAATAAGTACAAAAAATTAAGTAAATAGGAATTTGTTTAAATAGAGAACGGAATGAGCGAAACTGAAAACCGAAGGTGCATTTCGAAAGCCAAAGTTGCATTTCAAAAGCTAAGCAGAGCATTACATTTTTTAACCATTATCACCCCATGCAAGGCAGTAAAGCCACGAAGACACAGGGGGTTATTGAACGTTGAAGAATGAAGAACAGAAAGATTATTAATGAACGGGAAGAGAAAAAGAATAATCAGGAGGGGAGTAGATAGCGATTGATAGTGTATTAAACTTTTTTGCAGATTAAAGTTGTCTAGAAAGCATGGAGCCGGAAGTGGTTTCCACAAGCGAGAAGTGCAAGAAAAGAAACTGTTAGCATAGAATTTATGGTTATGTCTAGTCGGCTAAATTGTAAATTGATGAGATCTCACGACAATCTACTACTGCGCTTACATTCAAAAACTCTAGGTATCACAGCGTAGAGCTCATTTGAAGAATTACCATGAAAGTATTTAAAGAAAATACACTGAGAGTCACGCTTACGGCAGTAGGAAAGTGATTGAATCCGAACCGCCAGATCAGCACCGATAATATTGCTGATTCTTCTTTGGATCTTATCAAGGAGCTCAAAGTAAATAGCAGGGACACCGGATCATATGTGGCAGCGATATTCTAAGCATGGACGAATGGTAAATTTATAGATATGTAAGATAGATTCTGGAGATAAAAAATGTCTCGCATAACAGAGTTGACCGACTTTTATAGCAGCTGACCTAGAAATATAGTCTTTTCACTTTACATCATCTGAGAACATTAACAGGAGAAGGTTAGCATCAGCCATGCTGATGGAAGGCAGAGAGGCGTCTCTCTGATGATTAATGTAGAGAAGTTTAGTTTTAGAGACAAAATTTAAAATTAACAAGTCATCTTTTGTCCCAGTTAACGATGTCATTTTGGACATCGGTTGCCATTATGACCTTCTTATCGAGGCAGGAGTAAATGGTTGTGTCTCCAGCGTAGATATCATGTTGAGAGATGAATAGAAAAAACACTTTGCTAGAAAAAAGGAAAATAGTACTAAACTGTCACGTGATATAAGTCCTCCTGGATGGCAATGAGTGTTGGGAAATCTCCTCAAAGATGAAGAGGAGAAGCAACAGAAATGTGGTTCTATAGAGGAATGCCGAGGATCGTATGAGCCCATTATATAAGCAAGGGCGAAGTTTTAGAAAAAATGCAAAACAGAAAGGAAACTAATAATTAATATTGGTAATAGGCAGTTGATAGTTCTAGGACACATAACGAGGAATGAAGTCTTGGAAAATCTAATACACACAAGATAGATCAAAGGCAAGGGAGACAGAGGAAAACGAATAACATACTTATTGAGCTTGAGTAAATGGATAGCGAAAAAGAGTTTAGGAGAAATAACAAAAAGACAGAATTTAATAAGATCTACAAGGGACGGGAGATTGAGGGGAGGCATGTTCGCCTACGTCGTGAGGGGACATGGTGCATTAAAACAAAGAAGATTTTATTATTCAACATTCCATTTCCCTTTTAATTGTATAGCGTCACTTCACAACGATTGTGTCACTCCTGTGAGGAATCAAAGACAACAAAGGCTGGATTATGGACTGGTGTATATCAAGGGAACACATGGCTGTAACGACTCACAATTTTAAATTTGGTATCATGTTATATAAAATTAGTGTTTTTTACGAGTGGTAATAATTTTGAAGTCACAGAAAATCCAAAATGACCAATCATGTAAATCGTTCTCAAATCAGAGAAAGTTCAGAGCTTTAGCAGTCCTTCGTAGAAATATATTTCCATTTTGGGTCAAATGGTTGATGAGAGTACGCAACAAAGTAAGGCCTGAAATAGATGTGATATATATCTTTCGCACAGATGCAGATTAAATAAATATAATTTAAATAATTCAAATGTAATTTCAGGATTTAAGGAATACAAAATTCTGTACTTACATATATGCGAACATTCCATTTGAATTGTGCAATAACTTATTCGAAAATTGGATAATACAATAGATTTTATACATGCATTGTCAGTTGTGTTGAATACAACTTGTTGCAATGAATTCTTGGTGTTTGTGGGAATATTGTTATTATTATAAATGAAAATAAAACAAAATAATAATGAAAATTATAAATAAAATAAAATAAAATATTATTAATTGGTTTATGCAGCAGACATTAAAACGTTTCATCAACGTGTCATTATGGACATCGAAACCATTCGACACCGTGTGGGAGTATTTGAAATCGTCCGCCAGTTAAAGATCCGACGACTGCAAGCGTTTGTAGAAGCAAATGGTGGACATCTTGAACATTTATTATGAGTTGATGTGTTGGGGTACAACGATGACTTTTTGGAAATGTTTATGTGGACATTTTACCTTGTTTTAGTGTCAGGAATTCGCCCAAGAATTTTGTAAAAGTATTTTTGGATTGTATCTTGGGCTGTACATTTAACAGCGTCTACCATAAACTTTAAACTTAATAAATAAAAAACGATGGATATGTTTATATGGGCTTTTGTTCTTGTTTTGGTTTTAGGAGTTTATCTCCAACGCTTGTAAAGGTATTTTTTTTCCACCTTGAATATGAATGAAGATAAAAGGAAAACTCATTAAGCCAAATGTAAGGATTTTATTTTGCAACAAATACAGTGTGTGATGGGTAAATTTTCGCCATTCTGTATTTTTAATTTTGTGCTTGCGCCTCGTTCGTTTTTGAATTTGTCTACTGTACAGCATAGTAGGGGTCAATTGGACACCGTCTGTGAGAAAAAAAAGAGCAGCATGACGCAATGCAATCTGACAAATTTTGAAAACGGTATGATGTACTGCTTGGTATTCGTGCCGGAAGCTCCAATACGAATATTTCAGCGTGTTCGGCTGTCAATCTGAGCACAATGCAGAGGATTCGGAAAGAGTTTGATGAGTCTAATAGTGATTACGAATGTGTTTGGAGTGATTACTAGTGATGGCGACGTTATGCCTCCATTCATCTTCCCACGAGGCATCAGACTCAACGAAAAATCTATATCAAGTGCCTTCACGAGGTAAGGCGGCCTTGGATCAAGCGTTTGGTTGCTGAAATACACTATGTCTGGCAACAGGGCTCTGCATCATGCCACACAACAGGAGAATCCAATCATGGCTGTCAGACAATTTCTGTAACCACGTTACTCCTTACATCTGGCCACCTAACTCCCCAGACTGCAACCACCTTGATTATTATGTATGGAGCGGTTGAGTGAGAGACCAATAAAACCCCTTGTAGCACCAACGATGAACTGAAGGCAAGGATTATGGCAGAATTCACCTACTTAGACAAGGAGACCGTCCAGAAGTTTTGCGGGAGATTCCGAATTCATTTGGAGGCCGTGGCTGAAGCCAATAACAATTTTATCGACTAAATTTACTCTTTAATATTTGAAGAGGATTTTGTGTAATGTTGGTAAATATATGTTAAAATGAGATGTCAGTATTATTTTCATTTTTGCGTAATTTATCCATCACAACCTGTATTTATAAACGGCATTAAAAATGTTGTTAGTTTTTCAAATTTTATACATTAAAGAACGCTCATAAATATCAATTTAACTAACTGAAAAATCTAGAAAAATTATGGACGATGCTTTAATTGTAGTAATTTAAATCCTAATAAAATTGTGAGTATTTTTTTTAAATAATGTAATTATTATTTATATATTTTTTTATTTGGGATTAATTTATGTATTATATATTTTAAATAACAGGTTATGAATTTGACCATTTTCAAAAAATGGTTTTAAGATTTTTATAATCATGTATGTTGGCTTGGGAAAGTAGAAATTCTTTCAGGAATGGAGATATTTGAAATTTCCGGATGCAGATTTACATTTTGATATGATTCAGTAGCAGCACTTTCCAGAATTTCCCGTTTAACTTATTTTCTCCTTTAATAAGTCTGGTATTCTTTAGGTCGAAGTTGTGCTTGAATTTATTTCTATGCATGACAAATGCATTTCATAAATTATTGTGTATAAGATACTTTGCGTGTTCATAAATTTCTGCAAGTTTCACAATGTAATGTAAGGAACAGTTGTGATCTTTATATATATATATATATATATATGCATATACCTAGATCAGAATTATTATTCTTATGGATATTTTTGGTTCTGATCATATCCATAATAGTTTTGGATGAGATTGTAATTACTTTGATATTAAGACTGGATAAATCGTTTTGGATAGTTGATATTAAGGAATTAATTACTATAATAGGTCTGCTTCTATCGAGTTTATTGTCATTGATATTGTTGTTGATTATGATGCATTATCTTTTTTTGCTGTTGTATATTTTGTATGCCTTTCTCTTATTATTGTCGATGAAATAAAGTGGATATTGGAGGTTTTTGTAGACTACCTGTGTGTGTATGTGTGTGTGTGTGTGTGTGTGTGTGTGTGTGTGTGTGTGTGTGTGTGTGTGTGTGTGCACATACGTACGGACATGCATGTTAATTTGGCAGTTTTTCGAGACTTGTGTGTCTGGATAAAGATGTTCTTCTGACTTTATACTAACCGTTCTTTTACTCCTTCAGGATTGTCTGGTTATTTTTGTTATTACAAAGTAGACACGGAAATATGCCTATAGAAATGTGTCATAGGATGATATGATCTTTCTCTGTTTTTTTTATTTTTATTTTTTTTGTTTTTTACCGGGTTTCGGAGGGGGCGCTTTCGTAAATAGGAAAAAACGTCCTCCTATACACAGACATTCTTTTTTTAAAAAAAAAAAAGATTTAACCTCTTACTTTGCACAGATTTACATACATGACGAAACACAGAATAAAAAGCATAAAAGAGTCATAATACATTTACACTATTCTTCTGTGTAGAAATTAAAAGAAGCGATGAACACATATCCCCTGATAACTATTAAGATACGTGCGCGTAGATATTATCGCTGGCATACAGAAAACATTGAGAAATAAGGCAACCCGTATACTTATTATTATTCTCATACCCCCACCTCACACATTCTGAATGCTTTAATCTCTAGCTTCTGCAAGAGTATGCATCCACAGAAAAGTCTGCTGCTAATAAATCGGTCTCTTCTTTACGTCAAAATTTTATCAAAATCTCTCGCCAAACCACTGATATTTAACATATTGACTCGTTGTCATAATAAGTATATTGGGTTTTGTATAGTTCCCCGCCATTGGCATGGTGCTCTATACTTAATAATAATAATAATAATAATAATAATAATAATAATAATTGACAAGCTCTTGGAAAGAAATCGCCCTGACATTATACTTGAACGCCGGGTTACCCCTGAATGGACCCCGAAAAACGTTGCCATTCCTTCGGATAAGAAATTCGGGCATGCGAAAATACCCAGTTACCAATACCTGGCAGTGAAAATCGGAGAAATATACCAAAACAACAGCTTAAGTAATCTCTTTTGTTGTTGGCACACTTGGGGATATCTCTATGAATCTTCCTATCTGGCAAGATGCCGTAGAGATAGCATTTCTTGGGAAAGTTTTGTTGAACATGGCCATTATGACAATGCTATAAATTTGACAACATCTAGAGCTTTTCTTTCTTCTCAGATTTCCATGTCGGCCACTCTGAACTTGTTCTGGAGAGAGATATCTTTTCTGTTTCTTTTATTCTGATATTGATAAGGTTGAATTTTGTAGTTTAGGCAAATTTGGGTGTCAATTTTGACATTCCATCTTTGCATTTTCTTTTTCCTTTATAATTCCTTAGTGTCTTTATTTTTCATTTACTTTGCTTAATGATTTCTCATTTTCATTACATATTTTTCGGCTTATTCGAAATCACGTTTTTCCAATTTAATTCTTACTTTCTTAGTCATTGTAGCTCTCTCGATTTTAATTCTTTGTTTTTTTTCTTTCATGCTTTCCTTCTTTGTTTCTTTATTTTTTAGTCATTGTAATTCTCGCGGTTTCAATTTTTCCATTTTGTGCTTCTTTCTTTCTTTCTTTCTTTTCTATTAGGCCTTGCAATTCTCTCGATTTGAATTCTTCCTTTTTGTATCTCTTCTTTTCTTTTTTCTTTCTTTTCTCTAGCAATCCTTGTATTTTAATCGATATCAATCATTTCTCTTTTCTTTCTTACTTTTTACTCTAGTAGACATTACAATTCTCTCGATTTCATTCTTTCTTTCTTTCTTTTTACTCTAGTAGTCATTACAAATATCTCGATTCATTGCGTTTCATTTCTTTCTTTCTTTCTTCTGTATTAGCCATTGCAATGATCTCCTTGACATATTATCATTTTCATCGTCATCCTCATCACCATGTTTCCCTTTACCATTTCTCACTCCATCTCTTTTTACATCAATCC
The DNA here is from genome assembly GCA_964036315.1 of Acanthosepion esculentum. Lineage (NCBI taxonomy): Eukaryota > Metazoa > Mollusca > Cephalopoda > Sepiida > Sepiidae > Acanthosepion > Acanthosepion esculentum. The sequence goes on from OZ038487.1 coordinate 83,854,863, forward strand.
ATTTTCATCTAATCGTTATCCTGTACTTAAGATCTTGCTTCTCTCTCAATCGCGCAAATAGATTTTGTTCCATATATTCTAAAGACCAGCTCTACGAAACAACGTATTCTAAAGAGAGTAATCAAGTGTGACAGCTAGATCCTGACTCGGCCTGTCTTATAATAACCAAGAGAGTGCAAATGAAGTTATACCGGAAGTAGCCAGGTAGTGATTAAGGAATGATGGGAAATTCTGCAAAGGGCGAGAGAAGACCAACCTCATATTGCACCTGTACGAGTGACACATTGAGATGGGGTATAAGGAATCATGACACGAAGAATGGATCAAAGACTTTCTCTGTAATTCCTCACGCGAATCGTGGCAGATTTCATCATCTATTATGGTGTGGGGGGACAACTTCCGTTGATGAGAAAAATGTCATTGTGACATCATATTAACCGTTGTGACGTCATATCCGTCCATGATAAAATTGTGAGTAGAGAAATAGGATAGTGCATTCAAATATTTGTTTAAAAACACACTCTTTATCTCCCTCTTTCTCTATTTATCTCATTTTTGTTATCTCTGCCTATCCTTCTTTCTAGCTATCTAAGATCAGGCTATCCATTATCTATCTATCTATCTATCTATCTATCTATCTATCTATCTATCTATCTATCTATCTATCTATGGTTGTTCATTATCTATCTATTTCTCTATCTATCTATCTATCTATCTATCTATGGTTGTTCATTATCTATCTATCTATCTATCTATCTATCTATCTATCTATCTATGGTTGTTCATTATCTATCTATCTATCTATCTATCTATCTATCTATCTATCTCATCAAAAATTGTTTTTCAATTCAGTTTATCTATCTTTCTCAATGTGTTAGTTTGGACAGTATTATGTATCAATGTTTTTTTTTCTTTCTGTTGTGAGCAATTTACACTTACAGGCTGTACATTCAAAAAACTGTCTAAAGCATGTTGTATAATATGGTGTTTTTTTCCCACAAAAGGAGATGTAGGTTCGAATCCTGCCGAAGAGTATAGTTTCTTTATTATATCTCTCGAATACGTAGGCTGGTTGACGTAATTCATAATGTAAAAAAAAAAAAAATTAAAAAAACAACAACAAAAAAACAAGGCGTCTATCAAACACATGTGTAACCGCAAAATAACATTTGGAGTAGTAAGAAATAAAACCGGGAAAAAAATTAATTGATTCTTTAGAGAGTTATACACACAAACACACACGAACACACACGAACACTCACAAGCATATATATATCGCGCCACGCACGCACACACGCAGACATACATACACACATATCAAACACAACAATCAAACACCCACACAAATATATATATATATATATATATATATATATAGAGAGAGAGAGAGAGAGAGAGATACATATATATATATATATATATACACACACACATATACGCATATATATATATATATATATATATATATATATATATATATATATATATATATATATATATATATATATATATATATATATACATACACTGCTTTGTACAGATTAATTGAAACAACCATTTTAGTTTCTTTTCTTTCACCATGCGGCCAGTTTTAGACCCACTGGAGTGACAGGGCGTAGTCAATTTCTATTTTTTCTTTAGATTAGGTCATTTAGAGTGGCGAGCAGTAATATGAATCTATTTTCAGGCTGTGATGAAATTTTGTTTGGCCTTCAGAAATATTGCGTAATCCGTGATTGCATCTGATTTTAATCACGTCCAGACACTATTGTCTCAGCTGTCGATTACTTGTCCTACTGCCATTGTCTGCGATGGACGTTACTCCAAGGAAGCGTACGAAAATTGTAACGCAGCACTAATACACTGTCAAGCCTTACCATTGAGCACATCAAAGTACTACAGACTGGTTCGGAAAATTTACTGATTTAAATTCAATCGAGAATCTGTGGTCAATATGCATATATATGTATATACTACAATTCAAATATTTGTGAGAACCCATGGCAAATTTTAAAATTTTCTCAAAATGTAGTCGCCTTGTACTTTAAATAAGAGAAAATTATTATAGAATTTGGCTCTCGTCAAAATATCCTCCTTTAGCCTTGATTACTGCAGCATAAATTTTTAGCATTCGTTGTGAAGGTTTCTCAAAGTATAATTTTGATATTTGATTCCATTCTTTTTTCAGTGACTCTAAATGTTCTTTTTACATTTCCCCTTCTTCTGTCAAGTTCATCCCATGCTAATTCTCGAGGTGTATGAATAGGAATCACTTGCTAAAACTTCCTGAAGAATGGACCGAGCGATTAAAAAATGATTCGTCGACGGAACTCTGAAATTGACAAATTTCATATATATATATATATATATATATATATATATATATATATATATATATATATATATATATATATATATACTAGAAGAATTAAACATAAAAACAACCCAACATGACTAAAATATTTTAAAATTTAGGAAAAAACTTATTAAATATATGTTGACGAAATGAAGAAGGTATTTTAAATATAATGAAACAGAGATGTCCGCCCCCAAATATTTGATAATGGCTAAGGAAAGCCGAAAGGACTGAGATATTTCACAAATTATATTAAAATATCTACCGGAGATCAGGAATACTGTCCGAAATATAGAAATGACAAATAAAAAGATTCTTAGCTAAGGTCTTTAAAAAAACTTGTATAAATGAATGACTGCTACCCCAAAAGATAAGAACCATTGAAAAAGGATGATATTACGGATTTTAGATTAAAACTCTGATTACGAGACCTACATCACGCACATGATGCGTAAATATGAAGACGAGTGAAACAAACAGAGGATCCAGGGGCGGTGGGAGGAATGAGGTCAAATCTGAAACTCGTAACGTTTTTCTCGCTGAGTCTAAACCTCCGTTCTCGTCAACGCGACTTGAAAATACATTAAGCTCCTATCCAAAAACGCGCGGAAGGGCATTCCTCGATCAGACAACAGTAATGGCAGTCAAGCGATTTATAAACAAAGAATTCAAACCTCTAAAATGCCAGTTCATTTTTTTGTTTATGTTAAGTCTCCAAAATAACAAATCTGAAAAAAAAAATGTGTGAAGTCCTTAAATGAAGTATTAATGTCACTCGCCTTCCAACATTGTCTTTTTCTAGCTTTATCACAACGCTCAAGTCGTTTTTAAGATTATCCAACCATTATGCAATCAGCATGAATTGAAAAATAAGGAACAAGCTTTCGACTAGACGCACGTTCTTTAACCCGACATGACCGCCTTATTGTGAGTGTGCCTTACAAATAAAGCTATGAAATGAGTTGGTTTAAAATTGATGATGATGGTGATGATAATAATAATAATAATAATAATAATAATAATAATAATAATAATAATAATAAATGATGTAGATAATGAGGCTGATGATGATGAGTGCATTTAGCAACAGTATTATGATAAAAAATCAAAAGTAAGATGAAATAAAACTATTCATAAAATTGTTGTGGAAAGAGCAAGTTACCCTCCTTACTATCATGAATGGACTGTGTAACGACACTTAATGTTGTGATGAAAGCGATAATAATAAGAAGTATAATATAAGTGTAATTATCAATAAAATATTTAATAGAGTGAGAGAGAGAGAGAGAGGGAAAGAGCGAAGAACAAAGAGAGAGCGGGAAGGATTTTTTCAGGCTAACTCGAACTGATGTAAAATTAAGTTATAACACACACACAAAAACGCTTACCAACACACACACACACATAAACATGCACACACACACACACACACACACACACACACACACACATATATATATATATATATATATATATATATATATATACATGTATACATACATATATGAAATATGAAAAATGCTTCCCTATTGATATAATATTAAATAAATACATAAACTTTTATCGGAAGAAGTTTCCTAAATAGTTTTCGTCTAAAAAAGAAAAAAAAAAAAATATATATATATATATATATATATATATATATATATATATATATATATATTATATATATATATATGTATTGTGCTGGATTTATGTAAGTTTGTGACCCTGGGTTTCACGCCCTTGTGATCGTCAAACAAAGCCGAGGGTCACAAAATCAGGACAATTCAACTAAATATGTTAGCCTTATCTCTGATATTGAGCGCTTTTCAATAGGTACGGCATATATATATATATATATATATATATATATATATATATATATATATATATATATATATATATATATATGTGTATATATATATATATATATAAATATATGTATGCATATATGTATTTATATTCATACGTATTATGCATATATATACATATATGTATACAAACACACACACAATCACACACACACACACACATATATATATATATATATATATATATATATATATATATATATATATATATATATATGAAAAAATTGTATGAATGAATAAAAATATTTAAAATGCGCTTTGTCAGTATCAATTCTACACTTTCTTTTTTATGTATTATTTTTTGTACCTTCTTCTCGGTCGTATTTGAGTATGTTTTGATGTAAATGGCGATATAAAACAGTTGGGGATTAATGGGAAAGTCTGTTTCAATATACACGAGATTTGAAACTGTTAAGTTTCACGAGTAAATTTGGCGAGGCGAGACTATCTGATAATTTAGAAGATTGGATCCTGTCGACAACATTTTGGAAAGCACAGAGAATTAATTAGTGTAAGGAAAGACAGAACTGTCGAGTATATTTATATAAAGTTAATTTATATTGAAACCTGCATATATGTATGAATTAATGTGAGTAAACTCTGAGTGCTTGTATTAACGCACAAGATCGTATGCATGTATGTATCTATTTAATTATATATTATACATTATTTGAAATCCTTTCTATTGGTAAAATATATATTATCATCATAATTTGCATATTAGGACAAACAAATCTATCCTCAATAATGTTGAAAAATGGAACGCCGAAAACGCTCGGTCACAAAGATCTTATGAAGTCACAAAAAATAAATTCCTTAAGCAAACAAGAAACATATAATAAAAGCTTGATCATATTGCCGTGTTAGTGTTCAATGAAAACCGCATAAAATAAGGATTTATTCCCAGACATACAATTATATATATATATATATATATATATATATATATATATATATATATATATATATATATATACGAATGTAATGAGAACGAAAAAACAATTCTAATGTTCACAGAATTCATTCAAATACAATTCAATACCGATAGTAGAGCAATAATTATTTATTATAATTTTTCTATATAGACAAAAACAATTTAATCACTACAAAGATGCAATTTCGTTTCAGTGCATTTAATTGCACTTCGACTGGTGAGAATCAAAATTTGAAAGATTGGGATCCTGTCGACACCATTTTGGAAAGCACAGAGAATTAATTAGGGTAAGGATATATATATATATATATATATATATATATATATATATATATATATATATATATATATATATATATATATATAAATAAATATATATATATTAAGCCATGTCTAATTGAATAATATAGACACGTTTTGTCATCTTATTTTCAAAAGGATCATGTTCACGGACAATTAGCAAATGAAGAGAGAATATCAGCATGTTGTTACTTCCTGCCAAGAAATTAAAAAAAAATTAATGGATTTCTTCATCCGATATATTTCTTATTATTAAATATAAAGTTTATAGTGCTTGTTAAATAAGGCAATCAACCATTGCTTCTGGGTTTTTTATTTGTTTAACGGCATATCAACTCTTTATGGGTCATTAAAATGCGAAATTTAATTTCATTGGGAGATTTGAAGTCTGCTTTCCCAATTGAATACATGGCAAATGACAGTCAGCTTTTGTGCATATATACATGTTTGTGTAGACATAATTACTAGAGGTGGTGATGTGCGTGTTTTTATAGTAGTTTCGTATTTTTAAGCATTTCATTCGAAGCAGGGCTGGAGTGCCACTAGTACGCAAAGGTATTACAGAGAGTGGAAGTAAGAGAAAAGACTGGGTATAGGGGAGATTGAGGAAAAGATTAAAAGGAGAACGGGGATCAGAAGATGTCGACTGACGTTACATTTAAATCTTTGAAGATTGTAGTTATCGGGAAGTAAGAGGAAGGAAGTTGCACTGTCGGGAAGTGCGAGAGAAGAAACTGATGGAGTAGAAGTGGCTGTTACATTTAACAGTAAAAGAATGAGAACTAGTTATCAGTCTAGTAGCAATGAGACATGTCTTTCTGGTACAGCCGGAAGAAGTGATTCTTGTCTGCTATAGCGGCCGCGAATTCAGCTGAGAAACAAAGATGAACACGGTTTACCTTGGTATTTCCTCGCTGGAATAAAAGCATTGATGCCGGCTTTCACCCAGGAGGAGACCTCAGACGCGCATCTTTGAGCAAGATGATTAAAAAGTTAATTCCAAGGAACATCACGAAGGAAATCACGGAGCCAAGGCACCAAGAAAAAGACGCTCGTCAGAGCAGTTGCCATGAAAATATTTGTAGAAAAGATAGAGGGAAGCCACGTCACGTCGCTGAGAAAGTGACTGAAGTCAATATGCCAAGTCAGGATCAGTTACATTGCAGATCCTTCTTTGGATTTTGTCAAGAACCTCGAGATGAGTAGCAGTTCCAGACCGGATATGGCAACAATATTCAATGCACGGGTGAAAGGTAGATTTGTAAATGTGCAAGATAAACCCTGACTAGAAATAACATCTGGCACGACACAGCGACCCAACTTTCCTTGCAGTAGATGTAGCTATTGATTCGATATAGTCGTTCCAAGAAACTACTGTCAAGAAACCGCAGAGTTTTTGATTTCCATGAGTGTAGCATCAGCTATGAAGATGGTGGGCAGTAAAGATTCTCGATGGTGATTGTATGAGAGCAGTTTCGTTTTGAAAGCATTAAAACTTTCAAGCTATTTACTGCCCCAGTTAACCAAAGATTGGGGGTCCTTTTCAAGACCTGCGGCCAGGTTAACTTTGTCGGCTATGGGGATTTGCTGTTGAGACGGGAGTAAATGGTAGTGTTATTAGCATAAATACCTACTTGGGAACGGATGACATTAGAAAGATAATTGATGAAGACCAGAAACAACGTGGAACAATCGGGTTCGTATGAATGGATCTCAGAACGAGCCTGTTCAAAATTACCTTCATTTCACGATTTGATTAGAACGACTGGATTAAAACAAACACCCGTCTAGTAATACCGTAGTCCTGGGGCTTACGTAGAAGACTAGCGTGCCAAAACCTGTCAAACACCGTTGAGATATCAAGAGTCAAAGATCAGGTTCTTTGTTATTATAAAGAACTTGATATGATATTTAGTGATGGCAGTTAGCACATAAGCGATAGATCTGGCAAAACGTAAGTCATATTGTTTTTCAGAGCGGAGATCGTGAAAAGTAAGGGGCTTAATCATTTCAGCATCGATTAAAGCCTCGAATATTTTGCCGAAAAGCGGTAGGCGACTAATAGGACGATAGTTAGAGGTGGGGTCAGAAGGTTCTCCAGTGGTCTTAAAAACAGGAACTACGGAGGAGGAGTTTGGAGAAGTCTGGAGCCAGGTCGGGGGCACATTTCTTTAGAACGATTGCTGGGATACCGTTATCTCCGCTTGCCTTATCGGAGTCTAATATAGAAATGATGCCTGAGACCAGTGTTGTTGTTATGCTGCCCTTTTAGGGGAATCAGGTGTGGGTACTCCAAAGGAGTTGAGTATTAAGTAGGAAGAGAATTTCCGAGCAAATCATTTAACCTTGTTCGCTGTAGAAGTCAGGACTTCAAACTGATCGAATAGACGAGGAATTGAGGATCTCCTCTTCCGAACACTCTTGCAATAATCTCTAGAACCGTATTTACGAGATGTTATACGTTGATTCATTCTATCAGCAAACAGTAACTTCGCTTATTTCAGAACACGCTTGCACTCGTTACGAGAAGACACAAAGAGTCGTCTGTTTCAATCAGACATGTCCCTCTGGTACAGCCGGAAGAAGTGATTCTTGTCGGCTATAGCGGCCGAGAATGCAGGTGAGAAGCAAGGAGATGAACGCGGTTTAACTTGGTATTTCCTCGCTGGAATGAAAGTATCGATGCCGGCTATCACCCAGGAGCAGACCTCAGAGGCGCATCTTTGAGCTAGATGATTAAAAACTTCATTCCAACTAAGGAAATCACGGAACAAGTCTCAATTTGCTCGTTGATAACGGAAAGATATTCTTTTAGTAGGGGTTTCTTGGCTGGTGAGTGAGTTGAAGATGTTTACAGGCACAAGCACGTGATCGAAGTTGCCAAGGTTGTAAAGCTTCGTTGTACGACAAGCGTCAGTGACAGAGGTAAAAAAGACATCGAGGAGAAACGTGTCCGTCAGGTTTCCCGGTGAAACGAGAGGGTGGGCGGTAAACCACTTGCGGGAGAGATTGAGTGAATGAGAAGTCAAGGGTTTGGATGCTAGCGAGGGTCAGTTACAGAGTGTTTAAGCCACCTGGTGGGCGTTAAAGTCACTGAACACAAATATATTTACAAACGGGTGCCGGGAGATGGCTTTGTCTATATTATCGGAAATAATATTTAGCAGGTATCATCCTTGAGAGGAAGGGGACCGGTAGAGAAAGAAGAGATAACTGACTGAGTTAATTTGAGAGAGACGAAAAATACACGTAAGAATAGTCTGGATTCAAACGATAGTTCTCTAGCCAACGGGAGATGTTCGCGGACATGTGTTATTTGTAAGGAGAGGAAGGTAGCCAGGAATCGAGAAATCAGAGGAGGGGATTGGATAGTTAAGTTTAGTTTAACAGAGAGCTAGGATGTCCAGAGACTTTTCGAAGACATTCTTGCTAAGTCTTAAAGTCGATATATCCATTAGAAATTCAAGAAAGAATGGTAGATACATACCTCTGAAAGAACTTGAGATTTTTTTTAATGTTCTGTTATAACAGAATGGACACTGATAACTTATATTTGGAGTCGATGTGCGGCCCAGAGAACTTATGTCATGTTTAACTGATATTAGAAGGGAAAGGTAGTAAAAGGCAGTTCGTGAGAGGTAGTCAGTCCCAGAATTATAGCAGCAGGGCAAAATAAAAAAAGAAGGTGAGAAAGTATATATATATATATATATATATATATATATATATATATATATATATATATATATATATATATATATATATATATATATAATAGACAAAAACAAGATGGCCGTTAAATATTAAGATGAATTCTCGTCAAGATGAAGAACGATTCAAACGTGAAATTTAGCTCGAATTTAATACTGAAAATACCACGGACAACGTTAGATAGAAAATGAAAAGAAAACGAAATAAAAAAGAAAAAAATAACTATAAAAAATTCAAAAGGTAAGAGACAAAGAAAAAGAGACAAAAAGCAGAAGAGGAAAGAGAAAAATATAAATTCAGCGACTAGTTCAAACAAGAAATAAAAATGGCAGATGCATAGCTCTGAAAGAAGACAAATTGATCTGATGAACATTACAGCATCCTGACACCGTACCATAAAGAGGGTAAAATTGACTACAGTAGGCCTCCACATTTTTCGAACCACGGCGCCCTTAATATATGAAAATATTTTCAAATTCAGAATATACTTCATTTAGTTTTATGTACCTCCTGAAGGAACCTGTGACATAAAATCCGAATGGGAACTGAAATAGAAAAGATCCTTACCAAAAATCTAAGCAAAGCACATGGTTAGAATCTCTATTATCTTATCTGGTGCTACTGCTATATATATATATATATATATATATATATATATATATATATATATATATATATATATATATATATATATATATATATAAAGGAAAGAACAGTAAGATATAAAATCCGGTGTTCTTATAGATATTTTTATTTTTACACAATAGTGCTCAATGTAAATTTAAATTTACAGACCATTAATATTATAAATTAATAGATTTAAAATATGGTTTTAAACCATATTTTAAATCTATTAATTTATAATATATATATATATATATATATATATATATATATATATATATATATATATATATATATAATTCTTGATAAATTCCAAAGAAGCATCTACAATTTTATATGCATTATATATGTTTTCGTAAAAATATATAATCAACGCAACAACGAAATTCCCATGTTTCAAAACTTCAATTTAAATTCAATCATACAAATTAAACTTAAAATACAAAGTTCCGTTCCATTATCAGGCGATTCTAAGAATAACTTTTTAGAAAATTAATTCACATAATTTATAAGTCCAGAGAAATTTGAGGTTTTGTGATGTTGGGGTTAAAGAAAATTCCATCTTTTTTTATTTTAGGGGTTATATATATATATATATATATATATATATATATATATATAGAGAGAGAGAGAGAGAGAGAACGAGAGAGAGAGAGAGAGAGAGAGTGAAAGAGTGAGACAAAGAAACAGAGAGGTATTATTAACTCAGAATTGATATCTATTTGGTTAAGTGATAATTTGCTTCAGATCAATCTAATCGGAAAGCACACATAGAGGCAATTAATATTTATCTTTAAATATGTTCAGGTTTATCTATATCCTCATCAGAATATCAGTTGCTCATAGAGCATAGGCAAATATGGAGAATATATGTGTTATCAAAATATAGATATATCTATGCATTAGGTGAATTTAGACAGCAGTTTTTCTTTTCTGCAATGTTAAAATCCTAAGAAAATTCTTTGTTGAGTAATTTTGGGTTTTTTTCCTATATTTTCTTAGTTTTTTTCTAAATGTTTCAATATGTGACTACTTTCATAAACCATTATATTTTTGTGCTATATCGGTTTCATCGTTTATCAAATATCCCGTCTTCACACGTCGTGACGATTTGTCAAAATATACCGTCTACATCTGCCACTTAATGGGTTCATGTTTGTTTTAAACACGACCACGAATCCACCAGGGGCGCTTCAAAAATAAGGTATTCATTTTATTATCCGCTACAAATCAGTTTTTCCCCCCTCGTTACTACCACTGCATATATATTTTCAAGTCGCTTTTCCTTTTATCTGTAAGGTGTGTGTGTGTGTGGGTGGGAGTTGTCTTCCTGATTGCATTCTCTTATGACAGGTGTCATGAGTCACTTTTAGAATTATTTTTGATTTCCAAGTTCAGTGGACAGTGCTCAAAATAACTCACTTCATCAAATGGTTGAGGAAGGTTTGACCTAATAGATCGTGAAAGAAAGAATCATGGAGTTATGCGTTTCCGGGGCAGTGATGGCTCCCGTCTGCTGCAAACAAGTTAATATTTAAGCCGCTGAACAACCTTATTGGTTGGTCCGCAAGAACAGTCTGACACGGAAAGACTCTCAGCACAGGTTGATATTGAAACAACTGAACTAAAGGCAGACTAGTACACGAGACAATGCGGTCAGCAGAAATCGATTGTGAGATCGATAGACTGTAATTTCGATAGACAAGATCTGAGTTAGCTAAATGAAATCAAAATCACACACGTATACACGCATGTTTCCCCACACGCGCACACACATTTATATACAAACACATATATTTGAGATGGTGATGAAAATCATCTGTCAGACCAACATTCCAAAATCCATATTGAATAAATATCGTAATACAAAGAATGTAAAATCATTCTACACTACCAGCTATTAATATTAGACACGCAAAGTGTATCCCGAACGATTTTTTATGATTTTTAAGAAAACATTTACGCGTGTAAATTGGTTGGGCTCTCGGCCCTATTTTATTTTCTGTATGGTTCACTAAAAAAAAAAAAAATTAATGATTTTGCTAATCATATATATATATATATATATATATATATATATATATATATATATATATATATATATATATATATATATTTATATATATATATATATATATATATATATATACGCCAATTCAACCGGGTTTCGATCCTAGATATTGTCAACCGGATGTCTAGCCACACTGATGAGCTGTCATGCAGCGAAACTGTCTGTGGATGACAAATCTACATGCTCCAGAAAAATTTATTTTGGTTGAGCTCTCTGGAGAGGAAGTGTGGGTTTGTAAACAGTGACTATTACGGCTAATAATGCAAGACTCTTCCGTAAAGCGAATCGAGTTCTCTCAGTCACTGTGTGTTTATCTAATAATAAATACGCTTAAATTCACCTTCAACACTGCACCAACAGCTTAGGGGTAAAATCTCCGACTGGCGGCAATTCAACCTCGTTTCGATTTAATCTAGAGGCAACCGGATGTCTAGCCACACTGATGAGCTGTCATACAGCGAAACAGTCTGTCTGTGGATGACAATATATATATATATATATATATATATATGTATATATATATATATATATATATATATATATATATATATATATATATATATATATATATCAGATTTTTACACCGAGCAAAGTGGGAGTGCCATTAGCAGAGTGGGAGCAAGAGTAAAGAGGAAAGGATGAAGAGAAGGACGGGGAATAGATCAAGGCATCTGGACATGTCAATTGACATTGCATTAGAATAGTTGGAGATTATAGCTATCAGGGAAGCAAGTAAGAGGACGGGAGTTTTACAGGCGGGAAGTGCAAGACATGAAGCTATTGTAGTAGAAGAGATGGCTACATTTAACCGTTTCTACGGTGAATGAATGGGTCTGTGATGCCGATCTAGTGGCACACTTAAATTCATGAAGTTAGGGAACTAGCGAAAGTAGCTTGTCGGAGAAGTTACCATGAAAATATTTGTAGAAAAGACAGAGACACGCCTGTGAGAGAGCGACTGTAAATAAGATGCCAGACCAGAGCCAACCACATTGCATATCTGTCTCTGGATTTTGTCGAGGACCCTAAGACGAACAGCGGTGGAATCAGACAATATATGACAGCAATATTCCATGCAACGGCGAATGGTTGATTTATAGATTTGAAGGAATAGCTCGGACGAGAAAATGTTTCTATCGCGACAAAGAGAACCAACTTTCCTTGCGTAGATGAAGCTATTGATTCAATGTAATTGTTCCATTTCAGGTCAGCGAACAGTGTGAGACCAAGCAGTCTCAAAGGGGTACTCTCATCAAGTTGAGCATCAGACATTCTAATGGGAGGCGGGGAAAGTTCTCTGTGGTGCAGAGCAGCTTTGTTTTTGAGGCATTAAAGTTAACCAGCCATTTCCTCCCCCAGTCAACAACCGATGGAGACAAACGGCCAGGTTAGTTTTGTCAGCGATATGAGAGTAAATAGTAGTCTCCTCTGTATAGATGCCTACTTGGGAACTGATGACATCGGGAAGATCGTTAATGAAGGCAAGGAACAGTGTAGGGCCCAGGATAGAGCCTTGGGGAACACCTGCCTTCGTGAGAAAGGAACTGGAGGAGAATCCGTTAAGGACGACCTTCATTACACGGTTTGACAGGAATGATTGTAGTCAAATAATCGTGATGAAATACCGTATCCCTGAAGCTTACGAAGGATGCCGGCATTCCAAACCCATATCCTTCATGTTTGCATGAGTCAATGAGAAAAAAAAGCAAAGACTTTATCCAAACTTTTCGAAAAACTGTGAGAGCTAAATTCACTTCATTTAATATTAATAAAGAAAAATAAATACGTAAAACATTTCATAACGAGGTACGAACAATGGCAACAGAAGGTATATTAGAATTAAGTTAAGTTAGTACTAAAATTCGAAGAGACTAACAAAGATATTCATGTGATCCGCGTGGCTACTTTGAAGAAAGTAAAGTCAGGAATATGTACGCTTCAACCTTTTGCTTGCAAATCATATCGTTCATTTTGAATGAGTCAACGAGAAAAAAATTCAAAGAATTTATCCAATATTCGATCTATCCGTGGTAAAGGTGTATATTTTATACCTGACATAAAAGTCGACTCCTGGTTTTGGAAATACTTTTTAGGATTGGAAACTCGCGTGTATGCTGCAATTTACGTTATATAAAAAAAAGAAAAAAAAAGAATTAGCCATATTAAAATGACATCACGACTATATTTAATTGCGATTGTCTCTGTACATTAATAAAATTTTAAATTTAAATATGTTTAAATATGTTTAAATATATTTGTTTATAATATATTAGTAACATAAATGTTTCATTTATATCAGGCCACCTTGGGAAACAGACTACAACACACATCGGAGTTAAACGGTGCTTTGGAACGTGTTTACACTTAGTGTAGTGACCTTAAAAATATTAAGAGTAGAAGCTCTAAAATAAAACTATTAATAACAGCACTAAAATGAAACTCATAACAGCACCGGCACTCGAATATAAAAAAATACGTCAACCCTAAAGTAACTGTTTCTTTCATTCCGGGCTTTGTCTCTTGCTAACTTCTGACATGAACTTTCCCCGCTGAAGCTACAAGTGCTGCGAATGCTTCACCTAATACACACACAAAGTGCACAATATAACATATTAATAAACATTTTGTTGTGTATACAATTTACGTCTAAGAAAATAAATTTTTGTTTTAAACTTTACTTATATTAATTTTGTTTTAATAAATGTTATGTTTGCATTGCAAATCAATTGGTCTATTATTTTGTGCATAAACTCTTTCCCCCACCTTTATTTCATGTACTATGAATTGTTCGCGTAAGAAACCTTACACGTTTAACTATTTAAGTAACTAATTACTAAACTGGTGACACCGATAAAAAAAAAGTTTTATGTCAAAAAACGGACGTCTAACTTTTTCTTAAAAGTCGTGTATTAAAACCGCCCACTAGTAAAGTTTCACAAGTTTAAATTTAAACAGATTTTTCTTTAAAATAATTAATTGTGCTACATTCTCTCATTATTATTTAAACTAACTACAGATATCTTTCTTTTGTAATTCATTTTTGAAATAATTTTCATACATGATTTTCTCTTAGTAATTTTTCACGGAACTGGACTTTGATTTAACGATATTTTATAAATTTAACGGTGACCCGTAATAAGAGTTAAAATAAAAATATATTTTTTTTATTCACAAAACTTCTTGGAAAGTCGTAAAATAACGGGGATAACGCTTCCACTGACCGACCATGTGACCCCATTCCATTTTCGCCAGTTTTTCTTTCTTTTCCTCTGCAACGTTGTTGGCTTAATTACTACTATGCATACACATAGAACGAACCACTAATTTATTTAATTTTTAAGGAAGGTAGTGTTTTAGGTAAATAACACATTATTTGGAGTTAGCAAATAAATAATGATAAGGAAATAAATAAATTTATTTTTACGAAATGGGTAACGTCTCTGCCCTATTCTAAATCTCTTTATCGTCTTATATATAGTTTTCTGTTGAGAATTTTTCTCAGAATATTTTTTACCAAATAATATTCTATATATCATTAAGTGGTGAAGAATATTTTTACGTGCTACATTTTGATACTGCATATGTATCCGCATTTATTTTTACAAAACTAGAAAAATCCTATAAAAAAACAACTTACACACAACAAAAAATAGAAGCCAAATTAGCCACTGCCATTGAAAACATACCTGTATTTTCTAACAATGACCTGGAACTTTCTTTTTTTTTTATCCGCTTGGAAGCCGTTTTACTTATGCATAATATTTCATCACGAAACAAAAATTTGCCTGCTTAGTTTCTTCATTACCTCAGGAAACAGCCACGTGTTTACGGAACCTCTTGTTAAATCCATCACTACGACAAATTAAATGAAGTGTTAATGCTCCTAATTTCACTATATGATAAGAAGAGACTGCCACAATTATTAGAAACGGTGACATTGGGAGATATAAAAACCGTCTCAACCTCTTCGTCTTTTACAGACTTTTTCCCAAGAAGTCATGGCCATGAAGAAATAACAACAAAGATGGTATCTTTGGAGAGCCACATTCGGAAACGATATGGCATGAAAAAATAATTATATATTATTATATATATTATTATATTTTGTCTATGTTTGTTAACAATATATATATATATATATACCACGCACAAAATCATTACAACATTTATTATATGTTCATATAAGAAGGTTAGTTTCGACAGTCTTTTAGAGGTAAGAAGTATGACAAGATAAAAAAATGTTTTCATCTGACGCGTTTCATCCTTTAAGACGTCATCAAACTCAGTTTATCTTTACGTTGATGTTACTAACGATGCTACTAACGAGAGATGCATATGCACTAACGAGAGACGCTGGGAAATTTAAATTTAAAGATGATATTTTAAATGTGTTTCGCGTATATAATCTAGCCGATTTAATTTAGAATTTTTTCTTTTGTTTGTTTTTCCGTCTCACATTTTACTGTGGATTATGTAGCGATTAAAGCCCTATCGAACTAAAATATTTCGAGTAACTTGGCGAATTGTGATATGTTTATTCACTCATAATCATTTCGATTTTAAATCAAAGATTCAGATGTTTTAATCTTTAAACTGATAAAAACATCCATTCCACTTAGTACAATAATAAACAGAAGTTGTGATAGCTATTGGCATAAAACTCATGGAATATTAAAAAAAAAATGAATGCAAGTTTGTTATTCTAAAGATACATCCTTCCAGCAATCATAGCGATTGGTGACTACAATAATCAGATGCCGACATTAATTTGACTGCCAAGGCGAAAATGTCTGTGAGTTCATGTCGGATTGATTTAGGCAGTAAACCGGCTTGATATTTTGCTCGTGAAATATAGACGAGCTGACGCAAGTGCACAGTTCTGGCTGTGCGTCACCACTCGTGTATAGAAGCCCACTCAACTGAGCCATTATTTCATTTGCCTTCTACCGTTCTCGTGCGGAAATGACTGCTCATCTGATCGCCGTAATAACACGAATAGGCCTATATATGTCGCCCCAACCCCAGGCTGTATTTTTTCTTTTTCTTTGGCTGGCTGCACAAAATAATTTTACTTGGCTATTTATGGCCTGGAAACTCCCGACAACTTAGGTTTCGCGTTTGATTTCGGTAACCCTTGTCAAAAAAGTTTTAATATACACTTAAGAAACGCTAACGCAATATGACTGTTTTAATGTCATTGCAGAAACGCCTTGGAAATTATAGAGGCGTTACGTTTACAGACGCATATGGCCTCTTCCACGTGGTATAATGGTTTACAAGCTTGTCTCGCTAGATCAATTACGGCAGTGAGTTCGATCTTAACGAGGTGTCACATACATTTTGTGCTATATCTAAGCTACACTTATACACTTAGAAAATCACCATTTACAAATGCATATGAGCAGGGAACAGCGGTATGAAAATCTATTGCATGCACATAATCATATATATATATATATATATATATATATATATATATATATATATATATATATATATATATATATATATAATCCCTAAGCGATAGCACGTCTCGGAGTTTCATGCACAACGCAATATTCAGGTGCTGAGTATAGACTGACCGTTACGTAATTTAAATTTTAATAAAATATTTGATTACCGCAATATTGACGAAATCAAATATACGAGGAGTATATATCTGGCATCTAAAATAAACGGGATATATATATATATATATATATATATATATATATATATATATATATATATATATATATATATATATATATATATATAAGTGATTATTTATTCGAAAATTATAACATAAATATGTTATAAAATCACTACAAAATTAATAATTTTCTTTCAACACGTGATGGTGTTGAATGTATAATAAGATTTTATTATACATTCAACACCATCACTTGATAAGACACCAGAAGTGTTGAAAGAAAATGGCTATTTTTGTAGTGATTTTACAACATATTTATGTTATAATTTTCGAAAAGATAATTATATTTGGTGTACACTGTATTGAGCACTCTTTTAAGAGTAGTATTTGTTGGTTTTATATATATATATATATATATATATATATATATATATATATATATATATATTAAAATAATTAGAAAGAGCAGTCAGATTAATAATACGCATTTCTTTAGCATTTATTTTTTTAAAAAGTCCCCGATACAACGTAGAGCCTAATATTAAAATATTAATATTAATTATTTATATTAAGCATAAAAGGAGATTAATATTTCTTTAAAAAACAAAACCAACCAAAATCGATCTGATATGCAGAAAGTTTGGACAGTTTTTACACACTTTGTGTCCAAAGAAAGATGTACGAACACAAGAAATATTAAATAAAAAAATTAATTGTAGTCGTCTTTAACAAAACATATATAAATGAAGGATTGCTGCACAATGAATCGAGCACTGTTTTATTAACAGCAGCAGTATGTGCGATATATATATATATATATATATATATGTGTGTGTGTGTGTGTGCGCGCGTGTTTGTGTGTCTGTGTGACATGCTATGAGCGCGAAATCAGTGATTGATAATTTATACAAAAGCCTGAAACCAGTATCCTTTGCTTCGTCCTATATCTGTATATGTTAACAAGGGTCTCCTGACCAGTTTTCTATGAATGTCAATAAATGAGATATGGGTAACATCCGGCAGACTATACATTGGCAGCAAAAATTGATGATCAACTCAGAAAGTTGACAGATGTCCAATTATTCATGCATATATATATATATATATATATATATATATATATATATATATATATATATATATATATATATATAAATAAATATAAGTGTGTGTCTGTGTGTGTGTGTGTGTGTGTATGTGTTCAATCTAGTTTAAAGAGCAATGAAATATTCTTGCTGAAGTATTTTTTTAAGTATTGCTTTTTTATTGTTTTTTTTTTAGTTTTTCTGTACTGAAAATTTTTCTGGTTTCCGGAGAGAGTTTGAACCTGAATACTTCAATGTTTTTGGGGCGCGTTCGGCTTTTCTCAAGGCATTTTAAGAGAGTGGATTTATAAATTTGGGGACGGGTAATGTCAAGAATATCATGTACGGAACATGTAAGCAACAAGGAATTATGAAGGAAAATGGGAACAAAAAAGACAATTTTACTTCGGATCAGAAAGAGAGAGTTGACATTTAATGAAGAAGAAAGAATAGTTGAAGAATTTGACACTCGCAACAAATACTGTAGCCAAGAGATGCAGAGGAAAACATCGAGTCGCCTACATGAAGAGCTTGTTTAAATGGATAACATAACACGGACTGGGAGGGTTAGAAAAGGACAAACTTTACTTACAGCTAGAAAAGTAAGGATGCTATGGAGAGCCATCATCACCCACACCATGAAGAGATATCATCATCATTATCATAATTCACTTGACCGGGTGCGTTAGTTGGAAGTATGGTTTCTTTGACCAGAAGGGATACTGTATCGTCTTGTGCGGTCAACGGCCATCCAGCACGATGGGTTAGACTGGTCTCCAATGATTTGTTTGCAGTTCGTGAGGGGATGACATGACATCGCCTTGCGGGAGTTTTCTCATACTGAAATCAACAACCAGGGCGAATGGTTCTCCTCGACAATGGACACGTGTCCATGTCGAGGATGAACATTCAAGTTAGATAACATCGCCTGTGATTTAATCTGGAGAGAGATGTGTTTCGCCAGTTCTGTTTGGAATTGATAATGACGATGACGATGATGATGGTTCTTCAGAGTGTAATGCAAAATTTTACATTTTTTTTAATAAAAATTTTATTTAGATAATTTCTTGAGTACAGGTTTTCTATAGTCCTATCTCAAATTTCAGTCAAATTGTTTTTATTTAATCTTAAAATAACGATTCATGATTTTATTCAGTGAAAACAATGGCAGTCTGAAAAAGTTATTTCTGCGGAAATCCTTTTATGTTGAAAGCATTTAATTACCGTTTCATGAGGCTTAACAACTTGAGAACGAAGAATGTCATGCAGCAGAATCACCGGTCGTCTTCTTTGCCCAGAACCAAAGCTTCTTGTCTCAATACATCAACAAAATTCCTCATTTGCATAATAAGTTTGTCCTACTTTGAAAAGTTTATAATAAACAGTTACTTTTTTGAATTCAATAAATAAACAGAAGATTCCCTTCTGATTCTTTAGATGAAGTCACTTGTGGGTCTAACTAAGATTTTCTTCGGTTAGTATTCACTTAATAAAACCATTTTTCATCGACAATGTCTGACCTGTCTACAAGAAAAATGTTCTCCTTTTGTGTAAGAAGAGAATGCCAACTGAATAAACATAGGTTATCAGAAAAGAAAACATGATTTGGAACGTTTAAATTGATGATTCTTGAGAGATTTTCCTTTATGTAAATTCATATTGTATACGTTTTCTTGGCTTCTGAATTCTTAAACTGACTGACTAGTAATGCTGAGCAATTATTAAGATATTTCTAAGATTTCCCTAATATTGGGCAAATGATGTATCAACCCAAGAGTCTATGTTATTATAACGATTTTTAATTTGTTTGACAGATAGATCAAGTTTGCTGGAATCATAATTATTTTATATACTATATTTTGTATAGTTAAATTGTGAAAAAAAAATACGTTATGAAAACTGTGTAGCGTCAGCATTCTGGAATTGGTTGGAAATAAAATCAGTAGACAAACTTCAAATGTCTTCCAGGTTCTGATGAAAAAAGTGCATAGCAGAAGTAGATGCGAAATAGTCCAAGAACTGTGGTCCCGTTAAGGTGAGTAGAACAAGAAATGCGAGAAGAAATACGCCGATGTCACGGAGCCCCAAAATGCAGATTCAAAAACAAATGGAAATTTTCTTTCTTTCAAGCCGGCATCAACCTAACACCTGACTAACAGAAGCCGCCGACCGTCTATCCTGGCGAGGAGAAATTCATTTTGGTTATTCCACTTTCGAGAAGAGGAGAAAGACTGAAGAGGATGTAAGAAGAAGCGCCCGGCAGCTCCAGCCAAGAACATCACCTGTCCTACCATAATATCAGTGCCCGAGACATTTCCATTCCCGACTTGGCTACCTAAGCGATGTTATGTTCAAGCGTCGTGGAGGCATCAGATGAACCAGAAACGGGAACGAGTGGTGCCGACGACACGATATACCTATGTTTCATAGACTGCTTAAAATCAGCTGATAAACTATTAAAAATCTATTTGGATTACTAAGAAAACTTGATTTATTCGGTGGAGGAGGATTGAAATAACCTTGAACATTTAAAAAGAACAAACAGCCTACATATGCATAAAAATGAATTGAGCAAATATATAAAATAGAAAGGGGCGTAAGACAAGTGTGCGTCTTCTCACCGGATTTAGTCTATTTGTAAAATGAGGCTCGCTAAAGAGAACTAGAAATCCTATCAAGGATTTATTATTGGTGAATACAACCTTAACAACACTATTTAGATACAAAATAGTATAAAGAAAATTCATGACGTTTCGGACGTTGTACGCTCCAGCCTTCTTCAAGTGATATTTTTTGGAATTTCAAGCTGAAACTTTATCTGCTCCACCGGGGTAGATTGTTCTAATTCCACGTACCATGCCTTTGGATAACTCAGTTTTTAGTTAATTCCTTTTCGTAACTCAACTCTACAACTGCTTATTCTCTCTGCTGTGGTCAGGAATTGAACGCATAACTCAAGATTAGGTTCATAAGTTCCAAAAATTCCCTCAGTAATCAAGTTATCAAGGCGAATTAACTAAAACTGAAATAAAGGCATGGTACGTGGAATTAGAACACTGTGGACTAAATAAAGGGTTCGATATGAAATTTCAACGTATACCAACTGAAGAATGCCGGAACGTCGTGAATAAGGCAATAAAGATGAGGATAACAGTCCGAACAATGGAAATAGTGTAAAAATAAACTATAATCACTCTTCAAGAATGTAGTAAAGGAAAACGGAAATAATCTACTAACAATTAATTGTAAGAAGAAAAAATTCATAGCCGTTAGAACGGACGACATTCCGCAAATTGGAGTTATCGAATTAAGAGTCTGTCTATATTTCTGAGATGAGGTATTACCGAATTAAGTAATACAGAAATTGAAATATGAGATAGAGTGATTAGAAGGCGTATTGTAATATTGAATGAAGTCTTCTAAAATCTAAGGAAACTATTAAGAAACAGGATAATTTCGTTAGAAATAAAGAAAATATTATTGAAATGCAATGAATACTGAACAATTTTCTCACAGATGAAGAAGACACTCGAGGCAAGAGAAATGTAGTTCTACAGAAGGATACTGAGAATACCACTGATATGAGCAACGAGGAAGTTTTAAAGAAAATGAAAGCCAAAAGAAAATGTAAAATTAGAATCAGAAAGAGACAGTTGAAATACCCGAGGAAAGAGAGCTCGGAAAATTTGATACTCACTAGACATAAAGGCAACAGGATCAGATGAAGAACACCGAGGAACCTACCTGAGTAGCTTGTGTGAGATAGAGACTGGAAGATATATTACAGTGACAAACACTGCTT
Organism: Acanthosepion esculentum; assembly: GCA_964036315.1. Classification (NCBI taxonomy): domain Eukaryota; kingdom Metazoa; phylum Mollusca; class Cephalopoda; order Sepiida; family Sepiidae; genus Acanthosepion; species Acanthosepion esculentum. Next base: position 83,877,231 of record OZ038487.1, read on the forward strand.
AAGGCTACAAAGGGTAGGAATTTGTGGATAGTCATGAGAGCCCACACCCGGAAGGGAAACGGCTCATGAAGCGATCATTTTTTTTTTCAGAAAATCTCGCTTCAAACTTAGTCCTAATTCAGCCTACCACCAGTCATACTTTAATAACCTGCAATCATTTTCAAGTAGTAAGGAGAGACAAACATTAAGTATAATATAACAAATGAATTCAAGCATTACAAAATGGGATTAGTGTAAATCAAGTGTGTGAGAACATCTTGTTAATCTCTTTTGTTCATTACAGCCTATGGTGTTAAGGTTGTAGTACCATTTGTTAGTCACGACAATCTTTTAAGCTGTCTATTTCTACAAAATGTCAACGATGTCTTTTATACTTATTTTAAAAGGGAGGAATTTTTAATTGCTTTCACTGAACCCCGTGATCCAAATAATCTAACCCCAGAGGATGAACAAATGTTTTCAACAGATTTTACAAATGTTCTTAGTGATAAGATTTGATTCATCTTTGAAAGAAAACCAAATCCTTCTTTTGTTTACTTGAGACTCAGGTGATATTCTTTTCTCAGACCTGATACCCGAAAGAAAAAAAGCATACCGTAATTATCGGATTAATTTACACGTTTCTTTTCTTTTACCTCGTAGGGGATCTGCACACACGAAACGAGAGGAGAAACAAAAAACAGACTAAGTCAAAGAAAGCGTTTGACAAAGTGTGCGAAACTGTCTCCGCAATGAAGATATTAAAGAATGACATATATACATACAAAAGCCCGTTTATTAACCATCTACCTCGAGTAGAAACTTGGGCCTTGATTAAAGCGGCTATTTAGTAAGAAAAAGAAAAGCTTTCTTAAGGTACGGCACATATATCTAATTGAACTCCTAGAAAAAAAAGAATTGATTCATTTGGGACAGATATTGGAATAATCCTGATCTTTGAAAAACATGCACACAAAATAGAAAGAGGCAAATGCAGCAGGTATGCGTCTTGTCACCGGATATATTCAACCAAGCCAGCGAGTCGAGCCGATGACCCACAAAGATTTATAATTGTTGGACACAACCTTAAAAAACATAAGCTATGCAGATGACACTGTTTAGATGTCAAATACAGAAGAATAAAGTAGCTCGTAGACAGGGATCGTAGGAAGTAAAATGTACCATCAATTGTAAGCTGGTTGGTTGGTTGATTTTGTTTAACGGCATATCACCCTCTATGGGTCATTTAATGCCGAAATCCAAATTTTTGAAAACAATATTATGGCCTCATCGACAGATAAAATGTATTGCTTGTCAATTTTACTATAAATGCGGTATTTTTAAAAAAATATAAATATGTATTACTGATATTTTTACTATAAAAATGTATTTTTATACTTTCATAATGTTTTGTTTAAAGTGGTCGCTATTTGCCCATAGCTGAGAGCCGAACAAGGGCTACCATCCCAGGTAAGGGTGGACCTAGAAACAACAGCAATGAAAAGGTGGTTCCACGCTCCTCAAACCTTCCAATCGCCCGATCAGAGGCCTTGCTGCCAAATGTAGTTTATCGTCGTACCCAGGACTATCACTTGTCAGGAGGCCTATAATATCGTCGTTAGATAGAAGTACAATCCAGAATACGAGTTACACAGTGACGTTCAACAAGAGATTGTAATAGATTATCATGGTGATAAAGGGACGGAAATTAAGCATATGTAGAATGATTTCTTTACGCAAATTACCTCCCTTGGAAGACAGACATCATAACAGAATAATATAATTTAAATAATTTTGTTAAACACAGTTTGAACCGAATGTCTTTGTATATCGGTTGCAAGACATCTGTTGTTTATCTTTTAATTCTGCCCAAAAACTTCGAAATTGACTCACATCAAATCCCGGGATAGGAGTTATAAATTAGAGACGTCAAAATCAAGCAAGGACAGAAATTTAACCATCCGTTAAGTGTTTTAATAGACGATGGAAAAATGATATAGATATTTGAAGATACCTTTTAAATCCAAATAAATAAGATAGGGACCTCCACTAATTGGCTGAAATAATGAACATACCATGATGAAATAATGCTCCAAAACTTAATAAAAAACAAAGTTTTATTGTTAAAATGCTTATGTCATTATTTAGAGGAAAAATCAAAGGATTTTGTTTTGTTATTTTATTAATTTTTTTAATCCTTTCTAGCACGTTCGAAATTTTGGTTAAAAATCATGCTTTTTCTTGAGTCAGCCGTCGGTCAAAGTAATAGCACCTTTTTCCGGTAAAAAAAAACAAACAAAAATAAAAAAAAAATCACCAAAAAAAAAAAACATTGATTTCGAAATTTGTACAAAAATCAAATAATTGTCTGCATATTTAAATTAGTTAAAAGCAGTTAATTTCTCAAAATTGGAGAATTTAAATAATCAATTTGTTTTTTGTCGAACAACAACACCATTTATCGAAAATCTGTTCTGAATCGTAAAATAAAACATGCAAAACTATATGTACTAATCATAAATGGCAAAACTTAATACCAGTCATCAAACGCCAAGATTTTTAAAATAATTTATAATTTTTTTATTTATATAAACGTGATCATTTTGGAAAGTATGGTCGAACATATACGATATTATCAGAAAATAAGAGTGTTGACTATCGTAAACTTGAAGTTAACATTTCTAAACTTAGATTACGGAGAATATTTTCCAACATTTTTATGATTTATGCGTACTTCAAACTTATATATATATATAAAAAAGGCACTCACGTCATTTTCTTAAATTATGTTTTACAAATAAAGTCTCTGCAGAACAACAATAAACCTGACATCAGCTTGTTATCATTCATCAAACACATAAAAGATGGCTACTATCTGTTAAAAACACAGCTAATATTTGGTTTTAAAAAATGCATTTCTGTGTTAATTTAAAATTAAAGTAAATAATATTTGTTTCGAATAAGATTAATTATACTTTAAATAAGCGAATATTACTCAAATAATTATTCAGAAAAGTATATTTTATTTGTGGGTGATTTTTTAATAAAGAGAATTATATTGTGATGAAAGTCGATTAAAAAAGTTTCCTAATCAGCTATTTTAGCAAAAAAAAAAAAATCGATTCAAATCAATATAATTTCTGTTTGAAATATATCAGAGTATTTTGCTTACTGGAAATAGTAAATTTAATCTTTCAATTAAAGCTAAAATGAAATCTTCAAGCAAACTTTTTCATTTTTTAAATTAATTTTAAAGCTTGGTTGTCGCGAATTAATTGAGTTACCTACATTAAGAGAGAGAAACAATTCTATTTTGAACAGAAACGTGGGACATCTATCACAGTGTTTCTCAATTTTCTTTTTCTTGTGGACCATTTTTAAAAATTCAGGCCCACAAATATAATTTTAATATAACAGGAAAGACATTTTATTTACGAAAGCAAAATTTAGTAGAAAATATAAATCCTGACTATTGACTACACTTCTGGTGTCTATCTATCAGCTTGTCAAATTGAACTTCCAGTCCTTGGTTCAGCTCTAGGCGTAAGTCTCCTCTCTTTGCAATCTGCAATAAATTACGTTTCTTTGTAACGTACATTATTTGTTGCAGAAATTTCAGCCTCAACTAACCAGGTGATGGGAAAAGAACGGAACAACCTTTTTTCAAAGAACAAGGAATGGGAAGATTTTACTTTCTTCCCATTAATATTTTGATCACATTCTGTTCAAGAAGGCCATTTTTCAAAAAATATCAAACCCACTTGTGGACCTTGTTCTATCATTTTTTAACATGTCTACCGGACGCTTCTTTCTGCAGTGAAATTCACAGTATTCTCATTGTGAAAGGCAATTCCTTTATTAATAACACAATGATGATTAAAACTGCATACAAATGTCATAAGCGAGGGAGGGGTCACCTCGACGTGATGTAATGGTTAGCAAGCTTGTCTTACTATAAAAATTGCGAGTGAGTAGTGAGTTCGATCTTCACTAGGTGCCTCATACTTTCGGCCCTGTGCCACATCTAAGCTGCACTTAGAATGTCCCCATAAATCACAAGCGGGGGGGGGCGTCATTCATCAGATACGAATTGGCTGGGCAGGTCGCGTTATATATATATATATTTAGATATATATATTTAGATATATATATTTAGATATATATATATATTTAGATAGATATATTTATATATAAATATATTTATATATATATATATATATTTATATATTTATATATATATATATTTATATATATATTTATATATTTATATATATATATATATATATATATATATATATATATATATATATATATAAAATAAATCGTAAAGATCCAGGAAAACCTATCTAGGTTTCACCTAAAATGATCTTTAGGGTTAGTTATTCCCGCTCTATTTAGCGGATTGAGCACTTTACGTTTTAGTCTTACTACTCGGTTGTTTTTTTTTCCTTTGGACTAAAAACTTAAGGCACGGCTCAATTTAAAAACTTGGATGTTTTAGTTCTTTCTTTTTTTATTTTTCCAATTTTTTCCTCGGCTACCGATTTGTTTTCGCATATCTACAAATTGAGCTAGCTGAGGTTTTTTACCAAACAAGTATTACTATTAGTATATATATATATATATATATATATATATATATATATATATATATATATATATATATATATATATATATATATATGTGTATATTATGTTGTCGTCCTTTAGGAGATGCGCGATCATAGCTCTCCACATATTCCTTTTTCGATAGTATCTGAAAATTTCCATAATTTTCGCTGAAAGATTGTGGAATGGATTCGTGTGGCTTTCTCCACGGTTTTTATTTACAAGTTCTCCTTCTCTTAGACTGGATGCCACCCAAGGCTTATCAAACTGCTATTCGACACATCGTTGGTGGAAAATGCCTTTACCCGGGGACATTTGTGCGAAAGCAAATCGAAACAGAATCGGCGGGAATTTGCACTCGACACATCGACAGCATTATCCGTTCTAATAGCTGTTACGCTAAACTCACAACCTTATATTTTTTTTACATTAAAGATTATAATTAACTTCTGAACGAATATTATTAGGCATGCCAGCTTACATTAAATTGCTGAATTTGATCTATTCAAAACACTAAATAGATTTTTATTACAAATTAGAACATTTTGTTCTTTCCAGACATTATGGCCCAATGCAAACGTTGCTGAGAAAATAGGGAAATGACAAAAACGATATCTAAACATTTATCAGAAAGATGCATTGTAAAGAATTTTTACTTGAAAATGTAATGTTATTGGTCAACAATAAATCCACTAAGCAAGGCAATAAAGCCACTAAGACGCTGGGGATTACAGAGTGTGAAAGAATATAAGAATATCGGAAACATTATTCTGCTGCGGTAACAATAAAACAGCAAAAATAAAAAATAAAAACAGAATATATGGCTTTTAAATTCTTGAAGAACAAATATGACTGGAAAGAGAGTTACTGGAAAATACGCAGGTAGAAAACATCTTTAGTCCTTCGTATTTCCTAGGTAAGAAAGAATTTATGTTCAAACAGTTTATTTCTAAGTGGATGCTTGTACAATCAATACAATCTTAACATCTTCAAGGAGTTGATATGTTCACATATCGTCCGGTTCAAACTCCTCGTCTTTCTTTTGAACAGGAGTAGAGGTTTAAACCTTTATTCCTGTTTACAATTACGTTTCCTGTTCATTCTAAATCTTACTTCAAATCTGTAATAAGAATAGATAGGTTCACCTAAATCCCGGTTTATATTCCTCACTGGTCAGAAATATATGTTTGTCCCTTGTTTCCTGTTTAGGATTAGATTTCCGGTAACTTTTTAACGTTTTTTCCTTCCCTTTCCTTTCCACTCGCCTCTTGCATTTTACTGGCGTTATAGCCTCGCCAGTGGCGAATTAATGAAAAAGTCCAGGGTTCAATTCTACCATTCCTAAGTCCATAAAACTAATCCAGTCAATATCTCTCTATCTTGAGCTCTCTATTGGGTGAACAATAGAATAAAAATGCATTTTTCTTCCAACAAAATCCGTTTGTTTACTCACTGGGAAGAAACTTTTAGCATAGATCTTATCATTACATCGAGTCATTTAAAATGTAAAATAATAAGATGTTGCCGCCAATCTCGTACGGCGCTTTATATCATACAGTCTTAGTACGATTGAAGAAATTACTTCATGACAATTACAATGAAATTATTTATCGAAAAAGCCCAGAGAAGCTACGATATGGCGGAGAGAAAGTAACTGAAGCCAAGGTAAGGACTATTATGTTCTCATCTTTTGAATATGTCATCTCATATTTGAATATTTTTCATATGTTTAAGAGTATATTAAAAGTGACAATTTCGGAAATTATTTGACTTTTAATTATATTTAGTAGAATTCTGATATCAGTGATTATAATTATGATATGATATAATAGAATTATGATATCAGTGATTATAATTATGATATCACATAGTAGAATTATGATATCAGTGTTATAACTTACGTTGACATTCAGCCAAAATTGTAACGGTGTTAATATTATTTTTTTAAGAATTCTGCCAGAGAAAAAAGAAAAGAAGAAAGCATTAGTTGTGTGGTTTTTATCCCAATTACCTTCTTGGAAAACGGACATCATTAAGTAAAAACTATGTCATTTAAATAACTCTATTAAACAGGGAATGAATAGAATATCTTTGTAAATCGGTTCCTAGACACCTGTCGTTTTATGTTTTAATCCTCCACAAACTTCGCAAATGGCCCATATCAAATCGTTCTTGGACTGTTACTGTCCTTTCGGTAAGTCCAAGTGGACATTTTTCAATACGCATACGCGCGCTCCAAGATTCTTTGAGAGGTTGAGGTTTAGTGAAATTCCTGCCACCTGCCAATTCCATCTTTTCGATTACAAAAAATAAAGTATGATAAATATATATTTTCTGACATTTCTGAAAATGCAAACGCGACATATTTTTTTGAGTCTACTCTGAAGCACCTAACATTGCAAAATGATGCATATATATATATATATATATATATATATATATATATATATATATATATATATATATATATAGGTAAAACAAATTGTTAGAAAGATTCGGTACAAAAATCTTTTATATATATATAGTAAAATGACGATTGGAAAAAAAGGCACCTAATATTTAATAGTGTTTTATTTATTTATTCTATATTAATTTTTATAGAGAAGAATTAAAATTTTGTTACTTACAATTGGATTTTCAGTGTTTTTTCTTAGAAAAATAATTTCTTGTTTACCTTTTTGAAACTTTTTCAAAACATTTCTAAATTTTATATATATATATATATATATATATATATATATATATATATATATATATATAAATATTTAATATATGAAAATATGAAAAGTTAGGATAGAGCGATAATAAAATAAATTTGGAAAAGTTTATCACTAAGCTAATTCCATATATATATATATATATATATATATGTGTGTGTGTGTGTGTGTGTGTGTGTGTGTGTGTGTGTGTGTGTGTGTGTGTGAGATTCCTTAGCACACATCTAGTGGGATGTGCATAAATTGTGGACAAATCTTTGGAAAATTTGAGAATACCGTGTGACTCTTACCAATATAGATTGTCAGTACCGTTGAACATACCATCGTAATAACTAATATCCTCTTGCAAAAAAAAAAAAAGAAACAAAGAAATCATGCGGAAAACTAGACAACGTTATAACAAGAAAACACGGTTTAACAAACGAAACAAGGCTTTTCTTATAAAACATTTCTTTATATTCTTGGCGTACCGCGCATTGTTAAACTTGATCCGGTTAGCAGTGTCTTACGGTTTCTAACTGGACAGAGGAGGTAGTTAGGCGTGGCAGCTCAATAGGCGCACTGACCCATTCAATTCGTCAAATATCGTTGAATACTTGTAAATCGATATTTTATATATCTGTTTGGTGATGGGACATAGATAAAGTAAGAGTAGATTCATGTCATACGAAAGTGAACACCCAGAAGCCGCAAAAGAAAATTACATTTTGTTGACCGTAAATATCTCCCTATACTACACCATCACCAACACACGCACACAGTGTACTCTCACATAGATCGATAGGTATCTATAAAAAGATAGAGAGATCGAGAGATATGAACATATATCGATAGATAGATAGATAGATAGATAGATAAACTAAACAGTATGTCATCTTTGACGATGAATATCTGTGTTGTAATGTCCATATAACCACTCTGGTGATGGGTCATGTGAGCCGAAAGCTTAGATCGACGACCAATAAAGAACTGTCCAAATGTTGAACAGTTTTGTCTTTATTTTCATTGAAACTAAATAAATACGACTCTTGGAAAGGTTCACGATAAAACATAATCGGCATTCGTTGTCAGTTATATTTAACAATATATATATATATATATATATATATATATATATATATATATATATATATATATATATATATATATATATATATATATATATATATATCAATTATGTGCTGCAGCACATAATTGATGTTAAAATAACCGATCTGACGTGCGAATTCCTGATAATAACTGTGACATTACTCTATTTATTGAACAATTTAGTTCATGCCACCTTTACTAAAAAAACCTACTTCTACAAAAGAATTCACATATTACTATATTAGTACAAGAACGCACAATTTTTAAATTTAAAAAAAATTCAACCTCAGCGTCGTGACTGCACGCTCAAAAAGTATTTCTTACAGTTAACAATATCACATTTCTAAAAACACTTCTTTCGGATTACACTTTATCTTTCGATGTCCTGTTACCTGGATGTAAAAAACTTACCTATTTCCCTACCCGATGATGATTGTATGAAGCAATTGAAAGCTAGTAGTAAAAAAAAAGACCTGATAAAAAACCGGAATTTATAAACAAAGATCATACCATTCATTAACGGATTCGAGGTTAATGTATTTTATTATTCATAATTGTTTGCGAGAGTGATTCTTGCCATATAATTAACTTCATTATCTGCTTTTCGTATGAATGATTCGCGTAATATAAATATAAATATAAATATATATATATATATATATATATATATATATATATATATATATATATATATATATATATATATATATGCAGGTATAAATTCTCGCTTGACGAGGAAGCGTGACCAGACACCTTAACTCAACATAATTTCAAAAAATTATATTAGGGTCTCGGCTCTCGCTTTTGCAACATGAGAAATCTTATGTAGCGAAGGAATCATATTTTTAAAACAAAAAATATTATAATATATATATATATATATATATATATATATATATATATGAGTGCTATACATTAAAAATACTTTCAAACTCTCACAATAACCGAATTATTTCCCGTATAATGTAAGCACAAATGCTAATAATAATAATCCTTAGAAAACAACCCTGAGAAAATGAGGCACATAATTCCAAATTTATAACTGCGACCACAGGAAACATCGTATCCTACCTTGATCAAAGATGTGCATCTAACGCTAAAAGTGAACATTGAGTTCAAAACTGAGTCATAATCATATGTTTCATACTTGAACGCAATCTTCAGGCCATGGCGGTGTTAACCTCGGAGTTAACATATTTTAATATTGTTAGGCCAGCTGTTGGTTCCCTGTGTCGTACTAGACAATTTTTCTCGCCAGAATCTATCATTCCTATTTATAAGTCTACTATTTCTCCTAGCTTTGAATATTGCTGCAACATCTGGTCTGATGCTGCTGCTATATATTTAGAGACACGGGATAAAATCCAATGAAAAATCTGCAATGTTATTGGTCCTGACCTGGCACCTCGTCTTCAGTCATTTCCCCAGCGCTGTTATGTAGCTTCCTTTTGCCTTTTCTATGAATATTTTCATGGTAATTGTTCTGATGATCTTTCCCCTATGGTACCTAGATTTTATTACTTTAAGCGCAGTACTAGATTGGCGGCAAGATCTCATCATTTTACAGTTGAAATATCAATATGTAACCGTAAGTTCTATGTTAACAGTTTCTTCTATCGCATTTATCGCTTGTGGAATTCTATTCTGGCTTATTGCTTTCCAGTCATCATTGATCTTCAAAAAATTAAATGCAATGTCAATCGTTATCTTGTCTTCTTAATTTCTGTTCTTTCCTTGTTCTCACACCTTAATAATATGTTCCCTCATATTCTCATATTCTCTAACACCCAGTAAGCCCTTGCTTCTTAGTGGCTTTATTGCCTCGCATTGGGCGAAATTATATATATATATATATATATATATATATATATATATATATATATATATATATATTCAGCAGTATACATATAACTGCATAAACGTAGATAATTTCCATTTCTATATATTGTGTTTGTTTTAATTGTCATCCGGGCAAAGGCCAATGAAATGTCTCAGATATTTTTAAAGTCATAAAACCTTTTTCCCCTTTGTGTGTCATTGTCGTTAACGGCTGTTTACGTCACTCAAGGGAGGTAAGTAATCATTGGAAAAGGATCGGCCGTCACACTGACGTTGTGCAAGCTGACTACGTTACTTGAACTCTTTGCTTGCCTCATCTCAAAGAAACCAACGCCATTTTTTTCTTCTGTTTTGCAGCTGCTGTATTCGTCTATCGTTTGCATTAAAAAACAAAAACAAACAAACAAACAAAAAAACTTACAGTGATGTAGCAAGCGCATCGTCTTGAGATGCGAGACCAGCCGCTCTTTTGAAAAAAAAAAAAAAATTCTCTCCTCAACACCGAAGTTCATCCTGTCATTTAGTTGCTGGCGATCTCCTAAGATCGACTCAACGCATTTAACACATCTGGTTCTAATTCGAATACAGTGGTGTGTTATTCTCTGGCAATGCACACGAGGCAATATTACTAAGAGCATATGGCATCCTATCACTTCTACGATGACGATTAGTTTAGTGAAGGCGAAATAGGAACCTTAATAGTGACCATTTATGGCTAAATATTTTAACGTGCTGAATGATGTCAACTTTTATTTTGTATTTATTTTTTTTATTAATGTTCGCGCAATAAAATGCATAAGAGCCACTCAATGTAGAGGGCTACTGAAAGAGGTAAGTAGAGGAAGTAAGGAGAGAGTGGCGTGATGGAGGATAGATATCTATTGACTCTTCACATGAAAAAATTGATACTGAAGTCTTTGGAAATGGAATATGAAAATAATAAGGAAGATTTGACTCTGTGGTGGTAGCATGTCGGACATGAACATCTGTCTGAATTATATAACTACTGGGTACTGTTCGGGGTAATTCTAATTGGATTACCATTGTGATGTTTCCTAATAAATGTCGTCTGGCATGACAGTTACTATGTTAATCAAAATGTAATTTAAAGCAAACGCTCGTTAAAAATTGAAACGGAAGTGATAGCAATATGAGACGGCGTAAGTAGACAGAAACAGATAGACGTGCGCGCGCACACACAGACACGCATATATATATATATATATATATATATATATATATATATATATATATATATATATATATATATATATATATGTATATAAAAAGAAGGATCTGTAATGTAATCGGTCCTGACCATGGAACCCGACTTCAGTCACTGTCTCAGCGTCGGTCTGTATTTTCTACAAATATTTTCATGGCAAATGCTCTGACGATCTTTTCCCCTGGTGTTCAGACTGCATAAATTTAACCATTGCAACTAGATTGACATCTATGTCCAACTTGTTTACTTAATGCAACCGCCACTTCTACTTCAACAGTTCCTTTCCCCGCACTTCCACGTATGGGACTTCCTTTCGTTTACTTTCTTCCTTGATAATTTCAATCTTCAAAAATATAAATGCAACATCAATCGCCATGTTCTGTCTTCTTGAACGCCGTTGAAACTTTGTCCTTTCATCAATCCTTCCTATTCTCAATCTTTTTTCACTTTCACTTCCTGTAAACCCATGCGCACGAGCAGCATTCCCACCTGGCTTGGGCTGAAATGATTTAACACACACAAACACACACACACACACACACACACACACATATATATATATACAAGTATATATATATATATATATATACTATGTATATGTATATATACATGTATATGTATATATACATACTATGTATATGTATATATACATGTATATGTATATATACATACTTTATAAACACACGCGCGCGCACGCACACACACACACACACAAATATATATATATATATATATATACATATATATATATATGTATGTACATACTATCTCACCCCTCTAGTGCTAGCGGTGTGAGATAGTATGTATATTAATATATCTTTCCTCTGATTCATTACCTTGGGCCCTGTTTCGTTAAGACCTGCACTATATATGCGATAAGTTGTAGTTTTATTTCAATATATATATATATATATATATATATATATATATATATATATATATATATATATATATATGTATGTATGTGTGTGTGTGTGTGTGTTTGTGTGTGTGTTTGTGTGTGTGTTTGTGTGTGTGTGTAAAGGGTGTTTCATTAAGGCGGATTATATTTAAGGGTGTTTCATTATGTCGGATCTAAAATACAAAAATATCTCATTTTAAGAAATGCAAAGTGACCCCCTAACTTTCTGTTTGTAGCTTATAAAAGGTGTTCCAATAACTTGGACAGATTTTAAATGTGGATTTAGTTTAAGCGTGTAATGTTTTTTTTCTTTTTTTTTCAGATTTGGCAGACATTTGGGTGCTATTATTTTTCACACATAATTGCCATAACTTAAATAACATGATACAATAGAGAAATAAATAAATTTTCACCAATAACACTGATTTATTTACTGCTGACTTTGTTCCGTCTTTGACCCTTATATATATATATATATATATATATATATATATATATATATATATAACATGTCTGATTGAATAATTTATATAAGTTTATTTAAAAACTTAGTTACCTCCCCTTACTTTTACATAGTGAAATTTCAACCGTACAGTACATTATTTTATCGTTTTGCACTTCAAAGCTAAAACATTTACTTTCAGATGAACGCAACAATTTTGTATTTGAAAAAACAAAACCCTGATTAGGACCTTGTGCTAATGTCGAAAACATGTCCCACTGAAAAATTTAAACAAAATTTGCATATTTATTTTCAATAGAATCCACTCATATTTACGGACATATTTCTTAGTATCCTTATTAAGGGAAGAGAAAAAATTAACATGTTGATATATATTCATACAAAATTAATTATGAATACTGCACAAATGTCTTAAAATATTTACAGTAGATAGAATATATATATATATATATATATATATATATATATATATATATATATAGATAGATAGATAGATAGATAGATATAGATAGATAGCTATAGATATATTCTTAGATGGAGTGTATCTGTACAAGAGACAAAATAAATAAAATAAGTCAGGTGGAACAACTGTACTTTATTGATCCGTTTCGTCTTTTGAGGGACTTTATCAAAACAATAAGAAACACATCGGCTAAGTGTAGATTTCGTCTTGTTTCTTTTTATTCGTAATATATATATATATATATATCTATATCTATATCTATCTATATATATATATATATATATATGTGTGTGTGTGTATACATATATATGTATAGAGAGAGAGATAGGGGGGAGCAGAAATACCTCTTACATACCTCTGAGAAATACCACCTACATAATGGTAAGACAGCTCGATGAAGACACCATTGTCACTAGTGTCTTACCTTTATGTTGAACCTATTCCCGGGTGGTATTTCTGCCCCACCTTATATATATATAAGTGAGGAGTTTTGATTCAAGAAATCACTTCTTCAGACCACGAAAACACGCCGACTACGGTTTGCATAAACTTCTCTACGACATCTACGTCCAGTATAACATAACATTTCTCCTTTTCTTCACAAAATACCCGCTGATAATATGTGGGATAATTAAACAAAATAACAGCGATAAAAATTGAAACAGAAGTAGAAACAAAAGCGATAAAAAGCTTAATGAAATAGGCTAAAGTAGTCCTCTAAATAAACCGGACGTCAAAGTTTATAGATCATTGTTTTCATGTTAACATTAAGCAGCTTTTAATTGTATCCTTTCTCAGCTTCCGCCATGTTAACTGATTCTATCAATAAAACGTTAAATTCATAAAGTTCGAAGTTCTTTATGCGAACGAAATGCGTCACTTGATTTATCATAACAGGGGGCACTAGGTCTATCGGTTTGTAGAATAGTGTAAACTTAATAAAGAAATGTTCTCCAGCATGTTCTTTATTAACTTTTCTTTTGTGTGCATGATGAAGGTAATACGAACTATTTAATATAAGCCTCTATTTCAAACACGGATATCCACTCATATTAACGTTTGAAATGATAAAAATATCGGATTAACAATGAATATAATTAATTTTTCATGATATATATATATATATATATATATATATATATGTTGAGTCTTGACTCAATGTTGAATCTCGCCTAATGCATGGAATAATAATGCAACGCAAAATGTACTTAGAACAAGAATGTATTATAACAAGAAAGTGTACCCAATAAGTACATATAGTATTTCTGTATATTTCTGGGAAGACGTTCCTGGAGAATGTGTTGACTAGTCGCAGTCGATCAGAGTCTCTAGTTGGATCTCGTGATTCCACTCTCCTCGTCTTCCGGTACCAACCACTATTTATATAGTTGGTAGTCACCTATGCAGATTAGGTGGATCCCACCACAACAATATATAATTTAAATAAAAATAAAAACAGACCACTTTAAGGCTCCATGTAATAAATTATTTCACCACAGCCCTTTTAAAGGATCGCGAAACATCAGACTTTACTTCCAAAGTCTGAAACGAAAAATGAAAAGAAATTTACACATTTTTGACGGGCAGTACTAAGCATATGTAAATTAACGGAGTGAGGAAGTGAGGTGGGAGAGAGACATGATTGAGTTAGATGTAAAATTTCTATTCTCTCAAATTGAAATTGTTTGAGGAAGTCAAGACATTGACACATTAAATCTGTTAACTTAACGCAAGTTATATATTGATATGGAAGGGGGAGAAGTGAAAAAGGCATAAAGAGAAAAAGAGAGAAAGAAGTCATGAGAGAAAGTGTCATTAACGTTCTTTGGAATGAAAGGCCCGAAATAGACGCTGTTGTTTTACTTTGAGAGTTCATAAATATTATAATGTTTGATATAAATTTGAATGTTTAAACAGTCTATAAGGAATTTAATTTGATGTTTGTTAGCGATTTAATTTTTTTTAAAAACTTTATTACAAAAATTTTGTGGTTGTAATATGAAATAGACGATTAGAAAAATAATCATAGAATTTACATTAAAATACTAAAATTTTATTTTAAAATATAAGTTTACTTCTAGTTGTAATTGATTATTAAGGTGATATCTCTGTCAGTTTCAATTTTATTCATGAATTTAATTTTGGACTATTTTTAGATTAGTAATTTCTCTTACTTAAAGTTTAGTTTTTAAGTTAAATGGGAGTGATATTTGAAGATATTATTAGAGATCTCGCTTTGTGATATATTGTATACAAATCCATGCATGTTTCACATATACATACGTTCTTTTACATGTGCAGTCACTCATACAGGTACCGATATACAAGGGTAATTTCATGTATTAATACCTACATATATATTTTTAAATGTTTACGCATACTCACACATATATATATATAGATGTGTGTACTTAGTATCCCCCCCAAAAAAAAATAGAAAACTTTTTAAAAGGGCTGTGGTGAAAAAAAAGAAAGAAGAAAACTTTTTAAAAGGGCTGTGGTGAAATAATTTATTACATGGAGCCTTAAAGTGGTCTGTTTTTATTTTTATTTAAATTATTAGCTCTGATTTAAATTGAGCTCTCTGGATTTTATCCTCCTTGGGTCTACCCATACGGATTACCTAGTTTTTCGTAAACTATATATATATATATATCTATATATATATATATATATACACGAGAGAAAATCGTCGTGTTGATACATATTTTTTTATTTCCAAGTACTTTCGACATATAAATGTCATCATCAGCGTATTGTTTATTACAAAATAATTATTGTAGTATTCATTGTTGTGCTATGTGAAAGTTAAATTTCTTACAATTGGAGTGTATTAATATTTTCTCACGTCCTTCAATAATGTCACCAAAACAAAAAGCTTATCCGCGAGTATGAAATTATCTTATCGAAAATAAGTAGACAGATCATGTCTAAACTATTTAACGAAACATATATATATATATATGATGTGTATGT
>OZ038487.1:83898490-83960990 GCA_964036315.1 Acanthosepion esculentum
GACGTCTTACTCTCTGGGTTGAGGTGTCTTAACCGAACTTAAGCGAGTGACCGTAGGTCCCTTGAGTATCCGTAGATCATTCGACCGGTCCACTGGTTTAATCTTGCTTCCTGCCCACGTTGTGTTTGGTTTGATCCAGAAAGCAGAAGTGATGTTCATCCATTCACGGTCGACTGAAGATGTAGACGCGGCTGGAGAATCTGTGCTAAGAAATTTAGAATGCACCAAAAAATATATATCTGCAGTAATCCGAACAAACAACTAATTAATGGTTGAATTGTTAATATCTTTTATATAGCAGAAAAGAATAGTATAGAAAAGAAACGGGTTACAGAAATGAAAATAATTGACGTAAAAACTCAGACACTGGATACGAGAGAGAGAGAGAGAGAGAGAGAGAGAGAGAGAGAGAGAGAGAGAGAGAGAGAGAGTGAGAGAGAGGGATAGGGAGAGAGAAAGAGTGGGTTGTGATTAGCTTTTTGTGAAATCGTCTCAGAACGACTTGCGACTCTTGATTATTGTAGCTTGTTCGACGTTTCCGTTTCCAGTGGTAGTAGTAATAGTAGCAGTAGTAGTCTTAGACTTTGGAGGAGTAATTCGCTTCTTCGTACGGATATCAACAAAATATGTTACCTGATTCTGACGTCACTCCCAATCTCCAACCTCACTCTCCAGCTCGACTGCACTCGACGGCAGACCAGCCAACCACTCTCTGCCTCTTCTGTCTTGCCTTTTCCGTCTGGCCTCTTCCGTCGGCCTTTCTCGTCGGCCTTTCTAGTCTGCCTTTCTCGGCTGCCTTTCTCGTCCGTCTTGTAGCGTCGCGACCCGTAACGGTCGACACATGTGCTCATGTGCGTGACGACGCGCCGACTGATCGCGGCCTCTCCAGTCTCTTCGAGAATTCTCTCCCGACTGTCACTTTTTCAGCATAACTACGCGTTTATATAGATACATCTGACTAATCATAAATCGAACCTTGTTCCGCACGCGAATATAATGAGTGTCGCTGTCAACTCCAAACCATGTGAGTTTCAAAGTTCTCATAGCTTGAGTAAGCTCTATTTCAAATTTTAACCGATAAAAATTATCTCGATCATCTTTCATTGTTTTCCTAATGACCCAATTCCAAATGGCCCAGACCAGATTCCCATCTTTAAACAAAATTGTTCTGATCTAATTTCGCTGTTCAGATCTACTCCAATTACAATAAATAAAAAATATATGTGTGTGTGTTTCCCAAGCCCTCTCTCTGTTACACAAGCTTGAAAGATGGTAATGATGAATCGGCGTGTTATCGTCGATGAGGTAGCATGTGCTCTGCAAATACGAATCACTGCTCTTTGTTCCAACTTGATGCACACTGCAGGCGGAGCGGCCATGTTTACACTGAGATAGCAGCAAGTGCCAAATAATAGAAACCACATCATTTGAGGACTACCAACAGAAGTAGCAACAAAAATGATAGTACATGTAACTCAAACATGGCATAATGTTTGCATAACATGTTAACATTCCAAACCACTTCAAATAAAAGGTTACGAAAGAAATCCTCATCAGTAGTGGAAAGATCGATAACAGCTACTGGTCTTGAGAAACCCGTTTTCCTAGAAAAATTGTTTGAAGAGAAACATTTTATAAATTTTAACCGAAAGAAATACTGGCTGCTCGGGTAATAGATGCCAGATGTTTCCTTATAGGGAAACTTCTAATATTAACATTACCATTACAATTTCCATTTAATCATTCACTTACCTAAGTAATTATGGCAGTAAATGCTGGACAATCACCTCAAAGTTGAAGAAGAGATGTGAAGCAACAGAAATGTAGTTCTACAGAAGGGTGATGAGGATACCATGAAACGCACATGTGAGCAACAACGAGATTTTGGAGAGAATGGAAACAAAAAGTAAATTTATACTTAACATCACGAAGAGGCAGTTGAAATTTATGGGACATATAATGAGGAAAGTGGGCTTAGAAAGTCTGATACTCACGGGACTGATTGAGGGACAGAGGAAAGCAGCGCGTTACATACTTGATGGGCTTAAGTAAATGTGTTGCAGAACAAGGTATGGGAGTGTTATATACCGCACCTATGCCCCATCCTCCTAAATACCTTAGACACTATTGTAAGTGGGGTAATATGCTAAGTAGTCCACTACTAGCAGTGGTTTACCTACTTCACACCGCTGGCGAGTATTGTATTTTGTTGATGTTATAAAGATTACCATTTCATTTCCAACCTCCGTTTTAAATATTCCGCATTCAGTAACATTTCCTAGGTTACAACAGGGAGAAATCAAAAGACAAAACTTATTAAAAGCTACAAGGGACAGAAAAATGTGAAGGGCCATGATCACCTACGTACTGAAGTGACATGTTACATAAAAGAAGAGATAGAAATTACTACGGGTGCTATTACTGCGACTACTGTTACTGCTGTTGGTACTAAAGTATAACCCTTGCCTACTCCTCGCCTGTATAAAAAGAGATCATATTTTAATTTGTGTCTATTTTTATTTCACAATCCGAGCTTCCTCGGCGGAATTGGAATACTGTGTTTCATGAATATTTATACATAATGAAAACTGAAATGTTCGTTGAAAAAGTCTGTTTATAAAACGAACGCATCGAAATTAATCGCGTTATCTTCTTGTGGACGCTTATGACATGCTATTTAACACCTGTACTTGGCGAGATAAGGTTAACGGAAAGGCGCGAAGAGCGAGAAAATATTTATTTGTATTTGACGCCATTGTCGTATGGCGATAATGGAATTATGTAGGTTAAATAAAGAGGTTGAAGAGGAAGATTTTAATTAACTCGTGTTAATTCAGAAAATTTAATCATTTTGGTTACATTTATTTCATTTCAAATCTGATTTGTACTTTTCCCCAGAAGTCAATACAATTATATATCAGAGTGAACTCTGTGCAGGTCCTGGGTATGGTGAGAGACTACATCCGGCAGTAAGGCCTCTAATCGGAAGGTGTTCAGGTGGTGGTTCCTGTTATATAATACATAAAAAGGTTAATGGTCAGAGTTGAATCAGACCAGGTAACAGTAGTATTAAAAATTGCCCATTACACGCCTGAAAAAAAAATCAGATAAAAGTACAAATAACACGTAGAGTTTTTAAATTTAAAAATCAGATCAGTTGAATCCGCTACCATGGTTTCAAACTTACGGTTTCCTCGGGCGATTTTTATCAAATGACCTCTCGACGTTGAGTGTGATAGAAAGGGAGGAGGGTGTGAAGAAGAAGAAGAAGAAGAAGAAGAAGAAGAAGAAGAAGAAGAAGAAGAAGAAGAAAAGCAAGTGTATTATGTGCGGGGTTAGCCTCAGTGTCCAATGATATATATATATATATATATATATATATATATATATATATATATATATATATATTGTCACAGAAGTTGATGGGTCGATAGAAAACAGAAAGATCGATGGAAAAATTGTGAGGAAAATTATCGTTGCTCCCGGGGACACAGTCCTATGGTTAAAGAGAATCTCGGTAGAGTTCCACCACGGAATATGTGAGCGAGCGGCGCTATATTGAGTCTGATTTGCTACCTCTTCCTAACCGAGGCCCGTTGGACTGGAACAGTTGGTATGGTGTTTGTTTGACAACCTAACTGTCAGGGTTTCAATTCTCGGTGGTGGATGCACACTGCTGAGTCCCAAATATAGGACGAAACGGCCGTCCAGTGCTTTCTGCATTCTGTTGAGGTTTCAGACTCGATGAATTAGTTAAATATAATTATCCTAATATATATATATTATCAAATTATCCTAATATATATATATATATATATATATATATTACAATGAATCATTCATACGAAAAGTAAATTAGTAAAGTCAATGATATAAAATACCGAAATCTTTTCGCTAACAAAATGATAAAGATGTACTAATCACTCGACAGGTTCCTCGAGCATCCTCAGACATGGAAATTATTTTGTTTTTGGTAAAATCCGTTGTGCAAATTTTCGGGGTAACAACTGAGACATTACTTGTTGAACTATTTAATTCATGCCATGTTGACTGATAAATTCCTACAACAAAAATTTTCTTAAATTACTATGTTAGTAAAAAACACTCTCACTTAAATTTTCAATCAAAAATTCAATCTTAGCATTGCGACTGCACACTTCACAAGTTTGTATCTGTTATCAATCTCTCTCTCTCTCTCTCTCTCTCTATATATATATATATATATATATATATATATACATATATATATATATATATATATATATACATATATATATATATATATATACATATATATATATATATATATATATATATATATATATATATATATATATATATATATATATATATATATATATTTCGATTTGCATTATACCTACCTGAATTTTACGAAAAAAAAAGTTTCCATGCATAAGGATGACCGGATGGCCCGTCGAAAGTATTTGCATATTTAAGGACGACCTAATACAGTTTATCATTTTTTTTAAATACAAGGAGCATAACATTCATCGAGTGATTAATGGGTTAATGCATATTTGAATTTGGTTAGCGAATGGATTTCGCCATTTTATATCATTAACTTTAGTAATTTATTTTTTGTATGAATGATTCATTGTAATATAAATTAAACTGCACCACATATTTGATATATATATATATATATATATATATATATATATATATATATTATGCTCTTTATATATATATATATATATATATATATATATATATATATATATATATATATATGTGTGTGTGTGTGTGTGTGTATATATATATTATAAACAATAGGAATTAGGATTACTCCATAATATTGATGATGATCATTTCAGCTTGTAAATTCAAAGTAAATTACAAGGATTTTCACATACATCAGGTTAAAAATAAAAATAAAATATTTCTGGATGTGAATCCGTTTTAATATTTTATTTTATATTATATTAATAGGATTCACTTGGATTATATATTAACTGGATTTCCTTTATATATACACACACACACACACACACACACACACACACACACACACACACACACACACACACACACACACACACACATATATATATATATATATATATATATATATATATATTCTCTTTTACATTTTTGGATTATTTAGTTTTTTAGGATTTATTAATCTTTTGCAGGTTTAAATAAGCCACAAAATATTTCAACATTGTTAAAGTTCTTACAAATAATAATGATTTACTGATAGACGTCCTACGAATTTACCCATAGCTGGCTGGAAAAGAGGGGGTTTCAGAATTCCCCTAAGGTTATTTGCGCGTAACGAACTCAGCGGAAGAGAGCGAGAACGTTATAACTTAGTGGGCATGCGAGCCATCGTTCAAGGTCAGTCTGTGCCAAGCTGCTTCACTCTGCGTACTTTAGCTCCTTCACCATAGCAACATACACTTTTTGATCGGACCGCGTAGAAGTAGAGAAAGGTTTCTGCGGAATATGTTAATGATGTCTATTTCTTTATATGTATTGTTGATATCCTTTGCTCTTTTCTATGGTTTCTTTAATTTACCTACTTCATGGTCGTAGAGAAGTTATTGTTAGTTAATGTTCTTTTTGGCAGCTTTATGGATGGGTGAGCAGTGCAACGGTTAACTGTGTGGAAAGAGAAGTCGATGACCCGAGTTCATTACGTTCCCTTTCTCACAAACAATCTGGAAACGGGTTAAATCCATTTCTATCAACCGCACATCCAATGTGTGATAAATAGCAGGGTTGACTGAGCTTTTTTACCTTGTCTAGGTGGTGGAAAAATCTGACTTTAAAATCAGCTTGTGATGGGCTTCGTCATGTTATACTACAGCTGCTCTGGCTACAGCACACCTGTTACACTTAGGAAACTAATTCTAATGTTTCTCACAAAATAGTGTGTGCACAAACGCTGTTTAGGGAGGCACGATCGAGTAATAGATTGGATTGTGGAATCGGAGAACCGAGTTCGAATTCCAGTCAAGTTCATAACATTAAATTACGTGCTAATACTGTTGATCAAGGCATGAATCCAACACTTCTATTAAGAGCTTTTCATACATAGATTGATAAATAAATAGTGCGACAGACATGGTTCTATAGTAGCACCTGTCTAGGAGAAGGAAAACTCTATGTCACCCTGACGAAGTATATACTATGTAGCTAAAGGAAAGGATCGTTCGCATTGACTCGATCATCTGGCCAGACGCTTGACACCTTCAACAGAATTGGGAAGGATTTCTCATTAAAATAGCGGTTGGATAATTGGCTAGGATTGGGGATACTTCCAGGTTGCTATAATTAAGGACAGCCACTGGAGTCTGGTCTGGGCTAGTGTCTTTCTTGGGATCAAAGCATTTGATAAGTCTAGAGAGTTCTCGTGATGTAATGATGATATTACAGAGATTGGGCTCAGCGATGCGTGGGAAGATCGCGACGAAGAGATTGTCTGTCGAGGAACTTATGACCTCGGGGCCATTGATAATTGTCGGCACAGACGCTTTACCTCTGTTCATGATTTGGTTGGCGATCTTCCAGAATTCACAGGATCCATAAACGGAAGTTTGAAAGTTATCATTATTCGAAACAAGTACTACGTCTAAAAGTGACGTTCTGTTATTGCTGTTAGGTTCATATGTGAAGATAAAACCTCAGTTATTTCAAAGATTGTTCTCAGATTTTAAAATTTCGTTAGTAATGTTTAATTATTTTTTAAGTAATTCACCCCAAGCAAGGCGGGAGTGCCACTAGCACGCAAGGGGTTACAGAGGATTGAGAACAAGAGTAAAGAGGCATATTTGGGAAAAGTATACAGTGAAGAACGGGGAACAAGCTCAGGGTGTCAGATGTCAATTGACATTAAACTTAAATATTTGAAGATTATAGTAATCGGGGAAGCAACTAATGGGAAGGGAGTTCCACAGACGGGAAGTGCCAGAGAAGAAGCTGTTTCTGTTACATTTAACAATTTTTACAGTGAAAGTGTATAGTTTCAACCTTGTGGATGTATATTTTGGGATTAGAGCGTTTAAAAAAATGTTTTTCCTTGTTGACTGTTAGTCCGATAGGTGAACCAATAGAGACGCCATCGCTTCTTGAGTATATATTTTTAGGTAATAATTCACTTAAGCGGCGTAAAATAAACTGCTATTCTGCTGAATATTCCACAATCACTATGACCAAGGTATATAGCGAAGCTTAGATGTGGCACAATAAGTGCGAATCTATGGATCTCCCAGTGAGGACTCAACTCACTACTAAATTGTTTCAATCCTGAGTATGACGAGACACTACATCCGGCTAGCAGCAAGAACTTTAGTCGGGAGATTGGTAGGTTTGTAGGGGTGTGGAACAACCGCTTAATTGCTGTTCTTCCCCTGTATACCCTGATCCGGGGTAGTAGCACCTGTCAGGGTCACAGCTATTATACTCCCAAATAAATGAATGTATATTTTTTCATATTAAAAATACTAGCAATATATTTTTATAGAAAAAAATGACCAACAATATATATTTATAGTAAAATGACCAACAATATTTTTTGAATCTAAATACAATTTATCTGTAGTCGAAGGCATACAATGGCATCCAAAATATATTTAGTTGGAGCCGTAAAATTGTGTTCAAATTACTTATATTTTGACATTAAATGACAGCTGTTGATATGCCGCTACACAAAATCAACCAACCTAACTCAGTTGTTGAACTCGAGAGACAATCTTGCTAATTATTACATCACGCTCGAAGTGCACAAAGAACAAAGTATATACTTTTATTAGAATTAAACATTATTACAACGGGTATTGTTGGACTACGCTGCAAATAAATGCTGAAAATACAATAACCATCTGCTGCATCTTAAATGGCGAGTTGCAATGTAGATTGTTTCGAATAAACCGTCGCTGTGCTAACCAACGAAGAGCACTTATAGGCTTCCCTAAGATGATTGCCGAGCTCCAGTAATCACCAATATTTTTACAGAATATCTTCTGGTGATAATAATTCATTCGGCTCGGAGATTGACTGTGGTGTTCTAAATCTACCAAGTGACATGGCTGTAATGAAACATGACAGTTTGACAGATTATTTTACGCCGCTTAAGTGAATGATCACCATTTTCTAAGTGATCTTAAGAACGCTGAGCGTTAGTTTATTTTTTAGAGGAGGAATTGTAACATTGCAAATTAAAATGTCTACATTTTCAATCACAGTTACGTTGGTGTATTACTTAAAATTTACATTTAATGGTACCAATAAACCATTATTTGATTTATTGCTTTTGAAAATGTTTAGGAATCGTATGCAGATTCACCTCTTGTTCCTTCTTCTTATCATTATGATGTAATTACTTTTCACTACGTTGGGGAAATAACTCCCCATTTTCCAGTCTCTTGTACTTCTAAGTATCGCTTGATTTTCCCGTTCGTCTTTATCTTCAAACTATAATCCACCGACACTTTTTCTATTACCTTTAATCTGCCCTATGAGTGTTCAGATCTCCAAGTCTTCTTTTGCTGTTACCTGCACCAGAAATGCCAGTCAACTCTTTTCGGTTGTAAGTGTAAGCGTCTATTATTTCATTTTTTTCAAACATCTTTCTTAATTGCCACATGTTACATCCATGGAATTTTCAAATAATATTTGTGAAACCAAACTTTGTCGCTTCGAGTCAATTTACACTCTTAAAAAATGCATAATGCTTCATTTGTTCTGCGAGACAAGCTTGCTAACCATTAGACTCCATCGAAGTAGCTCAACCTCAGGATCCTATGTCTCATCATTGTGATAAACAGATACTTCAGCGGAAAAAATGACATATGTCGGATGACGAAAAGTTATATAAATATTTAGATCTTGACTAACGATTGGGTGAACTGTAGGTAATCCATAGCAAACCTGAGTGAGAAATCGGCGAAGGCGAGTTCCAATTCCAGTCGGGTTCGTTACATTCACTTTTCCTTTTTCTTTTTTTTAATGTCCGCTCACCCAGTACTAGATCCAAATAGAAACAAGGTACAGATTGTTTTAAAGAAAAATTGGAAATACTTATGCGCAAATACCTCCGGGAAAGATATGAATACAATAATGGAAATGTTATGGATTAAATCGTAGGTGTATCTGGGAAAATCTTTGTTATATTGTTAATGAATCATTCACAACACGAATTATTCTTATAATTTTGACAATGTGATGACAAGTCGTAAAATGAAGAAAGAATAAACCGTAAACTAAGAAGATGATATAATTATAGGAAAACAAAATTATAGAAAAACATAATTATATAAAAACTAAATCATAGGAAACACTTGAAAATAATTATAAGGAAACACAAAAAATATTGATGATTATTAGGAAATGTTTAGAATTCGAAATCTGAGTACTAATTGAAAGTAACCAGATGGTAATAAGACTCAGATCAGATTACTGGAACGTTAGGATGATACTCCAGGAATAGTCACCATATTGTCTTAAAATGAAAAATTGATGTATACTCGATTAAGAAGATGAAAAAAAAAAAACGAAAGCTACATCGAAATGAAACTAATACTAATAATGTTGAAAATAATAACAGAAAATGAAGAATAAATAAAGAAAGAAAGAAAGAAAAGAAGAAGAAATATTAAATGGATCTTGAAATTGAAAACGATCAAGAAAATAATGTGGTGGTTGATAAGGTCGTTACGGAGCTTGGACGAAAATTTAATTAAATACAATATCTGTGGCAAAACATTAATTAGGGAGGAACGTGTCACTAAAGGGGTTGTTAATTAATTGTTTATAATTAATTATATATCATTTGCACGCATTTTTTTTCACCCAGACGGAGGCAAGATAGAGAGGAAAATAAAGAAAGAGCTATAACGGAGAGGGAGAAGAGCAATTTATTCCATACACTGATAAAAAAAAACAACAACAACCCCAAAACAGATATTGTTTGGATAAAGATTTCTCCAGCAGAAAACATGGAAGCATGTCTTCTGCGATTCAATGATGATATGTTAGGATTTTAACAAATCATTCTCGTTTTTCTTTTTTTTTTCTTTTTTTTTTTACCTTATATTAAGTAGTAGTAGTGATGGAGAAATTCCTGGAGTAAATAAAAGAAACTGTCGTATATACACGCGATGTTTATTTTAAATACAGCTCTACTTTTTGACTACTGTAAATAACTATATAGTTTGGTCATCGGCCTAGCCGTGGCCAGCAGTACATACGCTAATTTTATATCTTGTGTATGATGCGACCCCCTTAAAATTAGCTTCAGAATTAGGTTGTCATAAGTCTCGAATATATACACTGTATCTTAATAATGAAGCCGAACTCAGTCCTCCTTATTTCTGAGAGATACTCACAGACAAGATTTAACAAGTTTGAGACTGAGCGCCTCAAAATGAGACAAAGCTTCGCAAGGCGAATCTGTTTGATCTTACAAATGAAGAGTGAGATCGATTCTTAGGGGTTGTCTCATAATTGGGATAAACAACAACAGGTTGTGGATTGGTGTCTGAATGAGTTATGGGTAGATGTTGGGGAGGGAAATATTCAACAATTCCTTACCGTAAAAGTTTGGTTTTCAAGGTATTTGTTGTGTTGTCCTCCCTATAAAGAGTCTATGTTAGACTCTTCCGCCTGCTAAGATTTGTAGGAGAGAAGGCCTTGGAGGAACAGTGGAATAGATTGAAAGCTGGGTCAACAGACACACACGCATTAGTCGTGTAATACTCTTCTGTTGTACTTACTATTTAATATATGATATATCTGCAACAGCTATGTTGTTATTTCTTTAACCATTTACTTGGTCACAACATCTTATTTTTTTATGATTTAACGTGAAGTTCGTTTGTTCGAATCCTTCGCCGCCAAGAGGTTGTGACCAAGTGAATGGTTAAAGAAATCAGAAGAGTATTACACGACTAGTGAGTGTGTGTCGGATGACCCAGCGTTCAAGCTATTTGATATGTGGGACAAGGCCGAGTTTAACGTGGATCATCTGAGCCCGTAGGCTCGGCCAAAAAATCCAAGTGGAACCCGCATAAACGGGTTCGGGTCTATCTACTTCCCCGGACGAGACTCTGCCCTTCGGCTCAGCCTCGTCCGTGTTCCTCTCTGCAGAGAGTTCGACAGCAGCTGGGACCTGTTACAGCCTCGGTAGAACAATCTATACTACTGTTAATATTTAACAGCCTCCCCTCACGAGGGATGTATGTGACACAAGGCCGAGTTTACCGTGGGTTCTCCGAACCCATAGGCTCGGCCAAAAATATTCCCTTCGAACCTGTATAAAGAGGTTCAGTGCCTGTCTACTTCCCCGGACGAGACTCTGCCCTTCGGTACAGCCTCGTCCAAATGCATAGAGTTCGACAGCAGCTGCGAACTGTCACAGCCTCGGTAGAACAATCTATACTACTGTTCCCCCAAGTCCTACTCTCCTACTAACCTTATAGTAGTCGGAAGAGGCCAACATAGACTCTCTAGATGAAGGACACCACCACAGTATAGCCAATATTTCCCCCAGTGAGATATTAGAGCTCAATCGGAGGAGAAAACAACTCCCAATCTCGGATCACCCAGAGTTTGGGAGGTGAATCCATATCATTAGCATAGATATTCACAAAAAATATACTCTTAAGCAGACCATCTATGTAAAGTCAAACGAGGGTCGGTCTGAGAAGTGACCTCTGAGACACGCCTGCGTTGATTGTTTGGGCCCTTGAGAACTGGTCGTTAATAACGACCTTGAGAGATCTATCCGCTAGGAATGACTTCATTGAGAAGACGTTTCCAGTGACTCCATAGCAAGAGAGATTTTACCGCAATTCTTTATATCACACCTCGTCAAAGGTCTTTGAAATATCTAAAGATAGTCCTTTAGACGAATCGAGAAATATCAGATAGGACATCAGCAGTAGATCGAAAACCGTGCTGCTTATCGATCAAGAGTTTTTTTTGTCTGATTTAGGAGACCAAAAGCCTCCTTGGTGATTATAGACATAAACATACATACATAGTATAATAACACACATGAGTATATGTTTTCTACATATAGAATACAAAAATAGATAGATAACTATGAACAGACCGAGATTGATAAATAGATATGTACAGACCTCGAGTGACAGATATATTGATAGATAGATATATAGATAGATAAATAAATATAGACAGATCTAGATAGATAGAGATATAGATAAATAGAAAGAGACTGTGATAAATACATATATATATATATATATATATATATATATATATAGATAGATAGATAGAAAGAGGGTGTGATAGATAAATAAATATGAACAGACATAGATAAATAGATATAGAGATATGAAATGACCTATATATATATATATATATATATATATATATATATTTAAATATATATATATATAAATATATATATATATAAATATATATATATATAAATATATATATATAAATATATATATATAAATATATATATATATATATAAATATATATATATATATATATATATATATATATATATATATATATTTATATATATATACACATACATATATGTTAATTGATCGCACAACTTACTGCAGTATTTCTTTTTTAAACCTTGCAAAAAATGTCTCGTCTTGCCTAATTCACTGCCTGGCAACCCAATTAAATCCATCGCTTTGGCGTACTTAGCCTATATTAGTAAAAGATATTATTCACTAAAGGCGGATTAGCTTTTTTTTATATTCTGACGCTTTCTTTCTTGTTTGACGCCGTTTGCATCGAGGGCACCATCAAAATTATTGAATCATCCGATTAGCGCTCTTCAGAAAAAAATGTACTCAGTATGTTTTTCTCTCGGCGTGTTGATATCCATTCATGGCAAGAATGATTATAATAAATGAATAAATAGGTTTCCAGAAGAGTAACGTCGTTAATATTGCTAACCAAAGGAAATGAAGCCATTTTCTTCTCTTTGGTTCTTTTGTGCGTGGTATTTGGGGGATTGCTAATCCGAAAGACCTATTCATTTTTCCATTGAGCACATTACTATTATGTGAAAGTGACGACTATTGACTAGTTGAAGAGAAGAGAAATCAAATGCCAACGCAATTCCCTTCACCCATACACACACACACACATATACATATATATATATATATATATATATATATATATATATATATATATATATATATATAACCTAATTTTATAAAAAAACAATAAACGATTTTTTAAATAAATAAATTCACAACGTTGGGTGTAATATTAATTATTAATTAATGTGTAAAATTATTTCTGATTCCCCTTCTCTCTTTCACTCTATCTATCTCTCTCTCTCTGTCTCATA
Organism: Acanthosepion esculentum; assembly: GCA_964036315.1. Lineage (NCBI taxonomy): Eukaryota > Metazoa > Mollusca > Cephalopoda > Sepiida > Sepiidae > Acanthosepion > Acanthosepion esculentum. The sequence continues at coordinate 83,911,801 of OZ038487.1, forward strand.
TATATATATATATATATATATATATATATATATATATATATATATATATATATAGAGAGAGAGAGAGAGAGAGAAAGGTAGATAGATAGATAGATAGATAGATAGATAGATAGATCAACACAGATCGAACAATACACGTTCGATTTATGTTGATAGAAAATTCTCTGACATATGGTCCAGACATCATTATCAAATACAACAGCGAAAATGTTTGCCCACTGACTGACATGAGATTACCAAGTGCCAAAAACATCTTGGCGCAAGTTTCTTTTTTTTTATTTTTATATATATCTATATAATTACAAAGACCTGGAGATGGAAACAGAAAAAAACCGTGGGGATTGAAAACTGTCCCTGTTGTGCTTGGATCATTGGGACTGATAAAGAAAAGAAGTTAAAAACAAATCATCAAAATCCCCGGTGCACTATTTCTGCATGAAATCCAAAATAGTTATACCAAGCAGGATCCATATCATCCAAAGAGCGTTGTCTAAGTTTTAATTACTGTTTTTATTAATAGCTTGTCTATTGCTTAATTAAGTGGAAACAATAAAAAACACACATACTTCGCTTGACCTCGGGCATTGGTTATGGCCCAGCTTATGATTAGGAAGCGAATGCCAGTCAAAAAGAATTTTTAAATAATAATAATAATATCATTAGGAGGGTAGAGTTGAACGTCTGCTATTTGAAGAGACTTACAGTAACATTTTCCCTTGCAAGAACCAACATACGTTACTGGTGAATCAACATAAATAAGACAAAAATATCGCAATGGAGAACAAAGAGAAAACGTGAACAGTAAACACGCCCGATCTTGAATTGTTGCTCGTAACAAAATAGATAACAATGGCCCAAACATAAAAGCCTTCTCGTTTAACATTTTTTTTACATCACCTATCATCTTCAGATCGGCTTATGCTCAGTGTTACCCTAGGCAGAAGTCTAGGGCCTCATTGTACTAAAAAAATATATGGAACTTCATTTCTTTTTTTGAAAAGATATTTGCTTCAGAAGAAAACTGCTTAGATTAAATAAGATAATAAAGAAAAAAGAAACGGGAAGACGATTCTTTTATGAAATGAATGTAATCTTTTTCGTATTTAGTAGTCAATGGTGGCACCGCCTCGGACTGAGGAATCAGCGAAAAGGGCTCGAATTCAACTCGACTTCGTTTCATTCACTTACGTATAAATACCCTTGGGAAAGGTATGAATCCACATCGTCACCACCCATCTATGGGTAAATAGAAGGAAAGACTGGGTCCTATAACCATGGGAAGCTTACGACCATATCACGTTGAAACAGCGGTTCTCGTGCAATCACCGATGTCAAGCAAAATCGCACTACCCAGCTGGGTGATAGCTTAGGAATACCAGTTGCTGTAAGCTTGGGTGTGCAGCGGATGTAATGGATAATGGCTCGGAATTGGAAATCAGAAAGCCGTTCGGATTCCAGTCGAGTTCGTTATATTCATTTAAGCGCGAGTACCCTTGGGAACCGTATGAATGCACCTATATCCTCCAGCTACAAAATCACAAACAAGGAACTCTAGTAAATAACATATACCGCTTCTCTTGAGGAGATTCAACAGATGAAACAACTAAAATGGATAGTACCTATTACTCGAAGAGAAAATAATGACATAATCATGCTGCTGAAGTTCCACACTAATTCAAATAAAAAGTTATGAAGCAACCTCCCCACACTAATTACTGGAAAGAGCTATACCAGTTACTGGACTTGAGAAACCTATGCTTCTTTGAAATTTTCTTAAGAGAAAGATTTTATAAATTTTGACCAAAATTAGAAACTTGCTGCCCGGTCAGTAAATGGCGAAAATTCCCAAGTAAGGAAACGCCTAATATTACCGGTACCATTACAGATGAGGAGAGCAGATACTACATTTAGCATTTCTTTGCCGTCCGACGCTGGCAGAATGCGACAAAATATCAGTTTATTGTCGTTGGTACCGCCGGGGACAGCTGTTCCCCCGGGACCGGGCACTCTCAATAATATTTTTAGTTGCGTTCTGTTTGTAAACAGAGACATAAATGAGTTCTGTTCTGTCCGAATACACAATTCTGAGATAAGATATACTTTACCCGCCCTAGAACCGATTGTATTTACTTATTGTCCCACGTTGGCAAGACGTAACACAAGGTCAGTTTAATGCGGGGTGGCCGAACGCATGCCCTCTGGCCAAATCCCCAAATAGCGGTTGCGTTGACATCAGTATTAATACCGATCCCCCCTCTTTACTGCAACGAGGGACATTCTGCCGCGGGTAACTGTTTCTCAGAACCTGGTATCTTTCAATATTTTTTCCAGTTGCATTCTGTCCGCAAACATAGACAAAACTGAGTTGCCATCTGTCCGAATTGAGAGATAATATGTAGAATATAGGTCCGAAGGCAGATACCACTCTTTGAACCCACCCCGATGTCCTAGTCGTGGAGAAAAACTTAACTCGAGTCGCACTGACTGCTCGATCAATGAATGCCGAAAGTGTCCTTGTAAAGAAATGGTTAATATTACAATTGATAGTAAGATCTTGGCTATTATTCTTGCAAGGTTACGCCCATTTTCGTCTCAAGCCTGTTGTTTTCAAGAATATTCTCTTAAATTTGAATCAAAACTATATATTAAATCCATGGGAGTGGACATCTAATGCTATTGTTCATATTAGGGCTATCACGAATAAATTACACTCCTTCCTGATCAGGACTTGAGGTTTATACCTTGTTTCCTGTTTAGAGTTGGGTTTCCGGTTCCTTCTAAAGTTTTTCATGTTCTTTCATTCCTACTAGACACTTACGTCTTAGTGGCATTATCTCTTTGCTTGGAGTGAATTGATTAAAAATATCGTCTAACTCAGAATTTGTTTGTGATGTCTCATCTTATTGAAATTTGGAAACCTTAAACCTCATTCCAATAAAAAAAAATGTCTACTTTACTGTATATTCCGCCGTGGGCTGAGTCGTTATGACCATAGGATCCTGGTTCGAATCTCACCATGGTCGATTTGTGAATCATCGACTTGAGTAGACGATATCAGTGGTGCTGAACTATTGACGATTTACTGGAAAATCATACCCCGGGTGGACCCGGGATTTGTGCGTGAATTGTGTAGACGGAACGATTCCGAATCCGTCCATGGCTATACTAGCGCGTAGTCAGAAGTCATAGAGCGTATTGGCATTGTTTAAAATCTGCTGAACATGACAGATTATACGATCGCTCCTAGAAAGAGTAACTAAGATCATCTCGGCACATTCAATATGAATCAGAGGTTGCCTCAGCAGCAGGGATTAGCTGGACACCGTAGCAGACAAATCATTTATACTCTCTTAAGTTTCTAAGATTTCACCGAGGGGAATTATAATACGATGAAATAGAACGAGAAACAGAATATAACACATTTTAACCAATATGCATGTATTTACAGATACACACACACACACAAGATAAGTTTGCCTATTGTCCGGTTCACACTCCTCTCAGGTTCTTTGAACAATTGTAGACTTTTATCCCTTGTTGCTTGTTTAGGATTAGGTTCCAGTTAGGTTCCAGTTGCATCTAATGCCATTTCATACTCTTTCGCTCCCAGTAGCCCCTTGTGTCTTAGTGTCATTAATGCCTAGGTGAATATATATATATATATATATATATATATATATATATATATATATATATATATATATATATATATATATATTCAATTATAGGTTGGTGAAGTTATGTAACCCATAGTTGGAGGTTTTGAATTCAGAGTATTCTTTGTCCTAGACCAATTACCACCCAAGCCGACACAGATTGATTGATTTGTTTTTACGGATTGTCAAGCTTTTTGCAGGTTATTTAAAGCCAGAAAATATTTTTATCTCTATTTTTATCTTTATCAAATTAAGCGTGAATCTTCAATAGACAAACACATGTTATGTTTTTAAACAGTGTGAATTACATGTACCGGCTTGTGCATTCTAGTATCTTAATAAAGAGACAACCTAGATACACATAAAGATGAAGGAAATTAACACTGCTTAAAAAGTAACAGGGCGTCTACTCAAACACGGGTATCAACTAAAATATAATATTTAAAGTCATAAAATAATATCTGATTAAAAAAAACCCTTAGAAATATTTATATATCTATATGTCTATCTGTCTAACTATGTGTGTGTGTATATGTGTTTAAGCGAGAGAGGGGAGAGAGAGATAGTGACTAGACCTATTTCGTATCTAAAAAAAAAAAGAATCAACTAGTCAGGTTCGAATTACGCTTAAAGCTTTCTATATTTAACTTCCGAAAGGTGTGAATCCACTTCTCCCTGTGTTTATCTAACTATATATATAAATATGTGTGTGTGTGTGAGTTTGTATGTGTGTGTGTAAGAGAGAGTGAGAGAGAGAATAGTCCTTATCGGTATCTAAAAAAGGTGTTAATTTACTTTTTCCTGTATCTGTCTAACTATATGTGTGTGTATGTATGTATGTAAGAGAGAGAGAGAGAGAGAGAAAGAGAGAGAGAGAGAAAGAGAAAGAGAGAGAGAAAGAGAAAGAGAGAGAGAGAAAGAAAGAGAGAGAAAGACAGAGAAAGAGAAAGAGAGAGAGAAAGAGAGAGAGAAAAAGAGAGAGAGAAACAGAAAGAGAGAGAGAGAAAGAGAGAGAGAGAGAAAGTTGTCCTCATTTGTATCTAAAAAAGGAATCAACAAAATTCGAATTACGCTTTGCGATTCCGATATTTAACTTCCGAAAGGCTTGAATCAACTTCTCCCTGTGTTCTGTTGAATCGTAAGATGCCTCGAAATAATGATGTAGTTATCGTCGAGGAAGATACTGGGTATAAATACTCAGTTGATCATCACATAACAAATTTACCAGTGATGCATTAGTAATGGTAGCAAAGCTATTACAGCCTTTGTCACTCTTGACAGAGGCCTGTGATACATGTGTATAAGATATCACAAATCTCATGAGTATTCCATCTGTGATCCACGGTGCGTAACTGTAACAATTTGCAAGATTTCATCTGTTTCAACTTGTCTCTTCTATAAATCACAAAGCCGCGCGTTTTATATATTTATTTTTGCCCACTTTTTTGTAATTACGTGATACACGAAAAAAATGTTAATATTCACACTGCAGAGCAAATTGGCATTTTGATTTACTTACTGTGTGAGCGAAGCAAAAGTGATAATATATATATATATATATATATATATATATATATATATATATATGTTAGTGTTATCCGTCACATGAGAATGTTTAAGATTAGATATACTTTCAACATCTCGCTTTGACATTTGGTTGCATACCAGCTGCCCGATGTTCGAAAATTTAAGCGGGATTTAATCAACTAACCGTTGTGAAATTCTAACATTAAGCACTTCCTCTAGTTCTTCTTCTATGAACTGTCCCATCAGTGTGATCATGGCTCTCCAGAATTTCCTCTCCTTTGTAGCGCTTAGTAACTTGTATCTTTTCGCTATCACCTCTATTTCCTCTTCTGACAACATTTTACACAAGCTGGTTATAAGCTGTTTTTACTCAGTCCCACTTGCTTTCTGTCTGTTTTGTGTGCGTCAAATTTTCTAAGCCCACTTTCCTCATTATGTGCCTTAGACATTTCAACTATCTCTTTCTGATGTTAAGTATGTGACCTTTTTGTTTCCATTTTCACTAGAACTTCGTCTTTGTTCATATGTTCGGTCCATGGTGAAAAAAAAGCCAAATAATAATCTGCAATATTATCGATCCAGATCTGGCATCTCAGCTTTGTCAGAATTCAGTATGTTAACGTGGTTTTCATGTGTCTTTTCCACAAATATTTTTTCTGGTAATGTTTGGATGAGTTTTCCTCTTTGGTAACACGACATGATGAGTACTAGATTGGTAGTTAGGTGCCATCATATTACTATTGAAATTACTCAATGTAAGCATATGTACCGTTTTAATAGTTTCCTCTCTCTCTCAATTCTTGCATTTGGAACTCATTTTTGCCTTCCTGTTTTCACGTCTACAACTATCTTTAAAAATTTCAATGAAATATTAATCTTCTGTCTCATTAGATTCTGCTCAGTTGCTCAATTTTCATTTTCAGCAAACCCCTTGAGTCTTAGTAGCTTTGCCGCCTTGCTTGAAGCTACATGTTTAAAAAAATATTTACGAATTTCTTGCTATTGTTTCTTGTTGAAATGTGAGCCTTTACCTTTATATGAATCATGCACGAGATATATTCATATTTGAGTGTTGTCGTTTTTAAAACGAACTTTTAAGCTGCTAAATAGACGGCAACACGATACGTACACAAATGCTTAGGAGAAAAAAAGATAAATCAACCCAAAAATTCATGCAACTAATATAAAATTATCTCGAGATTTTCTCTAGAGTATAGAAAAGATTAGCGCATGGGTTGGCCGACTTCATCATTTCCAAATAGAAAGAATTTTTTTTGTTGTGCTTGTTGGTGCTTCTGAATCTCAAGAACGACATAGAAGTGAACCACTTGAAGCAAGCTCAAAGATCCTTCGAACAAAAAGTAGTATTTATGCAGGAAAATGAGAACTGTGCTATAAACAACACGTAAAATGAAGAGCACAGCGGTGTTTATTGTAAGTTTGGCTAAGTAGTTGTTTGGAAGGAAACGACATTTAATCTAAACGTAACAGACGAATCATTATAACAATCAGGTGTTATTTTTAACATAATATATATATATATATATATATATATATATATATATATATATATATAAATATATATATATATATATATATATATATATATATATGTATATATATATATATATATATATATATATTGATAATATCAGTGGTCAATATATATATATATATATATATATATATATATATATATATATATATATATATATATATATGAATTTCCAGGAGGATAGAATCCAGATAGAACTCAATGTCCAGGACAGAGTAAGAATATAAATGGCTAAAAGACTAATATTCCATGGTTATAATTTATTACATTGGAATCGTAGTTCCGATCCTACAATTTGATGAATTTGATCGTGATTCCAATTCCAATGTAATAAATTATAACCATGGAATATTAGTCTTTGAGCCTTATATATATATATATATATATATATATATATATATATATATATATATATATATATATATATATATATATGTATATTTTAAGGGTTTCACCTCAAGCAAGACGGGAAGCCACTAGCACGCAAGGGGTTACAGAAAGTTGAAGCTAGAGCAAATAGGAGTGATAGAGGAAAGGCTGAAGAGAAGGATAGCGGATAGATCAGGGCATTTGGAAACGTCGATTGACATTACATTTGAATAGTTGGAGATTATAGCTATCAAGGAAACAGGAAGAAGGGATGGAGTTCCACAGGCGAGAAGTGGGAGACACGAGACATTAGAAGAGACGGGTACATTTAACAGTTTCGAAAGTGAAAGGGTGTGAGCGAGATGCCAGCCTAGTAGAACGCTTAAGTTTGGGAACCAGCGAAAGCAGCTCATCGGAGCAGTTACCATGATAGTATTTGTAAAAGAGACAGAGGGGGGCGACGGCACGTCTGTGAGAGAGCGACTGCAGACGAGATGCCAGATCAGGGCCAATTACGTTGCATATCCGTCTGTGGATCTTATCAAGAACCCTGCGACAAACATAAGGGGCACCAGACCATGCAAGGGCGAATGGTTGATTTGTAGATTTGAAGGATCGAATCCGTCGAGAAAAATTTCCTGGCGCGGCACAGGGAGCCAACTTTCCTTGCGGTGGACGAAGCCATTGACTCAATGTATTTGTTCAATAGCTTCGAAACGATCGTCCAGTGCTTTCTGCATTCTGTTGAGGTTTCTTCTAGACTCGATGAATTATTTAATTATTACTATTTCAAATACTCCTAATTATATATATTATATATATATATATATATATATATATATATATATATATATATATATATGTTTCAAAACACTAATATTACATGGCTATAATTCATTGCATTGGAATCGTAATCACGATCTAATTCATCAGACCTACGAATTACAAAAGGCCTTTTTTGAATATGTAGGTCTGATGAATTAGATCGTGATGACTGTTCCAATGTAAAAAATTAAACCATGGAGTATTATTGTTTGAGACTTTTATATTATATTCTTGCCCTGTCTTGTACATTTTAGATTTTATCCTCTTGGAAATATATATATATATATACTGACCACTAATACTATCTTCATATATATATATATATATATATATATATATATATATATATATATATATATATATATGTATATATATATATTATTCAATTGGATTTTTCAGTTATGTTTGATAAAACTCACCTAAAAGTGGCAAAAGGTAATACACACACACACACACACACACACACACATATATATATATATATATATATATATATGCAGAAATATAGTCTTAAAGTGTGCTATATTTATGGGGTAAAGTGCTCAATATCAGAGATAGAGCGTGTGTAAATATAAAAGTGGACATGGAAGTCAGCACTTAGAGGCGACAGTCTGTTTCATGCTAGTGCAATCGTCAGGCGACTAGTGCTGTTATTTTTCTCGGCTATTTATATAAGGGTCAGTGGTGCATTATGGGTAGTCTATTTTGGCGGTTACTTTTACCGGAAGTGGCTTATTTGTTTATTTATTTATGTCAAATTGTTTTGCTTGTTTTTTGTTTGTTTTTTTATTTTTATTTTTATTTTTTATCTTATATATTTATTTATTAATTCTTTTATTTTGATCGGTGTTTTTGGTTAACGTAGTAAAAATTTGTTTATATAGCTTATTGTTGGTAGTCTATAATGGCCGTCATTACCGGAAATCGCTTGTTCGCTTATTTATTTGGGTCAAATTGTTTTGCTTGTTTTTATTTATTTTCATTTTTATTTTTTATCTTATATATTTGTTTATTTGTCATTGATTAAATCTGTTTGTTGAATTTGTGGTTTTTTCTGACTATTATTTAGGTGGGAACAGTTTTTAATTTATCTATTTAGGTTGGTTATCTTTATTTGTTTTTGTTTTGTTTTTTAAACGGCTAGTTTATCGTAATCGGTTGTTAGTTTATTTATATATTTGGATGTATTTAGATCGATTTATTATACTTGTTGTTATTTATTTGTTACACTATATCTTTTTGGCTTTCGGTTTTTAAGTAACGTAGTATATTATCTTTTATTAATGTTTTTTTTGGGTTTTTTTGTTTTTGTTTTTTTTATTATTATTTTTATTTGTATAACAGTTATAACTTTCGTCCGTTCTTTTGTTTTGATTTTGTTTCGTATATTCTAACAGGTGTGGTTTTATGATTTGTTTGGAGTAATTTATTTTGCTTATTTTATTGTTGTTTGTTTATATATTTATTTATTTTTCTATTTTAAGTTACGTAGTAAAAATTTGTTTTCATGTCTACATTTTGAGATTAGCTCGGATCTTTTATTTAATAATTTATTTTCATCTGGGAAGGTAATGATAGCTATTTTTTCCTCCAAGCAAAGTTTGCAGGTTTTTGATAGGTTGTTGTAGGCTGATGATTTTTTCCTTATTTTCCAAGATATTTTTGGTGTGGTGTGTGTTTTGTTTTTTATTTCCCAGATATACTTAGAAAGCATTGTGCTGTTCGCATATTTACTATTTGTGAAAGACATTTTGTGTACATAATTTCTTTGTTTCCATGGTCCTTCGGTTACTCCTATATATACTTTTTCTTCATTATCTGCTGATTTTGTCGTGGCTTGGTAGATTACGTTGTTTTGTAAACAATTACCGTTTAAGGGGCATTCGTTTTTTATTCTGCAGTTGCACGTGGGTTTAATTTGTTCGTGTGGTTTGTTAATAATTTTTCTGTTGTGCTTTTTTATTATTTGTGCCATGTTCTCGGTGCAACTGTAGCTGATTTTTACTGTGTTTTTGTTGAATATTTTGTGTAGGGTGCTTGATTCCGGGAAGTGTTTGTGTAAAAGCTTGAAGAATATTTTTCCTATGTTTGTTCTTACGTTTTTGCTGTACGGTGGGTTGAACCATATGATATTTCTTTTTCTGTTGGTCTTACTACACGAACTAAGCAAAATAATAGATAGAAATGACACAGGGCTCTACAGAGATGACGGTCTCATAATCTTAAGAAACTGCAACAAACAAAAGACTGATAAAACTAGAAAAGCAATAATTAAAATTTTCAAAAATAACGGATTCGAGATAGATATAAAAACTAACCTAAACGAAGTAGATTTTCTAGATGTCACCTTCAACCTAAGAAAAGGCACACACAAACCATACAGAAAACCGAATGATAAACCACAGTACATACACATATACTCCAACCACCCGCCTTCTATAATCAAACAGATACCTAAATCGATTAACCGCAGGCTTTCCGACAATTCTTCCGATGAATCTATATTTAACAAGGCCAAGAAAGACTACGAAACAGCCCTAAAAGATAGCGGATACCCAGCAACACTCACATACTCACCACAGAACACAAAAAAGACCAACAGAAAAAGAAATATCATATGGTTCAACCCACCGTACAGCAAAAACGTAAGAACAAACATAGGAAAAATATTCTTCAAGCTTTTACACAAACACTTCCCGGAATCAAGCACCCTACACAAAATATTCAACAAAAACACAGTAAAAATCAGCTACAGTTGCACCGAGAACATGGCACAAATAATAAAAAAGCACAACAGAAAAATTATTAACAAACCACACGAACAAATTAAACCCACGTGCAACTGCAGAATAAAAAACGAATGCCCCTTAAACGGTAATTGTTTACAAAACAACGTAATCTACCAAGCCACGACAAAATCAGCAGATAATGAAGAAAAAGTATATATAGGAGTAACCGAAGGACCATGGAAACAAAGAAATTATGTACACAAAATGTCTTTCACAAATAGTAAATATGCGAACAGCACAATGCTTTCTAAGTATATCTGGGAAATAAAAAACAAAACACACACCACACCAAAAATATCTTGGAAAATAAGGAAAAAATCATCAGCCTACAACAACCTATCAAAAACCTGCAAACTTTGCTTGGAGGAAAAAATAGCTATCATTACCTTCCCAGATGAAAATAAATTATTAAATAAAAGATCCGAGCTAATCTCAAAATGTAGACATGAAAACAAATTTTTACTACGTAACTTAAAATAGAAAAATAAATAAATATATAAACAAACAACAATAAAATAAGCAAAATAAATTACTCCAAACAAATCATAAAACCACACCTGTTAGAATATACGAAACAAAATCAAAACAAAAGAACGGACGAAAGTTATAACTGTTATACAAATAAAAATAATAATAAAAAAAACAAAAACAAAAAAACCCAAAAAAAACATTAATAAAAGATAATATACTACGTTACTTAAAAACCGAAAGCCAAAAAGATATAGTGTAACAAATAAATAACAACAAGTATAATAAATCGATCTAAATACATCCAAATATATAAATAAACTAACAACCGATTACGATAAACTAGCCGTTTAAAAAACAAAACAAAAACAAATAAAGATAACCAACCTAAATAGATAAATTAAAAACTGTTCCCACCTAAATAATAGTCAGAAAAAACCACAAATTCAACAAACAGATTTAATCAATGACAAATAAACAAATATATAAGATAAAAAATAAAAATGAAAATAAATAAAAACAAGCAAAACAATTTGACCCAAATAAATAAGCGAACAAGCGATTTCCGGTAATGACGGCCATTATAGACTACCAACAATAAGCTATATAAACAAATTTTTACTACGTTAACCAAAAACACCGATCAAAATAAAAGAATTAATAAATAAATATATAAGATAAAAAATAAAAATAAAAATAAAAAAACAAACAAAAAACAAGCAAAACAATTTGACATAAATAAATAAACAAATAAGCCACTTCCGGTAAAAGTAACCGCCAAAATAGACTACCCATAATGCACCACTGACCCTTATATAAATAGCCGAGAAAAATAACAGCACTAGTCGCCTGACGATTGCACTAGCATGAAACAGACTGTCGCCTCTAAGTGCTGACTTCCATGTCCACTTTTATATATATATATATATATATATATATATATATATATATATGTTGAGAGAGAGAGAGAGAGAGAGAGAGAGAGTCTGTATACATGTGTGTGTGTGTGTGTGTGTGTGTGTGTGTGTGTGTGTGTTGTGACTCAATTAGTCTGCTGTTTGACATAAAGTTATTAGCTGGATTTTGTTCTAAGATTTTTAAGTGTATGATGTTCGATCTTTGGGATTAACCTCCACCTGTGAATTAAATATATTAACAGCAAACGAGATTACATTGCAAGAAATATTTTTTGTGTAATTGTTTTATCTAATTATGTATATCTGCTAAAAATATAGTTTCAATATGTTATATTTATGCAAAAAAAAATTACTCAATGTTTGGGATATAGCACCTGTAAAATACTGAGTGGCGACAGCCTGCTGCATGCTTAAAAGCGGTGCCTCTACCATTTATATATGCTAGTCAATGGGACATCATAGGTAGAAAGGTCAGGTATTTTCAGTTTATTAAATTAGCCTGATGTTTATTGGGTAGGCGGTAATTGTTATATATATATATATATATATATATATATATATATATATATATATATATATATATATATATATATATATATATATATAATTTATTAGAAAATTATAACATGAATATGTTATAAAATCACTACAAAGATAGCCATTTTGTTTCAAACAACATCACTTGATAAGTAACCAGGAGAATTGAAACAAAATGGATATTTTTGTAGTGATTTTATAACATATTTATGTTATAATTTTCGAATAAATTATATTTGCCCTACTCTGTATTGGGCACTGTCTTATTTTTTGGTTATTGGAATTTACTCCATATACACCCATCCTATACTTGGATATATATATATATATATATATATATATATATATATATATATATATATATTCTAATGATTATTGAAGTAGGCGGCAAAAGTTTTTATATATATATATATATATATATATATATATATATATATATATGTATAAAACTTTTGCCGTCTGGTTGTATGTGGGTGTTTGTCTGTGTGTAGATTAAATAGGGCGAAGTTGAAGTTTTTTGCCATTTGGAAATTGTTGTTGTTGCCTCGGATGTTTTTCTTATGGTTGTTAAATCGAAGTCGGAATTCTGTACCCGTTTCCCAAACACAAGAATTCCATCGAGGCCACAACAAAAATTTTCCAGGCGCAAAACACTTCAACCTACCACTTCATAAAGCAGATGGCATCAGATGCGGGCTTTTGGTGTCTTCGTTGAACAAAAGAGAGGCGAGACGTAAAACGGAGTTGAAATTTATTTTCAAAATAAATTCACACGTTGAAGGATGAAGCAGGGTTCACTCACAGAGTATAACTTCCACAGGGAGACCGCCAACCAACAACCTTCCGCGAAAGAGTAATTCTATGTTTATTCCTCGCATCGTTGAAAAATACACAGGCGTTAAAATTTAGCCCTTTGTTTCATTCAAATGGTTTATTTAGAATACATAACAATTTAATTGACAATACTGGCATCATTTTGTTGACATTTTATCCTTTAAAATTCATTAAACGGTCTATTTGATTTACATATTATAAGGAACACATGTGCACTGCCTTTCGTTTTTATCATATGTGTTTATATATATATACATATATATATATATATATATATATATATATATATATATATATATATATATATATATATGAATAATCCATCGATTCTAGAAGAATCCTGAACAGTATTTGTGCACACATTTACTACCGAAAACCGAAACCGGACCGTTTCAATACCACACAAGCGTCATACACACTGGACAAACGGGCCTCTGAGACTAATAGGCATCTAACTAAACCCGGTATAGTGCCGATTACACTATATTCTGTGGTGTAACTATATATATATATATATATATATATATATATATATATATATATATATATATATATATATATAATTATTTATTTGAATATTACAACATAAATATGTTATAAAATCACGACAAAAGTAGCCATTTTGTTTCAACACTTCTTGTGTCTTGTCAAGTGATAATATATATATATATGTATACTCGTGTCGAAAAACCTTTGAATTCTTGATTTAACAATAGACAAATCGCTAATCTTTTGTTATCTAAGTTATTGTTTAGGCAGAAATACGCTCTCCATCTCATGTTTATGATGAACTAATCTATTTTTCTTAACAAACATAATTCGTACGAATGACGGTCATGTATTGTTATGTTCTTGAGTGAATATCCCTTGTCTACACGTTCCATATTAGTTGATTTAAAACAGTGCTCTATAGGGTAACCTAGAGCTTTATAAATATAGGTATATATCTGCCTAAGTGAAACCTTGGTAGGCTTGTCTGGCTCATTAGGTTTGACTATATATATATATATATATATATATATATATATATATATATATATATAGTGGAGTAATTGGCCATAACTGGCAAAAATAGCCAACTACAAGAACTGACACCGTTTCCAATAAGCAATTCAAAAAGAAGAAACATACTAGGACAAAATAGTACTAAGCAAGTGATATGTATGCAAGTCAAAACTAGGCGAAGCAACGGTAATAATGCAAACGTTTAACCAAGTAAGCATGGTGTTCACACGTAAAAGGGATACAGTCAAGTGATTGTAGCATTCTGACTTCAAGAAAAGTAAGAAAAAAAAATATGGCTAATGAGAGTGAGAAGTGATCCCAGCATGCATCTGTAGTAGTTGACTATAAATTTAGGGAAGGGGATGCTTCAGTAGTCATTCCTATGTTTGGAACCAATCCCCTTTTTTTTTAAATAAATATAACAAAATTTTAAACAATATGAATACGTATATGTGTGAGCTTGTGTGTGTGCGTATGCATAATTGTGTGTGCGTGTGTGTGCGCGTGTGTCTTCATACGTGTTTGATTAAAATCGTGTACAAGAATTAAACAATAAATCTCAGTTAAGTATCATGCCAGATCAAACGTTTCTTTTATTTCCAATGCGCTATTCCAACAGACAAATTATTCCTTGTCGTAACGGTCTGACTTTTCTCCAAGAATATATAACAAAGAATTTCGTTTGATTCAAAACACCGCACCTCACAAATTTTCTTCATTTTCTCCAAAGATTATGTTTATGTTTAGCTACTGAAAGCTGTCCCGGATCTGGCCCAGATTCTGCAGTTATTTCGTATTCTTGTAATAAATTCATATTTCATCTTCAGTGAAAAGTCTTCTCCGAAATACGACATGTTCCTGTGCCAAGCAAGAAGAGGAAAGTGTTTAAATTCAGACGGATGTTCATTCAGCTACGTTTATGCAGAAGCCATTGTATCGCTGACGTATTTTGCCTCGTCTTTGTGAACGATCTAATACGGTTGACTCAACGCACAAGGAACAAATAGCAGAGAAAACTTCAAAGACCGGCCAAGTTTTCTCTTATATCAAAAGACTGTCTTGGAAACGTCTGATTACGCAGAAACACATTCATTCACACGCACACACACACACACGCACGCACACACACACACACACACACACACACACACACACTCTCTCTCTCTCTCTCTCTCTATATATATATATATATATATATATATACACACATATATGTATATATATATATACATATAAATGTATGTGTGTGTTTGTTTGTGTTAGTCCAGGGTATAAGGATAAATTACATCCGGCAGCAAGACCTCTGTTCTGGAGATTGTTGGTTTTCAGGAGAGTGGAATCCTTAACTGCCGTTGTTCCCAGGTGTACTCTGACCCGGAGTGGTAACACCTGTTAGGGTCACAGCCATGGGCAAATAGTGAATCCCCCCACACTACAAATACTATGAAATGATGAAAACTCAGTTTTATAGTAAAATTCCAGCAATATATTTTATATAAAAAATGACCAACAATATATTTTATAGCAGAATTACCAACAATACATTTCATCTGTAGTTGAAGGTATATAATCGTGTCCTTATAATATCCTGCAATTCCTAAATATAACTTCACTAAAACTAAAACATAAAATACACATATCACTGCCTCTAGTAATCATGTCCAAAGAAACTTGTATATGCACAAAATCTGAGTACCATCTATCATGTATTCAATGGTGAAAACAGAATAAAACATATATTTTATTACTTCAAAGCTCTCATGAAAATTAAATTTCGGGCCGTCCCGGGTATAACATAAGCTACATTTTAGGAGCGTCCCACCACCTCGTAATTACTGTTGTTCCTAGTTCCACCCTGACCCGGGGTGGCAGTACCTGTTAGGGCTCCAGCTATGGGCAAATAGTTAACCCCCAAACTGGGGTCAAAACACTATGAAAGTGTAAAAATAGATTTTTATAGTGAAAATACCAGCAACACATTTTTGAAAAAAAATTACCGGCAATGCTTTGACTGCCGACAAACACCCTTTTTCAAAAAATACGTCAATCAAACCTGATCTACAAACTAATATCTTACAAAATTCATACGGATCTATCCTATAAATCTTGCCGGCATTAAATTACCCATTGTGGTTGAAATGCTGTAAAACAAAATAAATCAAACCAAACTTATATGTTTGTGTGTGAGTGTGTCTGCGTACTAAATAAATAAAAAATAATATAAGTTATTTATCCCTTGAAGAGTGGATAATTTCTGCGAAACTCGCCGTAGAAAGATAAATATATTTGTGACGTATTTTCATAGAATTGCCTAAAAAGCCAACTGCTAACTACTGAGAAGTCCTTCGGACAATCAGCCTTATGAGCCATATGACAAAACTTAACATCAGACTTTTTAATCAATTCACTCCAAGCAAAGCGATAATGTCACTATGACTCTAGACATTAAGAGGAACCGGAAACTTAATCCTAAACAGGAAACAAGGGATAAACTTCTACTCCTGTTCAAAAGACCTGGGAGTTGTGTGACCCGGATTGATAGAGAAAAATTATCTACTCCTATTGAGGATTGAAAAAAAAAAACAAAGTAAAAAATTAGTAAATAAAATTTTAGAGTTTAGGTGTGGACGTTAGTATTACAGAGTTGAACTAGACTTTCGAAGTAACCGGAAACCCAATACTATGCTAGAAACAAGGGATAAACCTCTACTCCTGTTTGGACGGATAGAGCGCGCAGCAGAATTCGAGTGGAAATAGCTCAAAAACAGTTCAGATTTGTTAAAAAGACTGGAAAAAGGAATGCGATAATTATCGGAAGGAGCAATACAAATACTTGTGTTTTATAGATTATTCAAAAACGTTTTATAAAGTACATCACAAAAAAAACAGTTATATCTGCTAGGTAACTTTGAGTTAAGAATTTTTAATTTAGATAGAATAATCCAGAACCTATACTGACAACAAACAGTATAAATATGAATTTACTAAATATACAAAAAATAGAAAGGATTATATATATATATATATATATATATATATATATATATATATATATATATATATATATATATCTTAATATGTATATATAGAAAAACAACTAAAACCTTTTTTTTGTGAAAGTATTTATTTATATTTTTATATATATATAAATATTTGATATTTCAGATCGACCCCGAACTTTCATCAGAAATAACTGTTTTTAGACGTTTGTTTACAAGTAGCGTCCGTCGCGAGACGCGGACGTCACGTGATATTGAATGCAACTGTGTTCGAATATTTTTAACTTAAATCTAACTGTAATAATATTTTAGATGTTGTTTAAAATTTTTTTTAACTATATCTAAAAAAAGATTTTGTTTATCTATTGAAATATTTATAAAGATTTAAAATACCCTAAATACTTCTAAAAACAGTTATTTCTGATGAAAGATCGGGGTCGATCTGAAATATCATACATATATATATATATATATATATATATATATATATATATATATATATATATAAAATATAAATAAATACTTTCCCCAAAAAACATTCATTTTTTTTAATTTGCAACATTTTAGTTTTTATATATATATATATATATATATATATATATATATATATATATATATATATATATATTTACGCCTTTCATTGAATACGTCAGACAAGGTGCTTTGATTTAGTATTTTATACAATTTCTCATGTGATCTAATTATTTTTTTTTCTTGTCGGATGATAAATTATATAAAAACTGTTCAATTGTTCTTTTTATCTGAGCGCTTTCGGCTAAATATTTACCCAAGAAATACTTTTTTGTATGTATGTATTTATACAATGTTTACATTTTCCAAACTCGGACAAGATATTGTGTCCATGTTCATAGTTGATATTATTGAGTGTTATTTTTTTTTTGTATTTACTCATCAGGCTTCCATTATTTTTAGCCTTTTTTGCATGTAGATAATGCTTTTATATTTGTGTTGTCAACAAGTATGTTACGAAGAGGGTCCGGTAGGTCTCCATGAATATTTAAATGAGACCTAATTGAACTATGGTCAGAATGGTGTTGTGTGAGTCTTTGTGTCAAACATGTAGTATGGCCTACATAATTATTTACGAATCTTGATTGATCAGGAATACAATTCCTTAATGGACATTTCAATTTGTAAATAATATTTGTCCTATTTAATTTAATTATCATCCGAAAAGAAAAAAAAATAGATCACATGAGAAATTGTAAAAAAACAAAATCAAAGTAACTTTTCTGTCGTATCGTATTCAATGAAATGTGCATGAAAGAAAGATACACAAATATATATATATCTATATATATATGCTTTGGGGCCCCTGCTGGTTGCCTCAGGGTTCTTGATAAGATCCAGAGACGGATATGTAATGTGATTGGCCCTGATCTGTCATCTCGTCTGCAGTCGCTCTCTCACAGACGCGATGTTGCATCGCTCTGCCTTTTCTACAAGTACTTTCACGGTAATTGCTCCGAGGAGTTGCTTTCGCTTGTCCCTAGGCCTCATGAATTTAAACGTCGTACGAGGCTGGCATCCCGTTCCCACCCCTTCACCGTTGAAACTGTTAGATGTAGACGTCTCTTCTACTCCAATAGCTTCATGTCTCGCACATCTCGCCTATGGAACTCCCTTCCCTATTACTGTTTCAGTAATACAAATACAATCTCCAACGGTTTAAGTGTAGCGTCAATCGACATCTCCAGTTGCCATGATCTATCCACTTCCCTTCTCCACATCCTTTCATCTTTCATTCCTATCTGCTCTCGCTCCAAATCTTCTGTAACCTCCTTGCCTTGATCGACCCTCCGTCTTTCTCTTTCTCCACATCCTCTCCTTTACCACTCCTATCTGCTCTTCCTCCAACCCTTCTGTAAGCCCATGCGTGATAGTGGCCTCCAGCCTTGCTTGGGGTGATACGCTTAAAAAAAAAAAATATATATATATATATTGGGCAGGAAATTTTCAATAGTTCTGGTTTCGTTAAAGACCAAATTAAGTTATTTGTTTAACATGTTTTATTCAGTTATTAAAATGTTTTATTTAGTTTATAAAATGTTTTATTCAATTATTCTATCGTTTCGACTTTTTTTTGATTTCGGGTAGAATATGAACAACCACTCTCTACTGTCTAATGGACACGCTCGTTTTTTAGCGGGCATTATGATAAGTGATGATAGGTTTTTGTCGATGTTTATGCATTGTGTTCTCTTTGCTAATTTTCCGGTGTCAGATTTTCAAGTGTTGTTTCGTATCATGTCAGTTTTTTTTTAAAGCATCATGTCTTGATATTTTAGTCAGTGACATGTTAGTCTATTTTTTTAAATCTCCCTTTTTCGCCCGTTGGTATGTGTTATGCAATTTTTTTTTATCCAGCTTCCCCATCTCCACAAACTACCGAACAGAAAAATAAAAGACTTGTCGGGTAATTGGACATGGTTAAATGCAATCCACAGAATTGCCCAACAGACAGAATTGACAAAGTTTACAATAAACAATAACAAATTAAAGGAAAGAACGGCGCAAAAATATTATTGAGAAAGCAAACAATATATACAAGGCACAACAATAGTCCTAAGGCAAACATTTTCACACACGAAGAATAGTGTTAACAAACAAAAGGGGATACAGACAAGCGATCACAGCATCCAGAAAGAAAGAACAGAAGACTGTCTGGTGAAACTTAAACTCGAAGATATATATATATATATATATATATATATATATATATATATATATATATATATATATATATATATATATATGTATAAATAAGTAATGAAAAACTTGGTAATCCGTATGGATAATCCCAGTGAGAGTGAAATCCGGAGAGCTCAATGTTAAATCAGAGCGATCAATTTAATTTAATGAAAACAGACAACTTTAAGGGTCCATGGTTATAATTTATTTCCCCAGGGAGTTTTTTCCCTGGATCATCAGACCTCACTACATATATATATATATATATATATATATATATATATATATATATATATATATATATGAGAGAGAGAGAGAGAGAGAGAGAGAGAAAGAGACAGAGAGATGTAGATAAAAAGTAAATGCCATATTATCTCCTAAACTATTTTCAACCTCTAAATTAGAATATTTTCAGCCTTTCACTAAACAATTCAAATAACTCGGCTCGTGGATCAGTTATAAGAAATGTAATCTAGGAAGGTAAGGAATTGGCCATCAAATAGGCGGTACTAGTAGTAGTTTCCCACAACGCCGCAGACAGCTACAAAACCATTAACCTAAATAGTAAAGGCATCTCCTTAAATGACATAAGGGAGATCAAGAATTTCCTATGGAAGTCATGCATGCCAACAAACTCGTTCCGAAATATTTAAACTGTCAGATCTATACAACACATTTCGTGATCGATGCTTACAAATGGCATTGGGGGAATGAATTCTGAAAGTCATAATGAAGATCATCCTTTTCGAACGTTGAGGAACTGGTGTTAAATAATCACAAACAAAGAACTGTATCAAATAGCAGATACCACATTAATTGAAGACTTTCAACAGCAGCAACAACTAAAATGGATAACACCTTAAACACGAAGGCAATTCCAGCAATATTGGAAAGAGCAGTAACACTTAGACGACTTGAGAAACCTTTTCTTCCTGAAACATTGTTTTAAGAGAAAGATTCTTGTAAATTTCATCTGAAATTAGTACTTTCTGTTCGGTTTATGAATGTCGAATGTTTCATTATGAGAAACAGTGAACATTACCAATATTATCATTTCAATCGTGTGAACATTTGGGCAAAACATTGCCTCGACATACTCACATTGTGATGCCGGCAAAAAAAAAATCTCAGTACTAATCGGTTTTGTTTGGTTTGGACTGTTTTGTTTTACGGTATATCAACCTCGATGGGTTATTTGATGGCGACAATATTTTTATTGCTGGTATTATCTTTTTTCCCCAAAACGTATTGCTAGTAATATTTTTTTCAAAATTCTATTCCTGGTAATAATTCCTTTTTTTTTTCCAAAAAAATCTATTGCTGATAATATTTTATTTTTTCCCCAGAATCTATTGCTGGAAATAATTTTTGTTTCCCAAAAATGTATTACGGGTAATATTTTTAAATTTATTGTGGGTAATAATTTTTCTTTCCCAAAAATGTATTTTCTGGAAATAATTTTTTTCTAAAAATATATTGCTGATAATATTTGGTTTTTCAAAAATGTATTGCTGGTATTATTTTTTTTAAAAATATCTTGCTGGTAAATTTTTTTTTTGAAAAATGCATTGTTGGTATTTTTAATATATAAACCTATTTTTACACTTTCATAGTGTTTTGACGCCAATTTGGGGGTTAACTATTTCCCCATAGCTGGGACCCTAACAGGTGATACGACCTCGAGTAAGGGTGGGCCTGGGAACAAAAGCAATTAAGAGGAGGTTACACGCTCCTCAAAACCTCCTGATCACACTCCTTGCTGCCGGATGTAATTTATCGTGATACCCAGGAGGTGGATGTAGTTTATCGTCATACCCAGGACGCTAAGTTGTTCGGAATATAGTGTCTGATCTTAGAATAAATCTTTTAATTTTGTCTTAATATATTATTATATTTATTGCACGAAAATAAATTACTCCTTTGTAATAGTTAAAGTGACAACTTTGTTAATGTTATATTACTCGCTTTCACAATTTAACTTAAAGAATTGCCCCTCATCTTGAACATGAGAAAAGAAGAGATGGGTTTATTTTTCAAACTTGGTCATAATGCTTCTCAAACTGCTGCCAGCAGTAGCAGCGCTTGTAGCGAAGGACTCACTTGCGATCGGACAGTATAGCGCTGGTTTGTTAAGTTTGAAGATACGATTCTTAAAGATCAAGGTGGTAAAGGACATCCATCTGCAATGACCGAAACAGTATTAAAATGGTGGAATATATAATTTCGAAACACTACATGTGGAGGCACGGTGGAGTAATGAATAGCGGCTCGAATTGAGGAATCGAGGAGCCGAGTTCGAATTCCATTCGAATCCATTACATTCACTAATACCCGTGCTATTACCATTGGGAAAGGTATGAATCCTCTCCTCCCCCAGCTATAGGTAAACAGCAGGACAGATCGGGTTCTATAGCCTTGGATGGCAACTGGTCTAATGCAGAAAGAATATGGCTACCTACTGCAAGAAAAATATGTCTCGTCAGTCATGATTGCCTAATGGCACATAATTGACTGAGATGTGTATCGCGTGGCATTTAAACTAGCGCCTGTGGAGAGAACTTGCTTAAGCTTCCGGCTTGTTCAGGAGTTTGAGAGACCCTAGGTCTTTGCATATTCTCAGAATTGGAAGCTCTCCCGGCTGCCGTTTGATCTGGGTTTTCATTTGCATGAGACTTTCTTTTCCTCGCTGCAGCCTTGGCTCTTTTGATTGCAATCTGCTCCTCTGTTGGTGGAGATTTCATTTTGCGAGACATCCTGCTGCCGTATGTGATAGGCAGCAATAAAGTACAGAATAACTCAAAATTGATCGCTGCATTTAAGTATTGCATTATGTATGTATGTCCTTACTTTCCTTACAAAAAATTATTTTTATTTCATGGGTGACTTCCGCTGGATTTCGTAATTAATTTCGATTATTCCCAAATTTATTTTCAAATTATAAAAATTGTAATTGTACATAAAAATTCGTCGCCAAAAATCACGTAAAATTGCAAAAAATCGCAGTAATAAAAACTTGGGAATGAAAAATTTAATTAATTTTACTCAGTTTAAAGTTAGAGAGTTGTGTCCATTAATTGTTTTTTTTTTATCAAAACAAGCCAAGAATGTAAGCTGGCGGAATCAAAAACAATCCCAGTAATGCAAACTTGGGAATATACCATTGAAGGATTGCGTTTAAGGATCCAGCCCCGAATGGTTTTTAAGTTGCTTACGGATTCGTACTTATTCCAAAATGTTATGACATGTTAGTCGACATTCCCGAAGAGTAACGTTGAATATACATGTTATTTTTACATAGGGTGTATTTTTGAGGTGATAAATTCTTTGTAAGAATTAGTTTAGACGTTTTGATTTTTTAAAATCTAAGGTATTTCTCAGGATACGAGAGAACGTAGTGCATGTGCAGTCAATGTAGGCATTATTCATCTGTGGTCAATGTACGAATTTAATTTGTTGATTGTCAGTGTTAAAGAGGCAATCTCCCAAGAGACATGAGAATTCATAGACAACATTATTTTTTTCATAGGGTGGACTTTTGTGGTGATTAATTATTTCTAATAATTAGAAATAACTTTCTCTAATTATTTTAAATCTAAGGTATTTGTTGGAGATACAAATATCCCAAAGAACGCCTCCATATCCCAAGCAGACAATTAATCCATTAAGAAGAAAGAGTTTACAGAGTGTGAAGGAATATGAGAAAAATAAATCATTATTAAAGAAAGAAAACAATAAAAGAACAGGAATTACGAAGACAGAGGCTAACGATTGATATTGCATTGAAAGAGAGTACCACAAGAGAGAAGTGCGAGAGAGGAAACAGTTAGCATAGAATTGACGGTTACATCCAGGTTTTTCAATTGTGAAATGACAAGACCATGCCGCCAATCTAGTACTGCGCTTAAATTGATAAAATCAGAAACATTACCATGAAAATATTTATATTAAAAAATGCACAGGTAAGCTACGTTATGGCGGTGGGAAAGTGACTGAAGCCGAGATGCCAGGTCAGGACCAATAGTATTGCAGATTCTTCTTTGTGTTTTATCAAGAATCTATAAATACATAACAGAAGGACCAGATCAGATGTGACAAAGATATTTATTCAATGCAGAGGTGAATGATAGACTTATAAATGTTGAAGAGATTTCTGGCTAGAAAATATGGTATCGCACAAGATAATGAAACAACTTTTCCTTAGAGCTTAGAATTGATACAATATAATATAATATTATATATATATATATATATATATATATATATATATATATATATATATGTGTGTGTGTGTCTGTGTGTGCGTATATATATATATATATATATATATATATATATATATATATATATATGTATATATATAATGGTCCTAAATGGGTGGTTTGAAAATCTTGTCACACAAACACCCACTTGGAAACTAGGAGTTCGTGTCAGGCATCCGAAATAGAAAATTATATCATGTGGGGGTGATAATACTTTCAGATCAACATATATATATATATATATATATATATATATATATATATATATATATATATATATATATATATGGTCGTCTTTTCCGAACTATCCAAATCTGCTCTGTTTCGTATCCTAACGTAAGCAAGTCAATATTCAATGGATCATTTTTAATTTTGAATGAATACTCATATTTGAATATGTTGGATTTAATCCATTTCCCAGGAAACTGTTTTTGCTTACGTTAGGTTACGAAACAGAGCATATATATATATATATATATATATATATATATATATATATATATATATATATATATATATATATATATATGAAAAAGACGAGAGAAACCGCAAACGGTTTTGGTTGTAATGTGTACATTTTAAAAATATATTATGGTTTATTTTCCATAATTTTGCTATACGTGTTTCCGGTCTCACGACCTACACCAGGCAAAGAGTGGATATTTCCACATATTATTAAAAGCAATTAATTTTTCTCATGTTTTTCAATGTTAAACATTCTCTTTTTTGTGTGTTAGTGACACAAATGTCTTCCTTGAACTGTGTTTCTCATTCTCATTAACTATCCGACTGCTCCCCACTCCCACAACCGGTTATCGATATATTATATCATGTTCCTTGTCAGGGTTTTTGTCATTGGAGACAACATAATAGAAAAAACACAAGCGGGTGAATGGAAATACAAAAGAAATGATATTTTTTTCTTTACTCCAGTCTTTCTAGTTCATAAAATTTGAATCATTTCACTGTGTCATTCTGCAAGCAAAAAAGTTTAACTCATTCTTGTCGCGTGCAATGGAGCATCAGTATTCATATAATTTACTTGCAGCAAAAAAACTTGCAGCAAAAAAAATTCCTTGGTATATTTTCATTATGATGTTTTCAGAAAAGAAAATGATTCCTACCCATTTGCAAGCAATACAAAGAAACCCTCCAATATATACATAACATCTGTAAGGATATAATCTTTTTTAAATCATTTCACCCCCGCCCCCCAAGCAAGACAATAAAACGATCAAACGCATTGGAGTTACTGAGAATGAAAGAATAGGAGAGATAGAGAGAGAGAGACAGACAGACAGACTGACAGACAGGGAGACAGAGACAGAGAGAGAAAGAGAGAGAGAGAGAGAGTTTTCATTGAAACTTTCGAGCCTCAAATTTGACTGGAAAGCAAGAAGCTGTAAGAGAGCCCTAAGTGCGAGTAGTGCGAGAGAAGAAATGTTTAGTATAGAACTGTCGGTGTACATCTAGCAATGTCAACTGTAAAATGATGAAACCTAACCGCCAATCTAGTACTACGATTTAATTAGTAAATTCGAAGTATCAAATCAATTACCATGGAAATATTTTTATCAAAACATTTACCATGGAAATATTTATATTTCTCTCTTTCCTTCTATTCGGCCTGTGAGTATCAGATTCTCCAGGCCCTCCTTTCTCATTATGTGTCCCAGAAACTTCCGCTGCTTCTTTCTGATGTTAATTATAAGCATCCTCCTGGTTTGCAACCTCTCTAAGACCTCATCGCTGCTCACACACTCGGTCCATGATATCTTTAGCATCCTTCTGTAGAACCACATCTCCGTCGCCTCGAATTTCTTCATCTTTAAGGAAATCGTCCAATATTCGCTGCCGTCGAAAAACGTAAATATGAACTTTTTAAATTTTTACTCATATTTTAGCGTAAATATGATTTTTCTTCTCCTCACTATGTATTTTATTTATTTAACTGTGTTTCTCTTTTAATGATCCTGACTGATTCAACTAGTTTTCTAGATATTAGTTTTCGATATATCTAAACAAATCTTTCTTACAGTTGACATTGCTAGATGTCCACCGACAGTTCTATACTAAACATTTCTTCTCTCGCACTACTCGCACTTAGGGCCCTCTTACAGCTTCTTGCTTTCCAGTCAAATTTGAAGCTCGAAAGTTTCAATGCAATCTCTCTCTTTCTCTCTCCTATTCTTACATTCTCAGTAACTCCAATGTGTTTGATAGTTTTATTGTCTTGCTTGGGGGGCGGGGTTGAAATGATTTAAAAAAGATTATATCCTTACAGATGTTATGTATATATTGGAGGGTTTCTTTGTTTTGCTTGCAAATGGGTAGGAATCATTTTCTTTTCTGAAAACATCATAATGAAAATATACCAAGGAAATTTTTTTGCTGCAAGTTCAGCTCGAAGGAAATAACGAGTAAATTATATGAATACTGATGCTCCATTACATGCGACGATTTTTTTATAATAATCATTTTTTCTCCGGGAAACTACATGATGATGATGATGATGATGATGATGATGATGATGATGATGATGATGATGATGATGATGTTGTTGTTGTTGTTGTTTTTGTTGTTGTTGTTGTAATAATAATAATAATAATAATAATAATAATAATAATAATAATAATAATAATTCACAGACAGAACAAACAAAGCTAATTGCTCTGAAATCGTGATTAGAATCCGCAAAGACGAAATGTGCCTCTTTATTGACATGGCAGTCGCTGCAGACTTCAATGTATCTTTGATGAGCTTCAAAATCTATCAAAGTACAAGGACCTTGAAATCGAAATCTCCAAAATGTGCCTCGCGAGGACATTGACAATTCCAGTTGTAATTAGAGCCAGAACCCAAAGAAAATAAAACAATAATAGCAACAAACTAGATCATTACAAATCTGAATAAAGCAAGAAACACCCAAATATCGATAGGTCTATCTTTCTGTACTTATTGGATGCCTGATTCACATGTAAATATTTTTTATGTGAGTGTATGACTAATACGAAAATGTGATTACACGTGGGGTGATTGGTTGGTTGGTGCAGTGTGGCAAACCTGTTCAAAGAACTCCAGTTATTTGCTGTTTCTTTTTTTTTCACGTAGCCCATACGAGAACCAATTCACGCATTTTACTTAAAAAATGTCCCTATAGTACAAGAAGTAGGCATTTTGGATGTCCCAAAGTGAAGCCATAAAGTTTTTCCGTAGTAAGTGAAGAACATATTTATATTGCTAAGATATACAGTAAGAATTGGTCTATTTGTATTTTACGGTTAATAAACTCTATATGGGTCACTTAAGACGGGAGCGTATTTCGAACTGCTTACAGTAATCGGTGTTTTCAAGAGGTCCCCCATTTTATTATTGGCCAACGCTGCTTAACTGAAGCAAAAATAGTTCAATAATGGTGATATGATTGTTCAATGAGGTCTGAAGTGTAATTGTCATAATATTGTGATGAGATCATATCTATATTTTAATCAGTTAGGCTTATTCCATTTAGTCAACTGTTTTATTTTAGTCATCGTCTACCTCCAGGCCTAGTAAATGGTAGTCAAGCCAAATTTTGTATTAGGTTATTTTATCTAACTGCCAGCAAACTGTGACTATATTGAAATATATCTGTATAGTTTGTTCATGTTAATGTAAACCCTAGTCAAACAAGTCGCCAAATAAACTGAAATATATCTGTGGTTAAATATTTTTCCTCTCCCAGAACAAGTGAAAAATTAAAGTAATACAGCCATTTACTGTTGGGGTCAATAACCAAAGAAACTTTTGGCAGTCACATTGAATTTAGGTGAGCATGTGCCTAAAAAGAATGAGTGGACACGTGGCGTGACTTGATTGGCTGGGGAAGTGCAGCACAGTTGATCGAATTACAGTCGTATTGAGCATTTTTATTCTTTTTATAATGTCATAATTGAGGTGAGGGAGAGCTACCTTCAGAAGCATGGTAGGTTACTGGCAGGACACACATGAATGCCGCTGCTTAATGTTGTGTGCCAGTAACTAAAGAAACTTTTGGCAGTCAAATTGAATTTAAGTGAGCATACACTTAATAATAATGAGTGAGTACACGTGGTGTGACTTCATTGGCTGGGCTGTACGCGAAATGACTTGATTTGCTAGTGTATACGTGCAGTGACCTGATTGGCTTGTGTACACTTGGAGTGACTTTAGTGTTCAAATAACTGCTATATTTCGCATGTCGCTTCTTCGCATTGGGATCTCGGCGACTGCCTTGTTTCTGCAGAAGCAGGTGGGTTTATTGTTGGAACGAATACGATATTTTCAATCTATAGTAGTTGTTTTCTCGCAAGAGATCTTTCTGATGATGAATCTCGACAATACGAAGTAGTATCGGAGACTCGACAAATCACCGTGCTGATAACAAATATGGCGCCAGTTTGTTTACATTGCGCAGATCAGGACAAAAATTTCATTGATTGCGCCGGCCAGTGTTCCAACATTGTGTGAAAATTTTGTGTTAATTGATTGGACGGTTTTTGAAATATTAGAAAAAATGTTACCTCGTTAATAATTTGGCACGCAGTGTATAAACATGAATCAAAGAGAGAGAAATGTCCAGCATGGGGACAGACGTAATAAGTGGAAAAAGAAAAAATCACTTTCAAGTCGTATGTAGTTGGCGAGATACCGATATAAAAACTGTCGAAATAATACAAAACGATGTAAAAAGTCAAAGAAACTTTTTTATTCAATAGAAAGGAGAAACAAAAAGAACACCTTCACGAATATTAAATTAAATAGTGTAGACTTAAAAATGCAGGTTGACACTGGAAGCGAAGTGACCATTATTCCGAAGAATTTTGAGGAACAATTATCGAAACCAAAATTTTTAAAAAAGCTTAGAAAGTTTAAGACAGTTTGATGGAATGCGTATACAAATGTTAGGGTCCTTTCAAGGAACATTTGAAACAGAAGATAGATTTGGAACCGCCACTAATATGGCCTGCTAAGAAGTCACGGTTTCGTAGGAATTGATTTGATAAATATTAATAGCACATGTTTACTTAATGCTATGAATACGTGAGGTCCCGTAACTGGGACATTACAAAACCATAAAACGAGCCTTAAGTTAAAAAGAAATATCAATCCATCGTATTTTGAAAGCCGTAGGCTTCCCATTCATATAAAGGCAATGGTAGTTGATAAGCTGCGAAAAATGGTGAAAGAAGCCATTTTTCAATATGTAGAACCTGGAGGCAGCAAATGGGCATCGCCTATTGTGGTTTTAAGGAAACTTAATTTTGATTTTAGAATTTGTGGAGATTACAAATTAGGCGTAAATTATAAGATTTGTTTGGATTCCTACCCTATTCCAAACAGAAAACATACTACATTCTCTGGCAGGAATGAAATATTTTACGAAAACTGGTTTAAAAAATGCGTACCACCAAATTCAAATAGATGACAAATTTAAGGAAAATCACAACAATAAACTCCCCAAAAGGCTTACTTAGATGGTCCCGCTTATCATTTGGAATTAAGACAGCCAGCTCGATTTTTTTTAAAAAGCTATGAAAGATTTGTGAGCGGAGAGGGTAGAAAATATGATAATGCATCAAGACTTTGTTTAGGTGCGGCCACTGAAGAAGAACTGAAACAAAAACAAATTTGTAATGGATAAGTTGAGGATAGCAGGAATGACGATAAACGAAGGTAAGTGTAAATGCAAAGAATTAACATTTTTGGGTTATCAAATTTCAGAAAACGGTATTTCGCCGGACCCAACGTTAATCAAAAAAACATTAAATGTATCTTCTCCAAATTATTAAAAAGAATTGGAATTATCTCTTGGATTAGCCAATTTTTATAGCAAATTCGTGTCAATATATTCTGAAAGAAATGAAGCGTTTTCAGAATAAGCAGTTTGAATGGACTAGTGCACACCAAACAGCTTTCAGGAAATTAAAAGAAGCTATATCTAAAACCCCGTGGACAAGATTCTTGACCTTGAATAAGACGTTACATTAACTACAGATGCGAGTGGCCAGTCTGTATCAGAACATTTGTCCCAGGAAGGAAGAAAAGGTACATGATAATGAACATTGCGGGATAACCACTACAGAAAAACGGTTAAAACTCGATGCGTGGTGGCCGGGACACACCCGAGATGTGGAGAATTACGTATGCAAATGTCCTAAATGTGCCGAAATAAAGAATTTTCGCCACAATAAGTTACGCTCTCGGCCTAAAGAAACAGAAACATGGTCTAGAGTTAACAGGTTAGGTTTATGTCTTGTACTGGTTGACTCTTTTTCCGCCAGGCCTGAAGTTTTCTGAGTTTTGGCGATTGTATTCATAGATTTGTTTTTCTACGACTTAGGCTGTTTTTTTTTACGGCTTATCAACCCTTTGCAGATTATTCAAATCCAGAAAATATTTCAGATTGTAAGAATTCTTTTGAGATAATAATGGTTTGTCGATACAAATCTTACCAATTAATCCACAGCTGGAGGAAGAAAAGGTGGATTCATGCCTTTTCCAAGGATATTTGCGCGTAAAAGAATATAAAGTACACAAAAGGAATTGGAACTTTCATGGTAATTGTTCTGTGCTTTCCTCTTTGGTAATTTACGAATTAAATCGAATAACTAGATTGGCGGCAAGCTCTCATCCTATTACAGTTGAAATGACTAGATGTAACCGTAAGTTCTATGCTAACAGTTTCTTCTATGGCACCTAGCGCCTGTGGTACTATCTTCCGTCTCTCCATTTAACAATTTCGAGCCATTATCCATTACACTATCCACACGTCCATGTTTACAGCTTCTGATATTCCCAAGCTCACACTTAGGTTCTCACCAGGTTCGACGTTATTGGTGATCTTGCGGGAACCGGTGTTTCAACATGATATGACCCTTGATATTCAGTCAGTTATCTTACAGGCGTGATACACGCTTAGGTGATCATGTATCTTTCGATACATGACTGACGAGGCAGATTTTTTTCCCGCAGTAGGTTGCCATTTCTTTCTGCGGTAGACCAGTTGCCATCCAAGGCTATAGAACCAGGTTTGTACTGCTAGTTACCGATAACTGGTGGGGCTGGGGTTTAGAAGAAGAGGATTCATACCTTTCCCAAGGGTATTAGCACGTAAGTGAATGTAATGGATTTGACTGGAATTGGAACTCGGCACTCCAATTCCTCAAATCGAGCCCTTG
Organism: Acanthosepion esculentum; assembly: GCA_964036315.1. NCBI lineage: Eukaryota > Metazoa > Mollusca > Cephalopoda > Sepiida > Sepiidae > Acanthosepion > Acanthosepion esculentum. The sequence continues at coordinate 83,943,452 of OZ038487.1, forward strand.
GTTCGTATAAAAACTAGTATTGTATAGCATGAAGAGAAGATATGGGAGTTCTCAACGAAATGACAGCTGCTTCTTTCATTTTGAAAACTTTGAGGTATTTAATTGTGGAAACGGACCAATGTAATATCTACATGATTAAAAGGATTTTATACCAGAACCACTGTGTGTCTATTTGTGTGTATGTTTTTGCTATTGCGTTAGAGAAAAAAGTAAGAAATAAAAAAGATAGATGGGGGAGGGTATTTCATTAGGAGAAGAGGGAATGGACCACATGCCATACGGAAAAATGATTGGAGAAGGGTGAATTCATAACCTTTAAACAGCTTCTCTAGTGAGATGTGTTTACATGAATATCGTGTAAAATATTTGTGGCATTTAGGATCATTAAATAAAGAAAATCTAGAGAAGAAAAAAAAAGACAACTTTTGAGGCTGATATGTTTTGTGTTTCCAGTGGAGACCGATTCGATATTACCCGAAAGAAGATGGAAGAACAGGCAAAACCTATGCTGAAAAGAGTTGTTTAAATAATTAAATTTATGATAACGGGTTCTAGCACATATATTTCTCGTCATATTTGCTGAGAATATTATCGGTTTGAATCTTTTCCTCATTTCTGGCCAAATGAGGAAAGATTTGAGTTATTGGGGGGGGGGCTTCTTGGTAGGGCTGAGAACATTTCAGCATCCACATGTAAAATACTGAGTCTGTTATATTGATCAATAAAGAAATATCACATATCAGCCTGATGCAGTGTAACTGAACGACAAAATCAACTATGCTCCGCGACTCGTTCTGACATTCGAAATAATTTCTTCAGACTAAAAATCATTTTTGCTTCTGGAATGTGTGAAAGTAAGGAACGAAATTTGTCTCGGTGTTTGTTTGTTTGTTTGTTTGTTTGGGGTTTATGGCATATCAACCACTATGGGTTATTTAATGCCAGATCCAGTATTTACTAGATATATCAAAAACGTATAGTTCGCAACATCATTGTTTCAAAAACGTATAGCTGGCAACTGTTTCAAAAACGTACAGCTGGCAACATCATTGTCTCAAAAACGTACAGCTGGCAACTGTTTAAAAAAAATGTATCCCTGGCAACATCATTGTTTCAAAAACGTATAGTTGGCAACACCATTGTTTCAAAAACGTATAGCTGGCAACATCATTATTTCCCAAAAAAAATGTATCCCTGGCAACATCATTGTTTCAAAAACGTATAGTTGGCAACATCATCGTTTCAAAAGCGTATAGTGTCAACATCATTGTTTCAAAAAAATGTATCCCTGGCAACATCATTGTTTCAAAAACGTACAGCTGGCAACATCACTGCTTCGAAAGCGCACACCTGGCAACATCATCGTTTCAAAAGCGTATAGCTGGCAACATCATCGTTTCAAAAGCGTACAGCCGGCAACATCATCGTTTCAAAAACGTATAGTTGGCAACATCATTGTTTCCCATCACATTTTAGGGGTAAGGTGTTAGTATATTTAGTGTAGGGTTTGGGAGGGAAAGTTAATTGTAAGTTGGAGTTGTTTTGGGATGGGTTAGATGTGATGGGGCATGACATGACCAGCCGATTGATCGGATCGACGGCCTTTTGGTTGGATGTAGTTTATCGTCATACCCAGGACGCGGATGTAGTTTATCGTCATACCCAGGACGTGGACACACCGTGGGATTTCACTATTTTCCCATAGTTGGGACCCTAAGAGGTGCTACCACCCCGGGTCAGGGTGGACCTGGGAACACCAGCAATTAAGAGGTGGTACCACGCTCCTCAAAACCTCCTGATCAGAGGCCTTGCTGTTGGATGTAGTTTATCGTCTTACCCAGGACTCGGATGCAGTTTAACGTCATACCCAGGACGGTTGTCTCGGTGTATGACTGTAACCGAACATTTGTCATAGATGGTTCCTTCCCACTATATACATAATTCCATCTGTAAAAACGTTATTTAGTCTAAAGACGCCATTTCGAAGGACGAAACGCGTCACATACAAATTTTCCCATTCCATTATTCACACACACACACACACACACACACACACACACACACACACACACACACACACACACACACACACACACACACACATACACACACACACACACACACATATATATATATATATATATTTAGTTGGATTGGTATGAGTTTGTGACCCTGCGTTTCACGCTAATTGCGATCATCAGATAAGTGTTTGTCCGACCATTGCAAATATCTTGAAACCCAGCGTCACAGACTCACATCAATCCAAATAAATGTGTTAACTCTATCACTTATATCGTGCGCGTTCCAATATATATATATATATATATATATATATATATATATATATATGCAAACATTCAGATATAATTAATATATATATATATAAATGCAAACATTCAGATATAATTAATATATATATATATAGATATATATATGCAAACATTCAGATATAATTAATATATATATATACATATATATATATACATATATATATATATATATATATATATATATATATATATATATATATATATATATATATATATATATATGAAGAAATATAGTCTTAAAGTGTGCTATATTTATGGGATAAAGTGCTCAATATCCCAGATAGAGCGTGTGTAAATATAAAAGTGAACATAGAAGTCAACACTTAGAAGCGACAGTCTGTTTCATGCTAGATGCAATCATCGGGCCACGAGTGCTGTTATTTTTCTCGGTTATTTATATATACGGGTCAGTGGTGTATTGTGGGTAGTCATTTTTCGCAGGTGTTTTACCGGAAGTCGTTTATTTGTTTATTTATTTATTTGTGTCAAATTATTTTTCTTGTTTTTATTTAATTTTATTTTTGTTTTTTATCCTTTATATTTATTTTAATTTCATTTATTTATATTTTATTTATTTTGATCGGTGTTTTTATTAAGGTAGTAAAAATTTGTTTATCTAGCTTATTGTGGGTGGTCTATTATGGCAGCTATTTTAGTGAAAGTCGTTTATTTATTTATTTGGGTCAAATTATTTTGCTTGTTTTTATTTATTTTTATTTTTTATCTTATATATTATTTATTTATTATTTTTATTTTTATCGGTGTTTTTATTAACGTAATAAAAATGTGTTTATATACCTTATTTAACAGTTTTGTTTTTGTTTGGGAAGGTAAAGCTATTTGTTGAATTTTGGGGTTGATTGTTTTGGTTTGTTCTGACTATTATTTTTTGGTGGGAACAGTTTTTAATTTATTTATTTGGGTTGATTATCTTTATTTGTTTTTTCTAAACGGCTAGTATATCGGTATCGGTTGTTAGTTTATTTATATATTTGGATGTATTTAGATCAATTTATTAATTTGTCGTTATTTATTTATTACACTATATTTTCTCTTTTTTGTTTTCGATTTTTAAGTAAGGCAGTATATTATTTTTATTCATTTATTTTATCGTTATATAACATTTATAGCTATTTTTCGTCCGATTTTTGTTTTGATTTTTTATAGTCTAATATTTTGTTTATTATTTACTTTATTTATTAATTTTGTTCCTTATTTTTTATTCTATTTCGTCTATTCTAACAGGTGTGATTTGGTAATTTGTTTGGATTAATTTATTTTGCTTATTTTATTGTCATTTTGTTTGTTTATGTATTTATTTATTTTTTCAGTTTTCAATTTTTAAGTTACGTAGTAAAAATTTGTTTTCATGTCTGCATTTTGAGATTAGCTCGGATCTTTTATTTAATAATTTATTTTTGTCTGGGAAGGTAATTTTTTTTCCTCCAAGCAAAGTTTGCAAGTTTTTGATAGGTTGTTGTAGGCTGATGATTTTTTCCTTATTTTCCAAGATATTTTTGGTGTGGTGTGCGTTTTGTTTTTTATTTCCCAGATATACTTAGAAAGCATTGTGCTGTTCGCATATTTACTATTTGTGAAAGATGTTTTGTGTACATAATTTCTTTGATTCCAGGGTCCTTCAGTTACTCCTATGTATACTTCTTATTCATTATCTGGTGATTTTATCGTGGCTTGGTAGATTACGTTGTTTTGTAAACAATTATCGTTTAAGGGACATTCGTTTTTTATTCTGCAGTTGCACGTGGGTTTAATTTGTTCGTGTGGTTTGTTAATATTTTTCTTGTTGTGCTTTTTTATTATTTGTGCCATGTTCTCGGTGCAACTGTAGCTGATTTTTACTGTGTTTTTGTTGAATATTTTGTGTAAGGTGCTTGATTCCGGGAAGTGTTTGTGTAAAAGTTTGCAGAATATTTCCCTACGTTTGTTTTTACGTTTTTGCTGTACGATGGGTTGAACCATATGACATTTCTTTTTCCGTTGGCCTTTTTTGTGTCCTGTGGTGAGTATGTGAGTGTTGCTGGGAATCTGCTATCTTTTAGGGCTGTTTCGTAGTCTTTCTTAGCTATATATATATATATATATATATATATATATATATATATATATGCAAACATTCATATATATCTATCTATATATATATGCAAACATTCATATATATATATATATGCAATCATTCATATATATATATATATATATATATATATATATATATATATATATATATATATATATATATATATATCTGTAAGACGAAAATAACAATACGAAAGGAAAGCTTATGATAGCTGATTCAATTTGTGTCCTGATAAACTATATCTAGGCAAATGTAAATATTTTATTTTGCAACAAGTATTTTTATTTATTATTTATTTTTTAAGCATTTGACCCCAAGCAAGACGGGAGTGCCAGTAGCAAGCAAAGGGTTACAGAGCGTGAGAGTAAGAGTAAAGAGGCGTGTCTGAGAAAAGGATATAGAGAAGGACGGGGATCAGGTTTAAGGCATCAGAAGATGTCGATTGACATTACATTTGAAAATTTGAAGATTTTGGCTATCAGCGAAGCAAGTAGAATGAAGAGAGTTCCATTGTTGGGTAGACCGAGAGAAGAAGCCGTTGGAGGATTAGAGGCGGTTACATTTAACTGTTTTGACAGTGAAAGGATGGGACCGAGATACCAGCATAGTAGCCTGCTTAAATACATGAAGTTGGGGTACCAGTGATGTTTATAATTTATTTTTACAAAATAAAATTCTTATATTTGCTATGATAAAGTCACGTCAGGAAGATATGTTTTTATTTTATCTTTACACACACACACACACACACACACACACACACACACACACACACACATATATATATATATATATATATATATATATATATATATATATATATATATATATATATCGATGTAACATACACAAAGATACAAAGCAAAGTGTAAATGATGTCAGAAGGTATTTATAATTGACCCGTCAGTTGTTTTCGCGATTGGAGATAGTGTTTGGTGAAGCATGCTCTACGTATGAAAATTGAAGTCGCGAAGACAGCTGAAAGGTCAAGTTAAATACCTTTTATCATCATCATCAGCATCATCATCATCATCATCATCATCATCATCATCATCATCATCTGTCTGTCTGTCTGTCTGTCTGTCTCTCTCTCTCTCTCTATATATATATATATAGTTTCTTGTTGCTAATATTAATTTCTAATAATATTAAAATAACTGATCTTCCTCTAAAATTCTTGAACATGTTCCTCCTTTGACATTAGTAAAGTGTATTTTCATTCGAAAATAGGGCACATATTTTTTAAAATTTTTGATTCTGAGTTACGTTATCAGTTTATATTCTCCTTTTTCTTTTCTGTGCCGTGTCCTTCCAGAACGTGAACACATATATCTCTTCCCAACTTTCTATCGCTTGCAGCACTAAGCATTATTTTCTCCTTTACTATCCCTTCTTCATGTTCTGCCATCCATTTACACGCGTTCATTTTGTATGTTACTCATTGTTTTCGTTTGCTCCTATTGCCTTCCATAGGTACTGGGAGTATCACATTCTCTGTTTCACAAAAGTTTCCACTGTCTATTTCTGGTCCTTTACCGAAGTTTCCTTGTCGTTCCCAGTTTCCTAAAAAAATACCTAGTTACCCATATATTCCGTCCATAGTATCCCCAGCGTCCCTTTGTAGAGCTATATCTCCATGTCTCAAATTTTCCTAAAACGAAACGTTCCTGTTTCTTAGCATTTTTCTAAGTTTCTGGAAGTCATCTTTCGCTATCCCAATGCATGTTCGGATTTCGGTGCTGCATTCTCTATTTTCCGTTATAAAACTTCAGTTAAACAACTTGTAGTTGTTTTATTTTGACTTCACTAATTTGTAGCTCTCTCTTGATAATGACTGCACATCCTGTTTTATATTTGGTGTCTAGGCATTTCTTCTCGCTTTATTATTATACTCTTTCTAGATTTATTTGCAGTTTTCTTTCTGTGTCTACTATCCATACAGTTATCTGCATATCTTACGTCTTTTTTAGGTTTGTGCGCACCAATAATAAATCTTTGTATAATGTCTAGTTCTATTACGATCTACTTGCTGTAAAACTGGCTCTAAACCTTTTTTGCCCAATGCATCCTTCTATATGTCAGGATATCATTCCCCCAACTTTCCAAGACTGTCCGACTCAAAAGGTTCATTCAAAATAATATGCATATATTATTGAAAATCTCCGTTCTTTTTCCTATTAGCATATATACATTTACATGGGTTACCTTTATAGAGGAGTGTTTGTGGAAAAATAAGTGAAATTACCTGCGGTTATAGGGCGACCGTTAGGCGTGGAGATTGAGTGGTTGACGGTTTATCAAAGCGAGGCTGCTCCAAGGCACTGATTTTATAGTTTTTGTTACCGGAAAGGTGCGATGCGCAGGTCTGCTCTTTGTTGTTTAAGGTTTGCCTTCACTTCCTTTTCTCATCTTTTATTTTTGAGAAGGACATTACGCGAATAGAGTCATTTTCTCTATATTTTTTTTTATCCCTGTTTAAAATAGGATCGCGAGACTGGGCGCGTTTCGCAATCACTTACCGTCTGACCGACTTTGATTATCCTTGTGACGAAGAAATTTTCGACATTTTACATATTCAATAGCAATAGAAAATGTTGATGGAATTTTAACAATGAATACATGTACAGTAATGTTTTTTTTTTTATTCATAACGAATCATTAAATAAATAAACTGAAGCTTAATTCAACAAACGAAATGATCAATCAAATGTCAGCGCAATAAACAAAAGTTCAATAAACGATCAGGGTATTTAAATCGATTTTATTCTGATGAAGGTTACTGAGAAAATTGTGAAAAAGTAAAAGATTCTCGAACCCCCCCTCCGACCCCCCGACCCCCCCCCTTTAGTTTAAATGAATCCAATGAGAATACGGCGAGAAGACGCATCCGTGTCATTCCTCTTTCTCTGTTCATGCACTTGATCAACTCATTTTCTCTACATATGCAGGTGGCTTGTTTGCAGTACATATTCTGGATTATTCTAGAATTTTCCACAGATAAATCAAGTTTCCCTAATAGTTCAAATAGATGTTTGTGCCGTACCTTTTAAAATAACGGTGCAAAATATAGTAAAATATTAATATTTATCAATGCATTATATCATAACAAATTCGATGTAATATTTCTGCTGGCATATATTCTCTTGATGAAACCGAAGTTAATTTTAAGTTTTCACTCGTTCTTGACAATAAATATCTTGATTCTTATTGTAAGTTATTGTGTCCGGTTACGTTTTTCCGAACATGAACCCTATTCCAAACGCCTGTTTGTTAAAAAAATACAGAGCCCAGATGTGGTTTATTTTGCGATTATGTTTAGTGTGTTTTAGATACAGTTTCTGGGAGAGAGTGCAGAATTTGGTTTGATCAGTAGTTTAAACAAGGACAATTTTCGAACAATGACGACCTTCGGACCTACCCAATTTCAATCCAAGTCGATAACATGAACGACTCACGTATCTAATATGTCGACCATGGTAAGATTCAAACTTAGGTCTCCAGGTCGGAAAGCGAACTTTATAATGTAAGTAATTACATAAAGCTAACATGTTTACCATGAAGATCTTAAGATTTTATTTTGTTGCAGCTTGTTTGATTTGGTTTCCTGAGTTGGTAAGATGTGATTTTCATTTCATACTTCATCCTGCACTTCTTATATTAATTGAACCTCTCCTGAGATATACTTGATGGTCTCTTAGGATCGTTATACTTGATCCTCTCCAGATATTTATCCACGTGACCCTCTCCCGAGATATTTGTCTTTGACCGTTTCTTACTATTTTTATATTTGATCCACTCCTGGGATATTTATATTTGATTGTCTCCTAGTATTGTTATATTTGATCCACTCCAGTTATTGTTCCATGTGATTCAATCCTGGGATATTTATATTTGATCGTCTCAACGTATTGTTATATTTGATCCACTCCAGATATTGTTCCATGTAATCCTCTCCTGGGATATTTATATTTGATCGTTTCCTCCTATTGTTATATTTGATCCACTCCAGATATTGTTCCATGTGATCCAATCCTGGGATATTTATATTTGATCGTCTCCTCGTATTGTTATATTTGATCCACTCCAGATATTGTTCCATGTGATCCTCTCCTGGGATATTTATATTTGATCGTCTCCTCCTATTGTTATATTTGATCCACTCCAGATATTGTTCCATGTGATCCTCTCCTGGGATATTTATATTTGATCGTCTCCTCCTATTGTTATATTTGATCCACTCCAGATATTGTTCCATGTGATCCTCTCCTGGGATATTTATATTTGATCGTTTCCTCCTATTGTTATATTTGATCCACTCTAGATATTGTTCCATGTGATCCTCTCCTGGGATATTTATATTTGATCGTCTCCTCGTATTGTTATATTTGATCGACTCCAGATATTGTTCCATGTGATCCTCTCCTGGGATATTTATATTTGATCGTTTCCTCCTATTGTTATATTTGATCCACTCCAGATATTGTTCCATGTGATCCTCTCCTGGGATATTTATATTTGATCGTCTCCTCCTATTGTTATATTTGATCCACTCTAGATATTGTTCCATGTGATCCTCTCCTGGGATATTTATATTTGATCGTCTCCTCCTATTGTTATATTTGATCCACTCCAGATATTGTTCCATGTGATCCTCTCCTGAGATATTTATATTTGATCGTCTCCTCGTATTGTTATATTTGATCCACTCCAGATATTGTTCCATGTGATCCTCTCCTGGGATATTTATATTTGATCGTCTCCTCGTATTGTTATATTTGATTCACTCCAGATATTGTTCCATGTGATCCTCTCCTGGGATATTTATATTTGATCGTTTCCTCTTATTGTTATATTTGATCCACTCTAGATATTGTTTCATGTGATCTTCTCCTGAGATATTTATATTTGATCGTCTTCATCTATTGTTATACGTTATCCTTTGAAGATATTATTCCATTATCCTCTTCGGATTCTCTTACACGTGACCCTTTTCTCAATTTATTATATTTGATCTTTTCCTGGTGTTCTTTATTTTAATCTCCTTAATATTGTGATACATGATCGGGCCCCTAATATTGTCACTTTTTATCTTCTGATGTCAATCTAGGGTATATATTTCTATAATTTTTTGACACGGGGTTCTTTTATCAGCTGATATTAAGACGAAAAAAAAAACAAGTAAAAAAATGACCTAATAACAAATTCAAGATAATATTTCCGAAGATATATTTCCTGTTTATTAAACTTTGCCAATTTTAATTTTTCATTTGTTCTAGGCAATACGAACATTTTTCGTTCTATGTAGTTGAAATAAGAATCTACTATATTCCATAAATTGCTTAATAAGATATTATATTGCTGTGGCTTTGTTGCAGATGTTGAAATAGGATTTTTTTTTAAATCTCTAGAACATTACTTCTTTCAACAAGAAAATTACTTTAACTATTGCTAATAATGTAGAATACGTTCTTGACACATACATTTTAATTTGCTTCATTTGTGTGGGTTTTTATTTCAACGAGAAAAAAAACTGCATTGTTGGTTTGTGAATAACCCAAGAGACAGAGACAAAGATAAAGAAAAGTGATAAAAGATAAAGAGTGTAAAAAAGAATGAAATGAAGGAAAGAAAGTAATGAAGGACTAAACGAAGGATGAGTAAGAAAGAGAGTAAAGGAAAAAAAATTATGAAGGAATACAAAACGAAAGAGTGCAAGATAGAACGAAAAAGGAGAGAGAGAGAGAAATTAAAAGAAAGGAAGAGTGAGAGGGAAAGAGAAAGAGTCAGAAAGAGAGAGAGAGAAAGATACATAGAGAAAAAGCCGTTATTTATATGTTATGACTCAGTGCTTGAAGCGCGTTGTTTACTGACGGAATTACGATTGCTTTCGTCACATACGCATAGATACCTGAACAGAAAGAGAGGGGAAGAGAGAGAGAAAGAGCGAGAGAGAGAGAGAGCGTGAAAAGAACAGAAAAATAAAAATAAAAAAGAAGGGAGGTAGCAAAGGAATAAAAAAAAATCTACAGATAAAAATATATATGGATATATTTTTATATATATATGTACTTTTAAAACGGACTACCACTTATATCTATCTATCTATCTATCTCTCTCTCTCTCTCTATATATATATATATATATATATATATGTGCGTGTGTGTGTGTAAATGTTTGCGTATCTGTGTGTGCGTGTGTAAATGCATTCATAAATATATTAGTTAAGCACCAAAGCGCGTAATACAAGAGAGCAGTGAAAAGTTCTTTGCCTAACCAAGATGCAACTCAGATTATTCAATGGGTCCACCCTACAGTAGAACGCCTTTAGCATATCATTTTTCAATTTATTTTAACATTCCCGTAAAAAGTCAGTTCCAACATTGACATATTAATTTTATTAAGTGACTCACTACGAGAGCGTTTCAGTGCCTATTCATGTATGCGCACACGCACGGGCACACTAACATGCACACGTATATATATATATATATATATATATATATATATATATATATATATATATATATATAAATATATATATATATATATATGTATATATGTGAAAAATTTCTCAGTTAACCTGCAGAAAAAGGCATTATTTATAAAGGTAAAAGATAATAGGAAAACCGTAATATTTGCCGACACGTTTCGTCCAATGTGAACTTTTTCAAGGCAACCCCTCCAAAACAATATCCCCCCCAAAAAACAGGTTTAATCTACGCCCAGCTTTTTACCCTATATCACTATTCATAACATAAGTACTACTCTCCCAAGCAAATGTAAACAATTGTATCAAGAAATCAAAAGAAAATGGTTGAATCCGTCAACAAAAAAAACAAAAAAAAAAACAATACTTGACGTAATTTTCAGTTCACAATATGAATACAATAGCCTTTTCTAAATTCCAGTTGCTAAGAACATTTTGTTTTGTTATTAATAGTTACTTTGTTTTCATAAATCTTTTTCGTTTTTGGCTTTGAAAAACCCACATTGGACGAAATGAAATAACGAAATATTACAGTTTTCCTATTGTCTTTTACCTATATAAATATATGTATGTATTACTTAAACATTATTTTCAGTGGATACTCTCGTATTTGAGTAGACGCTCCGTTTATTTATTAAACACATAATTATATATTTCCATTTACGGGCCTAAATATTCGAATGATCTTATTAGAGTTGAAATATACGCTCTTCGCCAATTTTCGTCTAATATACATAAACTGCATATATATATATATATATATATGTATATATATATATATATATATATATATATATATATATATATATATATATATATATATATATATGCAACAAAAATAAACAGCGCGTCTACTCAAATATGTGTATCCACTTAAAATGCCTCACACACACACACACATATATATATATATATTTTTGAATTGGACATAGTCCGACAATTTATTTAAAGTCATTTATATATATTATGTTTAACGTTCTTTTTATAGATACAAGTATTTAAGCAAATGCTCTGTTTTATAATAAACAGTATTAAATAACATTTACCGGCCTGAATGTCCGAGAAATTTTCATAGAAAATTTTCGCTCTCCGACAGGAATCGAACCTGTATCCTATACGGAACCATCATTAGCGTCTGGTTAGCAAGGTCGATTTTACTATCTTTAAACTTAAATCATATATTTTTGAATTGCTAACCAGACGCTCCTCTGTGGCCGAACGGTTAAGGCACATCACGCGAAATGATGGTTCCGTATAGGATACAGGTTCGATTCCTGTCGGCGAGCGAAATTTTTCTATGAAAATTTCTCGGACATTCAGGCCGGTAAATGTTATTTAATACTGTTTATTATAAAACAGAGCATTTGCTTAAATACTTCTATCTATAAAAAGAACGTTAAACATAATATATATAAATGTCTTTAAATATATATATATATATATATATATATATATATATATATATATATATATATATATATATATATATATATAGCGTGTTTGGGTAGCTGATCATTATTCAAGCATATATTGTTAAATATAACACACCAGAAATGTCTATTACGCTTGATCATGAACCGTTCTAAGCTTCGGATGGTGGCTTTACTTTCGGGAGAAAGTAAAGACAAAATCTATCGAACATTTGGATATTTTTAGTATACCGTTCATCGATCTGAGCTTTCGGCTCACATTCTGCATCATCAGATTAGTTATATGGACATTACAACAGAGATGTTCAGCATCAAATAAAATGATATTTTATTATGTTTACATAGAGGTTTGCTCTGCGATTACAACGGTCGCGGAATAGCAGACGCGGGTCGTAAATTCGTAATGCGGTTCTATGACATCGTACATGACCACGTGAGAAAGTAAACCCACTATACGAAGCTTAGAACGTTTCATGATAAAACCTAATAGAGATTCGTTGTGTGTTATATTTAACAATATATGTTTGAATATATATATATATATATATGACTGGCCACTTTTAATCTATTATGTTTGTTTCCTGTGGCTTCTAGCCAATCCCTGTTACAGATGACCCATCCGTGTTTGATGCCACTGTGCTCTCTGGACCTTAATCTCTGGGAGAAGGTGCATGATACGGCTTGTTTGATCAACTCTCTCAACTAGCTCAGTACACTTGGTCACGATAACTTGTGACGCGTTACAGGCAAATCCATCGACGGACAATTCTCTCTACGCAATTTCAGTCGCAAGTTTTGGTTCAGAAGGTGAGATGTTTTTCAAACACATTCCAACGGTACCGCGTGCTGTTATAGATGACATCAAATCAATAGTCACCTTCCTAACAATTCGACCATGATTAAACTCGTGTATATATATATATATATATATATATATATATATATATATATATATATATATATATATATTATTATTATTATTAATATTATTATTATTATATGAAAAGATTGCTTAACTTTTAAATATCAATTTTATCCCGACTTCGAAGTTTCTAGGTAACATTTCCAGTCTTCAGGGTTGTGTTTCTAAACGGTATTTGTTCCGCGTCTTGTCAATGCGCTTATTTTACTCCGTTGTGTACACGTGAGTATTCATCAATGTAACGTTATTTACATGCGCACATTCATGAAATTTCGCTTTTGTTTACGTCTTTTATTTTTTCAGCTGAAGATTTTTCTTCCGGTTTAAAATTTTCTTCGGAACATCTGCTAATTCTTATTTTTTATACGTGTATATATATATATATATATATATATATATGTAAGTAGCATATCTTCATTTATGCATATTTCATTAAATAATATAGACAAATTATGTTTATTTATCTTTAAAATAATCCGTGTTAGTTCTCTAATTAACTTCTTTATGTTAAGTTGAAATTCATCAAGGGAGGCTTGACTTAAGCTTTGGATGAAAGGACTGTAAAATAATAAAATGCTTTTGATACGCTCTAATATATTATTACTGAAACATTATGTTTTGTGGATAATCATATTTGAGTAGACACTCCACTTATTTATTAAACGGTATATATATATGCTTTGTATTAAAATCCAACAGAAAAACGAAAACACTTTCAGTACACACTAATATATTAAAATATGTATATTTACGCAGCTTATCTTATTCAAGCATGTTTCGTTAAATAATATTGATATATTATGTTTATTTATTTTTGCAATAATCCATGCTAGTTCTCTAATTATCTTCTTGTTGTTAAATTGAAATTTTTTAAGGAAGGCGCCGTAGTTTTTGTTAACCCAAGTACTTTCGATCTCCTCCGAGATCATCGTGAGGTGTGAATTGCGAAGACAATCTTGATGTAAATGTAATCGTTGTGATGGTGATTTTTTTTGTAAACACTTGTTTTTGCAATCGCGCTCTATTATACTTATTTAAAAATGAATCGTTGTTACGATATTTTGTAAAAATCTGATGAAAAAGGTGACTTCTTGATGGTTTCTGTCTGGAAAAGACGTCCCCAATGTGCGGCACCTTTGAAAAGTGCCTGAAAACCATACCACGGTTTGACAGAAGTCTTGTGAGTGAAATTGGGTGGACGAAACCTTTCGGGGGCGTCGATGGTTGTGCCAACACCAAGTCAGAAGTCATCGTGACCGAGGGTTTGAGCTTGCTAACCATGTAAAGATTGTTGATGACGTTAGATAGCACGCTTTTCTCCCAGAAACTGTAACTAAGGTTTGCTCAGCATAGTTGCAGTATACAACACAGGTGGGCGCTATGAGTATTGAACAAACATAAATGTTCCTGAGAAAGCGTCTACAATAGTGTTGTGTAGGATCCACCTAATCTGCATAGGTGACTACTAACTATATAAATAATGGTTGGTACCGGGGGACGAGGAGAAGGAATCACGAGATCCAACTAGAGACTCTGATCGACTGCGACTAGTCAACACATTCTCCAGGAACGTCTTCCCAGAAATATACCGAAATACTATATGTACTTATTGTGTACACTTTCTTGTTATAATACATTCTTGTTCTAAGTACATTTTGTGTTGCATTATTATTCCATGCAATAGGCGAGATTCAACATTGAGTCAAGACTCAACAATGGCGACGAAGTAGAACGAACCATACGTCAAGTTTCAACAATGGCCACAAAGTAGAACGAACCATACGCCAAGTTTCAACAATGGCAAAGAAGTAGAACGAACCATACGGAAAGAAGAAAGAATTAATAGTGAGAGTTTTCAACAATTGGGACAAGTCATTGAAGAACCCAGGCTGAAAAAAAAACTATTAATTCAAAGTCCAACGTTAACGTAACGACGAAGGATTCTGAACTTCTGGATATGTAAAACTCGTTAAAAGACGACTAAGCATAAAGGAACGTTCACTCAGAAAAATTGAAAGGTGTCGTAAACGAATAAACGGTAATTTTAAATTAAAAAATTATCTACAACGAGACACCCTCTAAAAAGAAAAACTGGCCGACTACAAAAACATGCATGGATTTAAAAGGAGCACAAATACACCGTGTCGACTTTGAAAGGTAACAAACTTTAAAAAAAAAAATTTTTTTTTAAATTATTTGTTCAACAATATAGTGACGAATTACCTCTGATAAGAAAATCAGACGTTGTCATTGAAATACGCGGACAGAAGTCGAAAACGGAAAAAAAAAAAAAAAGTCCGACGCTCTCTGTTCACGAAAAAAAAAATACCAAAGTTGATTAGCACGGGCGTGAATGTAAAAGCAAGACATAAAATAGAAAAGTCGTACGTTGTTTCGATTTTTTTGGTCAGCTTATATGATATTCGTGGATACACAAATTAAAAGTATATTCCTTGTTGCATGAACACTATCAGCTAAAGATGGATGAACTATCCAAAGTCATATCTGAATTATTAAAATCCCAGCAGTTGAGTCAACAACGTCAGCAAGAACAACAGATAGCACAGCAAGAACAACTGATAGCGATGCAAAAATATCAAGAACGTCAAGATGAAAGACAACAAAAATATCAAGATAAACAAGATGAAAGACTTTTAGAAATTCAAAAGTTAACACTGGAGAAATTAAACAACTATCAGGCAAATGAGGGAAATTCTTCATATTCTAATAACACCATATTTAATTCGCTGGAAACTTTTAACTATGTGCCAGACGAAGAAAAAACGTTTGAAGCGTACTTTAAACGATATGAAGATATTTTCTACACAGACTGTGAAAACTGGTCGAATTCAAGAAAAGTCAGTCTATTACTAAGAAAGCTAGGTACAGCAGAACATAGCAAATTTGTAGATTTTATTCTACCGAGAAAAACAACTGAATTGGAATTCTCGGAAACAGTGATATTGCTAAAAGAGCTGTTTGGAGCAAATATGTCCCTTTGGCATAAGCGATGGTTATGCATGAATGTCTCTAAATCCGACGATCAGGATTACTTAACATATGCATCTATAGTGAATAGACATTGTGACAATTTCAGATTGGCAGAGATTACGGTTGAAGAATTCAAGTGCTTAATTTTTGCTCAAGGACTGGTATCCAGTAAGAGTGCCGAAATAAGACGTAGAGTTTTGTCTAAACTCGAATCTGAACAAGGCCTTACCCTGCAAAAGTTAGCAGAGGAGTGTCAACGGGCCGTAAAGTTAAAGAAAGAGTCGCAAAAAATCGAAGAAGCTGGTACTGCTTATATTAAAAAAATAAAAAAGCAGCCAAATTACACATCAGAGAAAAATTGGAGAAAAAATTCAGCGTATTGTAATAATAGACAAGAAAAAGAAAATAAAAAAGTCCCACCATATAATTGCAGACGTTGTAACGAAAGACATTGGGAGGTAAATTGCCCATATAGAAATAAGAAATGTTTCGTGTGCCAAAAAAATGGTCACAAAGGATCGTGTTGTAAAACGAAAAAAAAATTCAAGAGCCGAATTAGACAAACAAATTCGAATATCAAATCAGATAGAGATTTGAGGAAATATGTGACGACTGAAATATTCAAAAAGAATATCAAATTTCAACTCGATTCGGGGTCAGATTTAACAATAATGAACGATAAAACATGGAAAATTTTAAAAAGGCCTACAATAATGAAGTCAACGAAACTCGCTCGAACGGTAACTGGAAAGCAAATTAACTTCGAAGGCGAGGTTGTACTTCCAATGAAATTGAATGGGATCGTTAAAAAAATAAAAGTTTTCATTCTGAGAAATGGAGAAAACTTGTTGGGTACAGATTTTATTGAAACATTCGAATTGTGGGATAAACCGTTAAACTCATTCTGCAGAAAAGTAGAAAGTAATACGCAAACAAGACAGGACATTAAAGATGAATTAAAGAAAAAGGTTCCGGAAACCTTCACACCTGGTCTTGGAAGATGTAACAAGTTTGAAGCTAAATTTGAATTAAAAGAAAATACTATGCCTATATTTAAAAAGAAACGTAACGTGCCTTTCGCAAGTGTAGAGAAAGTAGTAGTACCAAAAAAGTTGCAGAAAAGAATCCTACGGGACTTTCATATGGGTCACCCGGGGATTAATAGAACAAAAAGCTTAATGCGAAGCTTTGTATATTGGAAAGGAATGGATGTGGATATCGAAAACATGGTTCATCGATGTAAAGGGTGTGCGTTAGCAGCTAAGGCACCACCTATAGTACACA
>OZ038487.1:83965990-84008490 GCA_964036315.1 Acanthosepion esculentum
TGTGAGTTTACGTGCAAACTGCACATCGTCACTAGACTCTTTGAGCAAAATTCAATTAAATAGGACAGTTTCAAATTCACATTTTTTTTTACTTTTCATTGAAGGAAATTCAAAATATACTGATGTTATTATTGAAGCGAGACGAATCCTTTGTTACAATATAAACACATCTTTCCACACTGAAACTGTGGCAACGAATATTAAGTAATTTATGTCTACTGCCAAAGTAGCAGTTTCGTCTAATTTTATAATTAAATGTAGTTGGTTTCTATACTAATATCAATTACACTATGCGCTATCTAATTTAATTTAAAACAGTATAAAAGAGCTAATTTACAAAATGAATGTGCAAGGCGTATAATATTTGCGTAGACCTGAAATTAATTTATTGTAACTTGTGATATTATAAATTGAGCAATATATGGAATTAAAAAAAAACAAAAGAAAAAACCTAATTTTGATCACACACACACACATATATATGCATGTATGCAATAATAGCAATAATAATACAACTGAGTATCTATATGTTTTTCATGCTAGTAAGACTACCAAAAAGCGACAAATAGCTAACTAGAGCTATAACATTTAACAAATAGTTCAAGGTTAAAGTGATTTATCTGGTTAACCGACATAAGGGTTTCACATGAAAACGTTCATCAATTCAGCCGGATTTCTCATTTCTAAAACGAAAGAAGTCAGTTGAAATTTTTTAAATCATAGAAAATACATGCATATATATATATATATATATATATATATATATATATATATATATATATATATATATATATATATATATATAAGAGATTTTTATATGCGGACAAAAACAATTGTTTTTGGCCCTCATATAAACATCTATAATAAATAATTATTGCTATACTCTTACTATTAAGCCCTTTTTTTAATTAATGCTCTGAACGTTAGAATTTGCATTATTCTCGTTCTCATTACATTTGTGTTTATATATATATATCTATATATATATATATATATATATATATATATATATATAAAAGTGAACATAGAAGTCAACACTTAGAGGCGACAGTCTGTTTCATGCTCGATACAATCGTCATTTACACACGCTCTATCTCTGATATTGAGCACTTTATCCCATCAATATAGCACACTTTAAGACTATATTTCTTCATATATATATGTATATATATATATTTATATATATATATATATATATATATATATATATATATATATGTGTGTGTGTGTGTGTGTTTGTGTGTGTCTGTGTAATAAAAATAATAATAATAACTTTGTCCATGTAATGCTACTGATGTTAAGGTAGTTAGAAAAACAAATCATGAAATGTAGCCATAACAACACACCACTACCCCACTTAAGTTTTCCCCCGGCCCTGTTTGGCAGTGTGATCATTGTAGAAACCAAACTATAATGACGATATAATAATAATTGTATTTTTCTAATTGTCCACTTTTTATAGAGAAACAAATGAAAACACTCGGGAAATACAACACGAAAATTACACATATTATCCAATGAACTAACAAAACTTGTTTATCATTGTGATCAATATCTATCATTACACACAGATTAATGTTGATTTAAATTTAAAAATATATCAGATTTTGTGATGTTATACGATTTGTTTAACAGAACTAACCTATATTTTATCACTTCAGGCTGTAGATGCGGAAATTGCTAAAAAAATACCTAAAGGATTCTCCATTTTAGGAATCTACAAGGCAAAGTGAGTAGAATGTTAGTTTGGAGGACCATCACAAGATTCAACGCGACTGGGGATGTCAACTACAGGCAAGCACAATGTTGTCCACGAGGGAGCTCGTCAAATCAACCTGGAAAGAAGCTGAGAAGAAATCTGAAGAAGCCTCTCAGAATTTTTGCGAATGAGGTAAATGTACCCATTGACTTGCTATCTTCAAGCTGTGTGGAGAAACATCGACAAATACCAAGTCCTCTACGAGCGCGTTCCGGCAGGCACGATCACAAACCTTGTGTTCAGTGATGAGAAGAAATTTGATGTTCAACAGCATTTTAACAGCCAGTGCGATCGGATTTGGTTTCGAACTGGAAACAGATCCTCGGACAGTTACCCGAAGAGAATGAGCGATCTCTGTGATGGTGTAAGTTGCTCTGTCTGCTATAGGAAAACCTTCTCTGGGTTTTGTAGAATGGGGGCATAAACTCAACTGAGAAAATCATGTGAAGGACATTTTTGAGTCATAAAATTTCTCTTGGGGTAAAAACAAACATCTGAAATACCGATTTTGGTCATTCCAGCAATATTCATCACACTTTCGTGGGGCCCAAAAAAAAACAAGAGTGGCTAGCAACCCATAAATAATTGTGTAGAACTAAACTTTGTCAGAAGAACTGGCAGGAGAACTGCTATTGTATGTCATGGAATGTTCTAGAAAACTTGTTCAAGCTTCAGAGTTTTCTCCTAGACTGACTGGCACCCAATGCAAGCGAACCAACTCTTCCCAGCTATTGAAGACATAGCTGGACGAACATATATTAATGCATTTTTCTATGACATTAGCTCGTAGCAAATGATAGAGAATCAACCGGAATTTGAACTCAGCTCGGTGATTTCATATTAGTCACTTCCATCCATCCGCACACCCATCCATCAACCCATCCGTCCATCCACACACACACACACACACACACACACACACACACACACTTTTTTCATATTGGCATTGTTTTTTTATTGGATCTCACTGTCTCTTTCATCTTTCTCATATCGTCTACTTATTCGCATTTGCTTTCGTATCTTATTAAGAGGTAACTTTATCTTTACTCCCCAACGGCCCGAATCATCGTACCTCCCCTCGCCTATTACGAATAGCATGCGCTAACGACTAATAGCTCCACGAATTTCATACATTTGCGTGGGACCGAAACATCTTGAGATTACACACACTGCTGTCCTCCCATCTTCTCCGCTCAACTCACCCTCCCCTTGTTCGTAGAAAAATCAGCAGGATGCGAGAATGCCCAGTTATGTAATGGAGTGCCATTGCGTTGACTGATTAGTCAGTTTTTAAAGTGATTTCTTAATTAGTTTTGCTATTTTCTCTCTCGTCTGCTGTCCAATCTCATCTTTGTTTTACTGCAGAATGCTTTTCAGCTTGCAAATACTACACTTAAGCAATAACTCCTATATTAATAGCTCCTCTCACAAACCATTTTGTTTTTAGCTGGGTATGAGAAAAGCAATGACACCGAAATCCGAAGGTTCACTGTTAAATCGAACGATTCCTTCCAAAAGTTAAACAATTTTTAAAAAAGAAAAAAATTACGATAGAAAAAAAAAGAACAGAAAATCAAATCTATTTCTTGGACACATAATAAAGAAAGAGGTATTGGAGAATTTATCATAATATGGTGGACTCTCCCGTGGCATTCGACGTATAAGGGTGAGGCAGCTCAGTTTCTAGGAACCGACAGCCCAGACACCAGCACATATGATTTGATTATAGAGGAGAAGGCTTTGTGCAGAACCATCCACACTTTTTGAAGGGCCGAATACAGAGACCTGGTGCACTACGTGCCACAGGGTACCCAAACAAACCCTCCGCAGGTATTGAATTCTGAGTTGTCCTTCTCCTAGAACAGTTGTCATCCAAGCCTATAGATTCCAGTCTATCCTGCAATTTAATCATAATTAGAGGAAGAAGAAGAATATTAATACATTTCCCAAGAGTATTAGCACGTAAGTGAATGTAATTGATTCGCCTGGAATTCGAACTCGGATATATATATATATATATATATGTATATGTCCGAGTTAGAATTTCAGTCGATTTGCGATCATCAGACAGGTTTGTCTGATGTCCGCAAATAGCGTGAAACCCAGGGTCACTCATTCACATTAATTCAATTAAATATGTTATCTCTATCACTGATATTGAGCGCTTTCCAATAAGTACCGCGCATAAATAATATATATATATATATATATATATATATATATATATATATATATATATATATATATATATATAAATTGCACACACACACACAGACACACACACACATACATATATATGTTAGAACATATATATAAGGACATACATTTAATAACATATATGTGAACACACACACCTATATATTCATGCAAAATAGGAACACTTTTATTGTCAATCTGGAACCTTTTTTTCAAACAACTGAAATACAAATGCAGGGATATTATAAATTAGATTTGCATAAATACATGAAAAAATCATCAATTTTGGCAAGAACGATAACAGCTACTGGACCTGAGAAACATATTTTCACGAACGATGCTTTTAAACAGTTTCAGAATTTGTTTGTTGAGAGGGGTATCTTGTTATGGCCATTTAATGCCGAAAATTAATTTTCTTGCCAGCATTATTAATTTCTCTTACAAAATTCTGTTGCTAGTATTTTTTAATTTTTTAACAATAATTTATTGCTGGAAATATTTTCTTTTTTTACAAAAATATTTTGTTGGTATTATTTTGTTACGTATTGCAGCTAATATGTTTTATTTAAAAATATATTGCTGGTAATATTTTAAAATGTATTGCTGTTAATTTATTTTACTATGAAAATGTATTACTGGTATTTTACTATAAAAATGTATTTCATACTTTCATAGTGTTTTTAAGACAGTTTGGGGGTTACCTATTTGAAAAGAGTTGGGACCCCAACGGGTGCAACCAACTCGCGTCAGCGTGGACCTCTGAACACCAGGAATTAAGAGTTGTTTCTTTGTTCTTCAACACACCACCCGTTCAGAAAACTTGCAGCCGGATGTAGTTTTTCGTCATACCCAGGACAGGATTGTTTTAAAAAGAAACACTTTATAAAATAACGACCGAGACTAATACTGGCTGCTCGGTAAATGAATGCTGGATATTTCCTTATAATATGGCCATTTTTCTCAACATTTCTGGAATGCGCCGCGTAGTCATAAATGTATCCCACCCAGTCGTAGTTAGATTGTCTTCCCGATCGGTGTAACCTCTTGCTGCCAGAAATTAGTAGCCTCATTGATGGAAGTTTTGGTGAATTGGGTGTCATCGTAATTGGTCAGACTTAAACTCGGTTGAAACAGGGTGAGCAATAACTGAACAACACTAAATAAGAAGACGAGATTTCCCAAAACGTGGATAGAAGAACTAGAACAACGTAACCCCGTTGATTAAATAAAGGGCTCAGATCGAAATTCTGTGGAATTATCCGGAACGACAGACACGTGCAGAACGGCAGAAATGTTGAGATAATGACTACAATGTTGCGGACAATAGTCTGAATCTAAATGAAACGAGCACATGTTTCGTCTCACTCTTCGAAAGTAATGCATTCAAGCATACATATATATATATATATATATATATATATATATATATATATATGACAAATGGAAAATGTTTCATTTAAACATACACACAAATACACACACAAATATTTCTTTCTTTCGTCTTTGTATCAGATGAAGCCTAGAATGGCGAAACGCTTTAATCAAATGTATTTTAAACGAAAAGTTTTCCATTTGTCAAATTTCTTAAAAACTTTGTATTCTGCATTATATATATATATATATATATATATATATATATATATATATATATATATATATATATATATATATATATATATATATTAAAATAAGAAGAAAAAATAGTAAGATTTATAATCCGGTTTTCTTAGCGGTTATTTTTATTTTTAAAAAAAATGTTCGATGCAAACATTACAGCAAAATATTATAATTATTTTCTTTTTAAAAATATGATTCCATCGCGACACAGAAAATTTCCCTGTTTTAAAAATGAGACTAAATTTATAAATTTAATTATAAAAATTAAACTTAAAATCAATATTCTCGTTCCGTTGTCAAGTGTCGTTAGGAAGAAACTTTCAAAGAAATTTATTTAATTTATAAGCGTAGACAATATTGATATTGCGAGTTGTTAACGTTAAGGAAAATGTATTTTAATTTAGGGGTGGTTGGGTTTTAATTTCCCTAGACAGCTTATGTATCCAATATAAATTACTTACGACGTCAGGTTAAATTTATGTGGGGTGTGGGTTCCTGCTAATAAACGTAAACTTCCGTTATTCACTGGGTCGTCTGGGTTTTCAATGATAAAAAATTATTTTGGCATTTTTATTTATCCGCTTAATTCATATTATTATAAACAAAGGTTTTCTAAAAGAGCCATTTAAATATGTGCAAGGCATACATTTAATATTTAAATTTTATTACTTAAATTTTATTTTTATAGATTTAAATCACCATTCGACCTTCTAATAACTATTAGACTATACGGCATTTTTACAAATACATATATTAGAATTTTATCAATAATTATAGATCAAATATAAAAATGTATGTTTCATCTCTATTCTTTATTATTTTAGTTTTCAAAATTAATTATTGCTTAAGGAAAATATTTGACAGTGGCCACAAAAATAGCTATTTCATTTCTTTGATTTAGTAAATTTTTTTTTTCAGAAAATTAGTAACGTGTAATTTTTCATGTATGCACAAAGAACATGGGTCATTTAATGACCTAGAAGTTCTATTTTTTCTTATTAACTTGCATTTTACTGTTGGTAAAATAAAGCACCAACAGAAAGTTTATTCCTAACATCGCTCGACAATGTAACGAGACTAACGGTTTTTAAGTTTAATTTTTATAATTATATTTATAAATTTATTTTCAGTTTTGAATCATGTAAATTCTTTGTGTCGCGATGGAATCGTATTTTTAAAAAGAAAAAACTATATATATATATATATATATATATATATATATATATATATATATTAAGGTGTTGCCAGTGCGTCATATGCCAAAAAATGCATTTAATAGTTTCAACATATTAGTTAAGTAGGAGTTAATTAACCCCAAAAAGTTATGAAATTTTCTTACTATTAAATCGCGAGAATCTCCCTAAAATTTTGGTCTATTGTGTATGCAGCGTGCGATGGATAAATTGTCGTTTAAATTACGCAAAAATGAAAATAACACTAACTTCACATTTTAACAGATATATTTAGCAAAAGTACATGCAAATATCTTGAAATACTAAAGAGCAAATTTATTTTTAAAAAATCATTGGCTACGACGACGGCCTCCAGGCGACTTTGGAATTACCTGCATCACTTCTGGACACTTTCCTTGTTTAAGTTCGGGAATGCTGCAATAAACATGGCCGTCAGTTTGCCTTTGGTATTAAAAGGAGTTTTGTTGGTTTCTCGCTCAACTGCGCTACACACATAATAATCAAGAGGGTTGCAATCTGGGGAGTTAGGTGGCAATATCTAAGGTGTGATGTGGTCGCAGAAATTTTCTGATAGCCAGAATTGGGTTGTCCTGCTTGTGTAGCTTGGTGCAGAGTCCTGCTGCCAGACATAGTGTCTTCCAGCTGCCACCCTCTTAAGTCAGGGAAGTACAACTTCCTTAAGGCACTTGATTTAGGTCTCCGTGTTGAGTCTGAAGCCCCCGCCAAAATATTAGGGGGTAATTTTGTCATCAGAACAATAAAAGAGAGTCTTCCGAGCCGTCGTATCTTCATAATCGGCATTAGATTCAACTAACTCTTTCCGAATCCTCTGCACTACCCACACATTGACACCCAAACACTCTGAAATGTTCGCATTGGAGCTTCTGGCGCGAATGTCAAGCAGCACACCATGCTGTTTCCAAATTTCTGGCGGAGTTAATTGCGTGATGGTACTTCTTTTCTCACAGATGGTACCCAACTGACCCTATTATACTGTGCAGTGGACAAAATAAGAAAAGAAACACGGATATGCGAAATTAAAAATATAAAATGGCGCCATTTATACACACACACACACACACACACACACACACACACACACACATTATATATATATATATATATATATATATATATACGTACTCTTAATAATCTTAGAGATAGATGTGACTTTTGTTTAGAAGAAAAATTAGAATAATAAAATTCAATAATCAAAGTCAACTATTGAATCAGAGGAAAAAATTAGTATTAAAGTGTCGACATAAAAACAAATTCAAATTTCCATAATATAGGTTTTACTTAATTAGCTACTATTTTTCTCTAACTCTTCAAATGTCGAATGTATAACTCATAAAAATGTCTATATTCCAATATTTACACTATATTAATTATAATTTATAAATTGACCTCTGTTCTAAGAACTCTCTTTTTATCAATTACATCTCTTTATCTATATATTTTGCGGTTGTTTTTGAATATAACTTTATATTTTTAAGTGTAACCTTGTATTTTTAAATATAACTTTGTATTTTTAAATATAACTTTATATTTTTAAATATAACTTGTTGTTAGATATAACTTAATTTTAAATATAACCTTTTTATTTTAATTTATTTCATTATATTTTAATTTTAAATATATTATTTATTTTATATTATATTTTTATTTTAAAATATATTTATTTTGAAATATAACTCACTTTTAAATATAACTTATTTAAATATATTTTATTTTTAAACATAACATGTTTTTGGAATAGGACTTTTTACATTTAAGTATGACTTTGCATTTTTAAATATAATCTTATCTATATAATTTAGAGCTTTTTAAACCTATTTTTGTTCCTCTCTTAGTTTCGAATTAACAGTTCATTCTCCATATAACCACGATTTAATGTTATAAGTCTAATATCCGTGTTTAATTTTATAAAAGCTCTTCACCTTAAGACAAATAACTTCCACCCTCCCCTGACCACTGTCTCCTGCCTTTTATCTGACTGAAACATTGAAATTGATAAATTCTGTATTAGTTTTTCGACGTTTTATTTATTTATTTATTGTAGCTTTTGCAGTTAAATTTCTATTTCCTACACGAACTCGGTCTATACTGGGGTTCATAAGAGTGATGAATTATATTTTCGTCGGTCGAAATATGCTTAGGCCTCATATGAGGTGATTTTGGTTCTTATTGCGCATTAATTTTTGATCTGTAATAATAAATACATTGAGGTTTTAATATTTTATATTTTTAGGATCCACTTGAATTATATACCAACAGATTTATTATCTTTACCATATATATATATATATATATATATATATATATATATATATATATATATATATATATATATGATGGTCTCTGCCATTGTTTTCGACGTATGAATGCCTTCCAGTTCAGTTTTTAATCCTGTATCTGGCCCCATCGCCTTAACTCTCTCGCCAGTGGACTTGTTGGTCCTGTGGCAAAGAAGGAACACAGAACTGGACTGAGACTATCCACACAAAAGATTTGTTTAGAGTAGTGAAGGCCTGTGTAGAACCAGCCACACTTATTGGAAGTGCTGATAACAAGGAGTTGGTGCAAATATTTGTCACAAACACAATGAACAACACCCCTTAGGTTTTATTATCACGGAGTTATACCTCTCCGGTACTACCAGTGCACAGAAGAGTGCAGCGCCTTCGATGGTAATTCCACGTGATTTACCCCACCTGCTGAAGCGGTTACAGGGTTTAGTGCGTGGAGATTTAGGGGATGGGTGAAGATCAGTGTTCCCCGTCCATCTTAATAATAAGACCAGCCGAGTAACAAAGGTACTACTTCATACACTCTGAATATTGTACACCCTACAATATATTTTATCACTTGTATATATATATATATATATATATATATATATATATATATATATATATATATATGCCCCTGAAAATTTATATATTTTCCTGAAAATTTATTTCGGTTGAGCTCACTGGGGAGGATGTGTGGGTTTGTAAACAGTAACTATTACGGCTAATAATGCAAGACTCTTCGGTAAATCGAATCTAGTTCTCTCTGTCACTGTGTGTTTATCTAAATATAAATACGCTTAAATTCACCTTCTTCTCTGCTGTGCGCCAACGGGTTCAGGGTAAAATTTCCGACTGACACGAATTCAGCCGGTTTTCGATTCTAGCCAGAGGCAACCGGACGTCTTGCCACACTGATGATCTGTGATACAGCGAAACAGTCTGTCTGTGGATGACAATATATATATATATATATATATATATATATATATATATATATATATATATAATGAGTAGACACAATATGTCCATATTATTTAATGAAAAATGTTTGAATGAATATATACTGCCTAATTATATGTCACTGTGTCATATTTGGTGGGGCATGAGGCGTGAGTGGGGTGTTTGACATTTATCACCCTTCTTCTCTACTGTCCCGAGTCGGTTGCGTTGGTACGTTAGTTTCCACGGGCTTGAGATCACTATACCATAGTTGTACTGTCTCTTGTTGGGAATCAAATTTACGGTCTTTTCACATTTTCTTTTATGGATGTGATAAATAGAAGATAGCATACAGTCTGTATCTACCGCCTTTTGGCTCTTATTAGGAAACCTTACTGTCAGTTAAGGAGAAGGAACAAATGAGTGATAAAATTGTATCAAACACAACAAATTGAAAAAAAAACAACAACAATAACCTGAAAACTCGAGTTATGTACCTAAATTACCTCATCAGATCTAACCGTTTATATTGATGACATACTTGACACTAAAGCCATTCGGAAATATCTACACTGTCGGTTTTAGGTAACCATTTTCTAAGATAAATGTTTAAAAATGTCTTTAATGAGTGAAGCCTATGGGTCTTGGTGAAAACCACACATACTAGTTCCAGTCTCTATGGAAAGGATTATTTATTACATAATGAGTACAAATACGGCACAAGGTCAACGTAGGGGATGAGGAAGATAAGTATTTTCTAGTTTAATCTTAAGCTAACTGATCTCACTCATTGACCCATTCTTACAAATAATTTTCCATTCACAATAATTCCAAATTTAATCATAATAATCAAACTACATTTGCCTAAAAACCTTATTTGTTTAATAAAATTTCTAATTTAAGATTTATATCAGTTTCTATGGGAATGATTTCTAAAAACATCCCAACTCCAAATGTATAGACAAATCATACAGATGCATGCTGGGATTTCTCCCTAACCAATAACATTTCCATGAATTGTCTGTCCTATTCGCCATTGTTTTTTCTTTTCTTGAAGTTATAACGATATAACCAGTTGACTGTATCCCTTTTACGTGTTTATACCATTCTTACTTTGTGAACTTTTGCCTGTTTACTGCTTCTTTGCCTAGGTTTGACTTGCATATATATATATATATATATATATATATATATATATATATATATATATATATATATTATTTTATTCGGAATTCTTGCCAATTAAATCTTGTGAGGAGAAACACATCTTTTAAATGAAAATATCATTTCCTTGCTTTGTTTGTAATTGCTCAGTCGTTAAAACAGGGACGAAAGAAAAAGTAACTAAAAATGCCACACCCTTCTCCTATTTGTTTCTTGTGATGGTCGCTGCAGTGGCCAGGCTCTTTCTCAATGTATGAAAGATTCAGAATCCTTGCTGCAATCACTTGAGCAAGCAGCGAACCAGGTAGGTCTTTATTGCAACGTGAGTAAGTATATATCAAAACATCTCTTGAACCATTAGAGTTGAAGTTACTCAATAATACATCCATCAAAAGAGTCGAGGACTTCAAATATCTTGGATCTCACATCATAGATTCCCCAAAAGACCTCAACATCTGCAATGCTCTTGCATCGGATGCGTGTAACAAACTCAACAAGATTTGGCGCTCGAATCTTCCATCCTCCTTAAAAGTCGAAATTTTTCGAATACTGATTGAACCAGTCCTACTGTATGGATCAGAGACTTGGACATTGCCTTTTCGTCTTGAAAGACCACTGGATGGAATATATACAAACCTATTAAAACAAAATCCAGAACATCACCTGGAGATCCCATGCAACGCTTAACACAATCTACGGAGAACTGACACCAATCTCTCTTAAGCTCAAAGAAAACAATAGTTTACCGGCCACCGCTACCGAGCGGACAAGGAAATCGTCTCATCCTTACACCTATGGCATCCATCTGGAAGTGTCTTCTCACGAAAATTGACTTTCCCAGACAGCATGACTTGGGACTCAGAGTTGGACATTGGGGATCTGGGGTCTGCAATTCAGGACCGAGTAGTGTGGAAAGCAATTGTTGATGGAGTTCTGACCAACCACAGGGAGATTGAAAGATGATGATGATGATGATGATGATGATGATGATGATGATGATGATGATGATGATGATGATGGAACTTGCGACCGTCAACTGATTCTATCACATATATTGTGTTTTAGAAACATTATATATTCCCAAAAATATGTGTCGGTGTTCATTAGGTAGAACTTCTTTTCCTAATCTTAACTTTTTCTTCTTTACTTCATCAATCTATATATAAAATTCTGTGTTTTCCTTTAGTCCGTCTATCCGTCCGTCACACACTGTAAAATATCCACACATTGACCGATTGCAAACAGGGTACAAAGTACAGTTGATTATACTCGGGGGCGTAGCTTAGTACAGTAAATTTTTATTATTTAAAAAAAAAATTAAAAGTTGTATTATTTAACATACAAAGTACTCCCACTATTTTATAAACAATTTAATGATTAAAATAACAAATACTTATTTAATAAAAATGCAATATTGTTTTTTTTTTGCATATCTTTTATTTATGTTTTTATATACAAGGATCCAGTTTCCAGTTCACTCTACGTTTCCAAATCACAATGCCAAACGCTTCAAAAAATTGGAATTTGGGCCCATAAATGTATATTTACTCATGACCAGTTGAATGTTGCATACTCAAGAGTAAGAAATCCTAAGAATGTATTCTACGCTTTTAAAAAGGTAAACAAAAATTCTTAAAAAAATATATAAAATTATAATAGTGTTTTTCTAAACAAATCAGCTTATTTAAATTTCATCTATTGATTTGTGAAATTGAACGAAATGTAGAGATTGTAAATCTCGACAAAATGTTAGTGATAACTTCATCAATATTAAATACTGTGAGGATTTCAAGCGTGTTGCAAAAAATTATAGTCCATAAAATGTTACAGAATCTTGTGAGCTGATTACATTCTCTGCCTTCATGCAATAACGTGAAACATTCATGTTATATGGACATGCGTTCACGTGATTTCATTTATAATGTTTACACCATTATTTACTTTTTTAATGCATTTGCCAGAATATGTTACTTTATTTTATTCTTTGTTAGAAATCACAACAGATTGTTGTTTATTTGCAAATTTTTCTTGCCTGTCACAAAATATATTCCTTTCATTTTTGCTATGCGCTTCGTTTCACTAATTGCAATCTCAGCCGCGAATTCGGTTATTTTTGCTGGATGCAGATTTAGAGTCATTTTTGTCCACCATTTTACGGTAGTCCTCCATATCTATTTCCCCGCTCACCTCACCAACCCACCGCAAAAAAGAAGCGTTAGCAACACGAGATGTTTTCGTCATATTTTTGTTGACGCCCTGTCAGTTGTCAGACCCTATTGTTGTTTGCCTTGTGTCACGTTAACCTGGAAGGTGAAGTTGTAGCACACCGAGTTTTTGCTATTCATTTGACAAAGAAATCTTTTCAATAAAACACATATATAGATATGTCCTTGTGCCCCCCCCCATATATATATATAAATATATATATATATTTTTTTTTGTCATCCACAGACAGACTGTTTCGCTGTTTCACAGCTCATCAATGTGGCTAGACATTCGGTTGCCTCTAGCTAGGATCGAAACCCGACTGAATTGGCGTCAGTCGGAACTTCTACCACTAAGCCGTCGGCTTACGACAGGGATGAAGGTGAATTTTAGCGTGTTTATTTTTAGATTTAGATAAACGCACAGTGACTGACAGTGACTCAATTCTGCCGAAGAGTCACGCAATATTAGCTTAAATAGTCACTGTTTACAAACTCACACCTGAAACCAAAGAGCTCAACTGAAATAAATTTTTTCAAGAGCCAATATTTTTGTCATCCACAGACAGACTAGTTTTGTATATATAGTATATATAGTTATATATATAGTTTTGTATATGTAGTATACATATTGAGTATCTATATGATTTACAGCGCATTTTTGGGGGTAAAGTCACAATGTAAATGTTTAGGTAGATTGATTTCCTACAGCTTCTCAACCCTTTGAATATTATTTAAATATGGAAAATATTTTTAGATTGTAAGAATTTTTTCTATGAGATAATAACAGTTTAGTGATACAAGCCTTACTACTTAATCCATAGCTGGGGGAAAGGAGGTGGATTCACACATTTTCCCACTGATATGTGTGCGTACGTGATTATGACGAACTCAACGAAAATTGTAACTCAGCTCTTGAAACAAGGTTATAAAACCTGGTATTCTCAAGTGGTATTCCCTCTGGGTACTCTCCCGACTCGACGTTGCTTAACTTCGGTTTCAACGTTATGTGATCGTACTTCTATCAAACGACACTAACAATCCTCTATTGCTCATTTGTCGACAACAAACACACACACGCACCCTATATATATATATATATATATATACATACACGCACCCCATATATATATATATATAAATATATATATATATATATATATATGTATATATATATATATATGTGTGAGTGTGAGCGTGTGTGCGTGTGTGTTTGTGTTTTACTGGGCTCTATAGCCTTTGTTAGCAACAAGTCAAGGAGAAGGGAAATTCTGAATTTAAACCAGCCTGCAGAGAGATGAGCTCCATCAGGATTTTGTCCAAGGAACACTACTGCCCCTGCAGCTTACAGGACTCGTTAGGCTGTATCAAAAATACTTTTTAAAAATTTGAGTGCTGGTCTCTGGCACCAAAACAAGGTAAAATGTCCATATAAAGTTATCTGCAAAAGGCCATCGTTGTACACACCAACTCATAACAGATGTTCAAAATATACTTCGCTTGCTGCTGCACACATCGGATCATTGACTGGCGGACCCTTTCAAATACTCCTACACGGTGTCAAATGGTTTCGCAGGACCCCTGAAACGTTGATGAAGCGTTTCTGCATTATTAATGTCTGCTGCATAAACTGTTGTACGTGGTCCAACAGATAAAAATACAAATGATTGAGTTCGGTAGTGGTGTGTGGGGAGGTGTAGACCAGGGAACTGCTCATCCACAGCTACGCATCTTTCATGGTAGATGTCAGTCAGTGCATCGCGAACAATGTGACTAAAATGTGCTGGAAACCCACCATGTATGAATCACATGCATCTTCATATTAGCAGGGGTACATCCTCTAGAATGTCTGGAAGTGTGTTCGAAATAAAGTCCTTGTAGACATCTACTGTAAGACGTGCTGGGAGAATATATTGCCCTACCAGACGGTCACCTATAATTTTAGCCCACGCATTAATCTTAAATTGCTGGGAGATACACTGTTGGATTATCTGTATAGATATTTACAACGTTTTCTCAGATGCACAAGCCCGTAGACGAGATTAACACTGTTTAAAAAACAACAAACTAAGTTTTTCATTAATAAGATTTTTCGAAATTTCAGGCCTGTAGGTAAAAATAAATATACGTTTTAATACATGGACGTGTGTGTGTGTGTGCGTGAGTGTCTGTGTGTGTGTGTGCATGCGTGTGTGTGTGTGTGTGTGTGCGTGCGTGCGTGTGTGTGTGTGTGTGTGTGTGTGCGTGCGTGCGGTGTGGTTTTAACATTGCATATCAGACCGTCTACGCGAGTGCAGTTTTTAACGAGTAATCCTTAATCAGATCCGTAGTCAAACTAATCATTTGCAGTACATATACTTTTTACTAGTGGGGGAGAGTAATTGTTTCCCCGGCTGGCAGCGGTATTGGGGTCCCGTCTATAAATACCACACCAACAAAAGTATATAGAAAAGGCATTGTTATTTTAAACACAAAGTCCTGCTACCGTAGTTTGTGTCTAAGAAAATGATTTATGACTTGGCTGGTATGATAAATATTTATCGGTTGTTTTTGCCAGTATGTTGCTGAATTTTTTTGAGTGTAGAGGATTCATTTTCTGTAGATTTGGTTGGCGCCAACCATAAAAAAAACTCTTTAAACTAACAGCTAGGATACCTCTTC
Organism: Acanthosepion esculentum; assembly: GCA_964036315.1. Lineage (NCBI taxonomy): Eukaryota > Metazoa > Mollusca > Cephalopoda > Sepiida > Sepiidae > Acanthosepion > Acanthosepion esculentum. The sequence goes on from OZ038487.1 coordinate 83,982,018, forward strand.
GACGCAACCACTTGGGACTAGGATGGTTTGCGAAGTTATATTAGCGAAACCTCTAGCCAGCCGCTTCGACTATCTACGCCAACGTCACAGAATACTCGCGAATCCATTAAGTCAATTATTGCCATAGTAAGATCAACTATTACAAATATACTATAGATAATATAACCAGTCTCTCCAGGCCAAACCTATTTTTAAACTGCCTTCGTTACTATCAAAGAATTATTTTTAATCCATTCCTTGTTTACCCGCCAGTCTCAGATCAACTATTACAAAGAAATATCGGGTCAGATATCTCGCCAGCTGCTCCAAGGCAATAAGCAATTACATAATTTCCATCACTGCATAGACTAGTCAAAAATCTCGAAAATCATGGTTTTGTCATGCTTTTTTAAATCATTTCACCCCAAGCAAAGTAATAAAGCCACTAAGACGCAAGAGGCTACAGTGTTAGAGGATATAAGCAAAAAAAGACTATTAATGAGTCGGAACGATAAATGAACAGGAAGAAAACGACTGACATTGTATTTAAAGTTTTGAAGATTAACTGGGAAAGTCAAAGGTCGGAAGAGAGACGGAAGAAACTATTAGCATAGAAGTTACGGTTAAATGTTCCTATTTCAACTGTAAAATGCCGAGGCCTTGCCACCAATCTAGTATTGCACTTAAATTCATAAAGTTTGGATACCATAGAAGAAAGTTCATCAGGACATTTCCATGAAGGTATTTATATAAGCACACGAAAGATGCGTTACGGCAATGGGAAAGTGACTGAAGCCGTGATGTCAGTTCAGGACCAATAACATTGCAGATTCTTATTTGGATTTTATCAAGAATCTCTAAATATGTAGAAGGAGCACGAGACGATATGTGGCAGCAATAATCAAAGAAAGAAGGAATGGTAGATGTTAGTTTTAGTAGGCGCAACAAGGCACGCTCTTGAAGATTAGAATCAGCCATGCTGATGGAAGATAAAAAAAAAGTTTCTTTATGTTTTTCATGGTGTATCTGAAAAGGAGGGTCGGTAGAGTAATGGATAGCGTCTCGGATTGAGGAATCAGAAAGCCGAGTTCGAATTCCAGTCGAATACATTACATTCACTTACGTGCTAATACCCTTGGTAAAAGTATGAATCCTCTTCTCCGCCACCCTGCTATGGGTAAATAGCAGGACATACTGGGTTCTATAGCCTTGGATGGCAACTGGTCTACCGCAGAAAGAAATAGAAAGCTACTTCGGGGGTAAAATCTGCCTCTTCAATCTTGCATCGAAAGATACATGATCGCCTAAGCGTGTATCACGCATGGCACATAACTGACTGATTTTAGAAAAATTGGTTGATTATCTCTTCTACCTTCCCTGTACATATTCAATACTGGATTACATAAGAATATAGAATAATTATTTTACTTTAATATCAGAGATCATGGCGTATAAAATGTGTACTTCTTCAACAGAAAATAGGTTGTAGTATATTCAGCATCAATAAAATTAAGAATAGATACTATCAGCATTTGGATGGCTTGGATAACATATGTGATATTGGGATTGTTACAGGGCCTAGAAATCTCCCACTGTTAAAGAGATACTATTATTGCTACATGACATAGCAAGTTTCCATGGTAAATGTACTAAATTTTTGCTACATAGTGTAACTAGCGCACGTGATAAATATGATAAAAACATTGCTACAGGATGTAGTAAGCGCTACAGACCAAAGTGATATATTGAACTACTATAGTCAACAGATTATATAAAGCTGCAATATTTAAAAACAATACAGGCTATAAAAAATTATGTGTTTAAAAGACGTATACGTATACAGAGTATAGCAACAAAAAAAAACGTGATTAAATTGACAAATGAGTTGGTAAACAGTATAACAGGCAGTATGTGTTCAAATTCTGGTCAAGATTTTTGCACTCAATTTCACGCACATATCACTGGGAATGGTACGAATCCATATATGCGCCCCCTCAAGCTATCTGTTACAAGTACCACTTTAAATCTTTGGTTGGCAACAAATCGAGGAGAAAAATAACTTTGAAATAAATCTTTTGGACACGAAACTGGCAAATCAGTCCCGTAAAAACGTACTTGCTATCGAACCCCCAGCAGCAAAACCTAGCGTATTCAGAGGCATAGCCCCATTCTCCTCTGTAGTGTCCACGGGACTTGTGGATTAGTGTGTGATTTTGGTATTTCAAAGAACGCTACAAAATTGATAAAGATGTTGCCATAAAAATATTTCTGATTTAAGTTATAGTTGATTCACACTCGTCTCAGCTTTAATTTTTTGCTCTTTAAAAATATTAGCTTAAACGTAAACTAATTAACCCAGCCAAAATAATAATGAATATTACTCTACTAATTTTAGTAATATGGATGACAGTCTTTTGCTGTGAGAGATCTGCCAGATTCTTACTCACACAGGAACGTGATGAAGTGGTTAAGGTGTCTATCATTGGAAGACAACGCAAGAGGGAAATACAGTCATATCCTCCCCAAAGGAATAATGCAAGGTGAACGTAATAGTCAGTCAGCGGATATTCGAGTGTAATCGTCGCGTTGAAACAACGAGAAAAATATCAATTTCTATCTCTTTGGTTTTGTCGCGTCGTCAGATATCTTGCCAATATATCTCGTCACAGGCATGCTTCGAAGATTTACTGTATAGAAAGGCACCCCCCCAAAAAAAATATCAACAATTATAGCAAGTAGATTCATCTAGATGAGTGATCTTTTTTTTTAATCAATTCACCCGAAGCAAGGTGATAATGCCACTAAGGACCAAGGGGCTACCTGGAGTGAAAGAGAATGAGAAGACTTTAGAAGCAACCGGAAACCCAGTCCTAAACAGAAAGCAAGAGATTAACCTCTACTCCTGTTTAATAGAGAGCGAGGGAGGGCGATCCGGATGATAGGCGAAATTATCTACTCCTATTGCGGAAAAATAAAATGAAATAAATAGGGAATACAATTTCAGAGTTTAGGCGCAGACGTAAGAAGTATAGAATTGACGCAGACTTTAGGAGGAATTGGAAATCCAATCCTAAAAACGAAACAAAGGATTAACCTCTACTGCTCAAAAGACTGGACAGAAGTGTTAGTCGGATGATAGGCGAATCTATCACCTGTTATCAGTGCTGGAGCCCAGAATTCTGAATTTCGCATAAGCGATATAAAAAAAACTGACACAACACGATATTCCTTGACAAAATTTAACCAAATTCTTGATTAATCGAAGATTAGAATCTAGTTATTAAATTTAATTATAAATAATTTCCATTTTTTCAAACCTTTTCGACAAAGTCATGAACCTAATTTTCATTAGATAAAGTTTTGCTCATCAAGGGTTTTGCAGCGATCGAAAAAAGTAATGATACGTTCCTACAAGAATTGGTAAATATTTTTTTCTAGTGTTATTATTGCCCTATACGATTTTGCGCTCTCGGGGAGGAGATCAACTTTTTTCTTTTAATCCGATCAGTACGCTGCTAATCCCATGCAAAAAACAAACTAATGTATATTAGTGTACACCAATTTCATTCACCCCTGCCGCGTATGATTAGTTTGGAGGATACATTCGGCATTACACTTACTACCTAAAACGGAAATTATTTATGAATAAACCTAATATCTATCTATCTATCTATCTATCTATCTATCTATCTATCTATCTTTAAATATGGGCGGCTGTGGATAGATGTGATATTACTTTTTTATCCGTGTATTAACAAAGTATTAGGTTGGTGCAAAAATAATGTCGTTTTTTGACGTTCAACTTCATGTGAGAAAACGACATTATTTTTGCACCAACCTAATAACTTGTATATCACTAATATATTTGTCCGGTGCTGATTTTTTATTTTATTTTTTTTTTATTTGTAAAATGTCCTGTGTAAGTTTGTCGAACAGGACTCATGTCTTATTGTCTCTAGCTCGATACATTTGTTTGTGTTTACGTGACCGTTCGTTTGTTATCTAGTATGTATAATAATTATATATAAATGAAAATGAAAATAAAATAAATAAACTCTTCTTGTCTTCTTCGTCTTTCAAAGCAGCGTGTTTGCGATTTCTTGAGAATACGTCGCAAAGAAAGATATCTATCTATCTGTTTCTCTCTAGGTCTTATTATGTCCACTCATATATAATTCTTCATCTCTCTCTCTCTCTCTCTCTCTCTCTCTAACTCTATCTATCTATCTATCTATCTATCTATCTATCTATCTATCTATCTATCTATCTATCTATATCTATGTATATATATATGTGTATATATGTCTGTGTGTATGTATTTGTGTGTGTGTATGTGTATTAATATCGATTTCAGCTTGTTCATTATCTAACTGTACTGTAAATATCAGCGCATTCCTGCAGAAATGTAACCCGCCACCGATGAGCCCATCAACCGATAAATGCTTATAAACTCAAATATAATCGCCCAGCATAAGAACTATTGCTGACCCCCCAAAATCCTCACGTAATTAAATATAATACAAAGAGTGTGATTTCGACAACAGATAAACCAAATCTTGAAGTGTCGTAAAATCAGTCAAGCGAACAGAACGTATTTTACTAAAGTCAAATAAATAATAAAAAGTAAAAACATATTAATTAATTAATTAATTAAATGTATGTAAAGTTAACACAGCAGTCAGAGATTTAATACTTTGTAATTTTCAAATGCTAGTAATTAGTTTCTCTAATAGATAAATTAATTTTACATACAACAAATTATATGAACTCGACTCATGTTCTTTAAATAGCCTCGGCACATATGACATTTATATGGTTGGCAAGCAATATTGCATTAACATTTTTTGGAGGTAGACAATGATCTTTCCAGATACAAGTCCTAATAATTAACCCATAGCTGGTGGAGGAGACGGTTTCATACCTTTCCCGAGGGTATTATTTGCTCATAAGTGAATGTAACGAGCCATTTGAAATGGATTCTCGCATTTCTCCTGCCGATCCGACTCCATTACATCACCCGCATCGTCGAAAGGCTGGAAAGGAAACACTAACAATACTAGAAGGAAAGCACACACATTTACTTGAGGACTTCCAACAGCGGCAACAACTAAAATGGATAGCGCATGTAAAGCGAAGATAATCTAATGACGTAATCAATATGTTTACTGTCCACACTACTTCAAACCAAAGTTTATGAAGGAAACTCCCATCAAGACTAGAAAGCACAAGTGAACTTGTGAAGGCGATTTTTCGGTTTTGAGAGAAATATTTTATTCATTTCAAACGACGATCACTTAATTAAAAGTTTGGTTAATGCAAGCGAATATTTCCTTATAAGGTAACGGCTCATATCACCGTTGGTATTACCTTAGATCTAACCCTGTATCAGACTCAGATGAAGTTAATATCTCTATCCAGTCATTCATGTCAAATCAATATCCAGTCGTCCAGCTTAACAAATCGGTGCTTGATATTTTGGCAAGAGGAAGTAGTTTGTGCTGTGGCCATCACCGTCGTAAGCGTATAAAATTGATTACTCTTTGTCGAACATGTTTGTAAAATAAATCAGTTCTTAGGCTGATTAAGCATGGCTTTCGTTGAGTGGCTGAATCTTGTTCAGCATACCGACATTCTGCTTGATTTAATCATTCTTGAAATTCATAAGTTTACCAGAAGCGAAGAAAATAATTAAAAAACTTGTGAGATGTTGTGCGAATATTTGGAGACGAGAAATTGCATTCCCAAAGAATACGATGAAATCAGAAATATTTAAACAATCTAGAGTTGTGAATTCCAGGTCCCCACCAATAGTAAGAGAGAAGACCGGAACCGATAGTCATTAAGAAAGATAAGATTATCTGTTAGATCGTTAGCGCGCCATGAAAGACTGTTGGGGTTCAAAGACACACCCGATCTCATGTAGAACTCTTACATCCGTTGCTAAGGTTTCAATTAAAATGGTTGGTGCCCTGTACCGCTCTAGTAAGTACCTGACCCCTCTTGCTATCCTCTGTCTTTATAGGAGCTAGATCAGGCCAAAAATAGAGTACTATTGTCATATTTGGCCAGTCAATAATTCGACGGGTGCAGTTATTCACTCTCCAGCATTGATAGAGTTCAGAGCGTCTCAGAGCTGTTGTGACTGACGAATTATTCTCCACTCTTCAAATTCTCTCCTACAGGCGGGATGTGGCAAGACTCCCGTGGCTCTATCGTTATTTCCATGGAAAGTCCTCGGATGAACTACATTCCCTAGTATCGCCGAGGCAAACATTCACAGCAAGAACACAACATGCCATTTACATAGTAGCAAAGCACCCACGTTCCCTCCATATTCCATCAGTGAGAAGTAAGTTCCAGACGAGTAACTTCTTCCCGCGAACTACTGCCTTGTGGAACCGACTCCCAACAGGATGTTTCCCCCATCACTACAATCTTAACATATTAAAGGCCAGGGATAATCGTTATCTTCTTCACCAATACACAAAAATGGCCTCGTAACGTAACCTTTAACCACGAGTGGCTCCGGGCGTTGGAAAGGGTGACCAAAACTGTTTAAAAAAATAGGGTTACGAGGAAATTTCTTTTAAAAAATAAATCCCCTGGGAACAGAAGAAACTGTAGAAGAAACTGTAGAAGGTGGTTTTGAATTGCCAGTCTTCTGGGACTAATGAGATCAATGCAGGTATCCCCAAGGTACTCTCGCTCTCTTTCTTTCTCTCTCTTCCTTTCTTTCTCTCCCTCTTTTTTCTCTCTCTCCCTTTCTTTCTCTCTACCTTTTTTTCTCTTTCTCTTTCTTTTTCTCTCTCTCGCTCTTTCTTTCTTTATCTCTCTCCCTTTCTTTCTTTCTTTCTTTCTTTCTTTCTTTCTTTCTTTCTTTCTTTCTTTCGTTCTCTCTTTCTTTCTCTCTCTCTCTCTCTTTCTTTCTCTCTTTTTCTTTTTCTCTCCGGTTCTACCCGCTTTCTGCATTTTATAAACGATCTTCCTATGAATATTTTCAGATCATTGGTAAATGTCGATGCAGATGATTTGGCTGCTTATAACCGCTTTCCAAATAAGAAGATCATCAAGTCGCAGATGATCGCACCCCTGACCTTGTTCAAACAGTACAATAGTGAAACAACTGCTTTTTTAAATTTCAACACCTAAAAACAAAAAGGCTAGCATAATTCAGTTTTCCTCGATCAGATCACGAGTTGTCTTCGTCTAATGAAGTTTCTCTTATTTTGTACAGTTATTTTCGTTTTGAATCTGTAGCGCCAGTCCAGATTGTTCAAAGAATGGTGATTCTTGCTAAGACTTCATAACGGTGAGTTTCTATTTTCTTTAATATTTTCCCTCTGTTAGCACGTCCAGTTTATGATAGTCTCAGCATTCGTCGCTACAAACGTAACTCTTTGTGATTGTTCAGCATCTTCAGTTCCATATCTGCTGTCGCTTGTGTCCTCTTTAGCTTCAATTCTACACCAGAAACTTCATTAATTTTCGTTATTTTTCGCTTTGTTTTATTAGTCGCAGCATCGTTTCTGGGAGGAGTTGAAAAGGAGAGGGAGATGATCGAGAGTACACATGGCAATTGGTTAGCCAAAATCCCATGACCACATGCTGGTTTGTCTCGCTAAGGAATCTGGGTTTGGCGAGGCATTATGACACTTCTAAATCTTGCCCCTCCCCACCGTCTGCCTGTCTTCGCGCCTTTTTGGTCTCATATCGAAACATAAACAAAGACAATCCATCACTGTCAGAATTCCACGCCCACGGGATTCAAACCACCCCCTACTCAGTTCGGGTCATCAGAGTTCTGAGCAGTTGTTTGCCATTCTCGGCCAGTTTACGCATTCTTTAACAATGATATCCGATATTACGTAACAATTTGGAAATCTTGTCTTTGTTTCTGACGAGATTTTCGCATTTCTTAATACTTTGCTTAGTCTCAGAAAAACGTATTTCGCTATTCTTATGCCTTTACGGATTTGATGTGTCACATTTTCTGTGGTATGTTACAATGTTATTGAATTTTAGTCCCTTTTTGAGTTGGAGGTTTCAAATAGCTCATACTCGCCTGTTTCTTCTGCTGACAAGAACTCACTACTTCTTCTCAATGTTCTTTGGTACGTTTCTTTCTGAGACTATCAGCTGTAGAATGTCAACGCGTATCCTATCTTAAGATTAATCCGTTGATAATTCATTATCATTTAATACAGTTTTTTAATATAATCTTGTTTTATAGTGTGAATATATATATATATATATATATATATATATATTATTCGAAGACAATAGTGTTTCGCTGTATTACAGCTCCTCAGTTCGACTAGACAACCAAATGCCTCAAGCTCAGATTGAAACCCAACCGATTTGGTGTCATTCAGAGCTTCTACCACTGAGCCATCTTCACTCGACAGAATGAGCCAAATCTAGAGTATTGTTTTTACAAACGTAAACAAACGCCAAGCAGCCATATTGCTTCGTTCATTTTACTGAAGTGCTTCGCATTTGCGCAGGTGACCGTTGTGTTTAGAATTAGCTTTTCATTCCACAGTGCTGAATTGAAAATATATTTTCAAGCGCTATTCCCTGATGCTGTATGATAACGTCTAGGAAGTTCTAAATGCGCTGTATTCCCAAAGCCTCTTGTTGCGGCTTAAAAAATCTTTCCTGTATAGTCAGTGGTTATAGCAATTTCAAATTACGCAAAAATTCATTAAATCCAAACTTAAACAGTCCACTTGCTATACAATGTACAGTTTGCCTCAAATATCATAGGTTGATAGGTCATATGTCATTAGGTTTTGGGTTAGAACAAAGATCAATAGCGTTTTTAAATGAATTTCACAGACAATATTCAGACATTTGTATATGGATCATTTTAACCGTATATATGTCATTTTCTTCCACTAAAATTCGACATCTTGGAGCCAGCTTCATGATTCAGTGCTCCCAGAACTTGGCATCTTTCTGTCTGAGGAACCAGTCTAAATAGTTCTTACAGGATTCCAGAGAAATAATGTTCTTCCATTTAGGATAATTTTGTAGTGATCGAAATAAGTGCTAACCCGAAGATGAATGCTTAGGTGAGCACGGTGCAATTGTAATCGGACCTCACCGACAAGCGGTACTAAAATCTGCCAGGTCTGCAGCAAAACGAGGTCTATCGTTGTACTGATGTAAGAGACGCTCTCCCGATTAATCAATTCCGGAGACTTTTTATTGATTACTGTCGTTAACCGGCCCAGGTGAAAACAGCATTTGTTTGAATTCAACATCTGATTTTGCTGGAGAACCTGGTAATAAACGGCTGTTTCAATCCAATGTGATACAAAGCATCGCCGTCTTGGGATGCAGGCAGATATTTCGTTTCCAACATTACTTTTTAGATTTACATTATTGTAAACAATACGTAGGTGAGCGATGTGATTCCCTTTGTAAAAATATGCTTTTTATTTCTTAAAGCGGCCCATCTGTAAAATCTTGAGGCATCCAAACATCGCAGCGATTCACGTATCTAAGTGGTTTCAAATAGCGTACAACGCATATAATAGATATGTGGAGTACCTCGGTAATATCCCGTGTTGTATATGCTGGGTTATTTTTAAATAGCATTTCGATTTGGTCATCATCAACGACACAATACCTGCCAGAACGTTGTCGGTCTTTCAGATTAAATTTTCCATTACTGAACATAGCAAAACAACTACACACTGTACTCTCAGCTACAGCACCATTTCCATAAATGGCACATGTCTATTTTGCTGTTTAAGAGTTTTTCTCTTTCAGACAATAGTGCATCAATTGACGAATATGCATCTCATTTCCTACATTTTCACTTTTAACTTCAAAATATTTATAATCCACATAGGAATTTTCAAAAAAGACGTATTGCAATAGAATACTGCTATCACATATGGTTTGGTGCTTCTGCCATGTATCTAGAGATCCTTGATAAGTTACAAAAAGATGGGCAATGTTAATCTTGCTCTTGTTTCAGTCACATCCCACCGTTATAAATTTGCCTCTCTGTGCCCTTTCTATGAATACTTCCATGGCAACTGTTCCTAACACCGCTTCGCTATGGTATCTAGACTTTGTAAATTTAAACGCAGTACTAGACTGGCGGTGAGGTCTCAATAATATACAGTTGAGCTGCTTAGATGTAACCGTAGGTTCTATGATAATATTTTTTCTCGCAATTCTCGCTTGTGGATTATCTCTTCCTGCTACATGATTTCCAGCCAACTTTAATTTTCAAAAATTTAAATGCAATTCCAATCGCTAACTATTGTTCTCCTGGTTACTCTTTTTTGTTCTTGCTACTCAGTAAAGTTTCTGTTTTCTAATTGTTCCACACCCCGTAACCACTTGTGTCCCAGTGACTTTACTGCCTTGCTTGGGGTATTGAAAAATGTTACGAACTATGATTATAACATCTCAATAAATGCTTAGAAAATAGTATTACTAAAATCAGGACGATTACTGAGGAGAGTGCTGGGTTCGTGTCGAAACTTGTTATCGCTTGATCTCCAGCGAACTATATCACTAGTGATAAGAAAAAAAATACTAAACGAATTTCAAATAATAGTATTGTCTGTACATTACTAATATCTGTTGCTCAACTTTACCAGCATTTTTGGCTAATCTTTGGTTGGTTATTTAACAAAATCTTCTGAGAAATTGAAGGATGTAGACAACAACAAAAGGCAAAATCCAAATAGCGACTTTCACGTAACAAGACGAGTGAAGCGAGCAGCCAGGCACACATCATGAACAAAAGAATAACTCACTCGGTTATTCTGCTAATCTTATCGATCCAGCTGATTTAGGAAAGCAGGCGTATGACCTGTAAATCAGGTCGAGTAGAGTGGCAGGAACATATTCATGACCTTGGGGTAGATTAAAACAAGGGTATTGATGTTGTTCTTATTAATTGTTGCAGTTGTTGGCAAAGGATGAAGAGTCGTTGGAGAAGCGCCCCTGTGAAAAGGCAGTGAAAAGGATTTTACAAGAGTACAAAAATTTGAAACAAAAATTGCTTTTGTCGTACACCCAGCAGCAGACAATAACTAAAACTTCACTTCCCCAACATCAAACCATAACCTACCTCCCCGCAAAAAAAGGAAAACAAAAGAAGAGAAAACAAAAATAAAACACTGAAAAATATAAGAGAGAAAGAGAGAGAAAGAGAAAGAGAGGTTTCATGTCACGTGACATTTAAATCTGGCGGTATTTTCGATGAACTCCAATAAAGGCGAAGAGTATTTTTTTTAAAGAGTGTTACGAGCAGAGTTAGGGGCGTAGCGAGAAACAGAAGATATTTTGTTTTATTTTTCCTTTTTCTGATGTTTCTCAATGCTTTCCGCTTCTGGTTAATATTTGTTGAAGTTTTATTATTTTCTATTTCACTGTCAGACCAACCTTGGAAGTTCATTTTATTGTCTTTTCCTCAGTTTTTATTAGTTTTTCATTCATTAAAATTATTATTTTTTCTTTTCTTTTTCAACCGTACCGTAATCATTCTCTCAGAAATCTACATATTTCTTTCTTTCTTTCTTTCGTTCTTTCTTTCTTTCGTTCTTTCTTTCTTTCGTTCTTTCTTTCTTTCTTTCTTTCTTTCTTTTAACATTGCCTGTTCTTTTCATACAACCTTTTTCTATCAAGCGGATATATGTGTCTTTTCTTTTCTTCTTCTGTTTCTCATTCTTTTTTCCTTCTTGATTTTATTAATGTTTTCTTCTTCTGCTACTACTTTCGTTTTTTGCATCGTTTGTTTGTTTCTGGCTTTCATGTTCTTTTTCTTCTTGATTTCCTTCTTTTCTTCTTCTATCGTTTTTACATTGTTTCTTTCTTTTTTCGTTCTTTCTTTCTTTCAAATTTGTTTTCACCATCCTCTCTTTCTTTATTCCATTATTAAGTGTTCTTGTCATACTTCTATCAAGTAAGTAGATATATTCTTCTTTATCTTCGTCTTCTGCAACTACTGACTTACGGTCATACCAAGTTGAAACACACGTACGATCACTGGTCACTACCTAGATGGATGACAGCTTGGGAATACCAAGTACTGTAAACTTGGATGTGCAGTTGGTGTAATGGATAATGACTTGGAATTGGTAATCGGAGTGCCGAGTTCCAATTCCTGTTGGGTTTTTTTATATTCACTTACGCTCAAATACCTTTGGGAATGGTAGGAATCTTATTATATCCCCATTTATGTGTTAATTAGTAAGACTTGCATCACTAAACCTTTATTATCTGAAAAAAAAAATTACAATCTAAAAATATTTTCTAGCTTTACATGACCTGCAAATGGTTGATAAGTCGTAGAAAACGGATCAATCAAGCAACGACAGCTGCCTCTTTCTTCCTTAATTTCTTTCAAATATGTCTGTTCTTTTCATCTTTCTCCAAAAGCAATATCTGCTTCTTTTTTCCTTTTTTCTCTTCTTTTTATCATCCATCTCTTCTTCCTCCTCCTTCTTCTTTCTTTCTTTCTTTCGTTCTTTCAACGTTGCCTGTTATTTTCATACTTCTTCTTCTTCCACAACTACGGCTACTACTTCTTTCTTTCTTTTTTCTTTAATTTTCTGTCTTACTTCCAAATGTGTGTTTCTTCATTTTACCATTCTTTGTTTGAGTCTTTCTTTCTTTCTTTCTTTCTTTCTTTCTTTCTTTCTTTCTTTCTTTCAACGTTGCCTGTTATTTTCATACTTCTACTTCTTCCACAATTACGAATACTACTTCTTTCTTTTTCTTTAATTTTTTTTTTCCAAATGTGTGTTTCTTTCTTTCTTTCTTTCTTTCTTTCTTTCTTTCTTTCAGCGTTGCCTGTTATTTTCACAATTCTTCTTCTACTCATTCTTCATTCGAAGATATTGTTTTATTCCCCCCTCCTTATGGTTATCTGCCATTATGAAAATTCATTCGCTTCTTTCTTACTTTTTTATTCAAGGGTGGGCGTGGAGAATGTAATTTTGAATTATCACCAAACACATTCCCAACTGCCGATGAAACTACACACATATCGATTCGGGCATGAAGACAAACTCAGAAAAATCAATCCATCACGCCTCTTATCATTATACACACACCCACACACACAACACACACACCCACACACACAAACGCACACACACACACACACACACACACACACACACACATATATATATATATATATATATATATATATATATATATATATATATATATATGTATATATTAACAAGTTTGGTTAAAAACAATCGATAAGGTCCGTCTGTTTTCAGTTTTTTATTGCATTTTTCCAATTTTCGGAAAAGCTGTTGAGTATTTTTTTCGAAGTTTTGGATACAATATAGTCTCTGTATGGTGGTTAAAATTACTTTTTTTCTACATACTGGTATTTTTTGCGATAACATTTAAAAATCCCTAGTTTAAATCATGATATTTTTTAATAAAAATTGCTGAGGAATGATTTCTTTGTCTACATCTTGGTATTTCGGGGGATAAAAATTGCAGAATTCTCACACCGACACCACATTTGTCCTTGAAAATCACTTTGACTATACTCACTGATATTGGACAGTGATGAATACGGAAGTATTACACTCGTCGTAGATTCCGTGCCATTCGAAGATAGGATCTTGTATTTTAGCAATAGTAGTTGAGCATTGCCGGAAGGTGACAAAGTCCCGTTTTAAAATTTAGGATTGTGATTACTTATTTTTACGCCATCTTGTGTTAACTTGATTAGAAATTTGGCACATTACTCTCTCCTTAAATGCGGTTAACGTTCATTTGTCTTTGTGCCAGCGTAAGGTACATTTAGTATTTATTCATTGCCCGCTTTACACCACATTATGAAATGGACAAAGTCCGACAATTATTTTAAGACATTTTTTATGTTTATACGTTCTTTTTATACATACAAATATTTAAGTAAATGCTCTGTTTATAATAAACAGTACTAACGACATTTACCGGCCTGAATGACCGATAAATTTTCATAGAAAATAGGCGTCCTCCTCTGTGTCTAAATCGGTAAAGCACGTCAGGCTATATGACGGCTCCGTATAGGATACAGGTTCGATTCCTGTCGGGGGACGCATATTTTCTATGAAAATTTCTCGGACATTCAGGCCGGTAAATGTCGTTAATACTGTTTATTATAAACAGAGCATTTACTTAAATATTTGAATCTATAAAAAGAACGTATAAACATAAAAAATGTCTTTATATATATATATATATATATATATATATATATATATATATATATATATACAAAATATCTTTACAAACATTGGGAGCCGGTTCCTCACACCAAAACAAGAACAGATGTCCATAAAAAACATATGTCCGCAAATCTTTCGTTTTTGATTTATTAAGTTTAAAGAAAGTTTATCGTAGAGGGTAGTGTGTTGTCATGTAGACTACATTACATTTGTCATTCGTGTATATTTGTGACTAGTCTGCTAGTCTAAATTTAACGTGTGTAGTAGTGAGTTGACTGAGAAGTATTCCAGGTAACAAAGGCAGGGCAGTCATATCGTGAACAGGCATATATGATTTTTACATGGCCGGGCGAATGGTAATGGACGCGAGAGTGCACGGATGTATCAGATTGCAGTTCCAGACCGAAGTCAGCCGAATCATCCAGCCTTTGTGCTGCTTTTCGTCGCGTTGCTGAGGCATTTTCTGTGGCACCACAAACTATGTACGCCTGACCACATAAAACACATTCTACAGGCTTTAGGAAAAGCCCCAGGATTTGCGCATATATATTTATATGGACTCTTGTCCTTCTTTTGGTGTGAAGAAAAAAGTTTGTAAAATTATTTTTGATACAACTTGTATATATAGGGATACTTTATTCAACAATAGAAACAATTTGCTATGCTTTTTTAAAAAAGAAGTACAACTTGTATTACAGCCGGAATAAACACTACTATCAAACAATATGCATCAGGCAATGCATCTTAAAACACAACCGTTTAAAGAAATTAGTAACAATTAACAGACAATATAGATCAAACAATTACATCTTAAAAGAGAAACCGTGAAAAGACATTAATAACAATTAATAACCACTCACTGAAAATGACTGATGTGGCCGAAAGCGCTTGATACAATTGACACTACAGATAATCTTTGTACTCCATAACCCCATCAAACGGAAAATTTTAAAATGCTAGAAAAACTCGATAAAAAATATATCAAATTTTCCTTGTATCTCATATTCAACGAAGTATCTTTCAAAGAAAGTTTGCTGCTTAGATATTCATTATCTATTTTTATGTTTATACAGGCTGCAATTGGTAAATTGTCGCCATTTTATATCTTTACTATTCCCGTTGTGTGCTTTTGCTTTTAGTATAGTCGGGTCAGTTGGGAACCGTTTGTGAGAAAAAGAGCACGATGACGCAATTCACCTCGCCAGAAATTTGGAAACGGCGTTATGTATTGGGTGTCAATCTGAGGACAATGCAGATGATTCAGAAAGAGTTGGATGATATATTCAGTCAACATCATGGTATTTGGAGTGATCACTAGTGATGGCGGCGTTATGCCCCCATTCATCTTCCCAGAGGGCCCCAGAAGGAGGCCTACATCAAGTACCTTGAGGAGTTAGCCCAGAGTCAAGCGGGTGGTTGCTGGAAGATCCTATGTCTGACAAAAGGACTCTGCACCATGCCACACATGCAGGAAAAGCCAGTCATGGCTGTCAGACAATTTCTGCGAGCATACACCCCATACATTTGTCCACCTAACTCCCCAGACTGCAACAGTCTTGATTATTATGTGTGGGGCGCAGTTGAACGAGAGACCAACAAATACTCCTTCTAACACTAATGTTGAACTGAAGGCAGGGATTATGGCAGCATTCACCAACTTAAACAAGGAGACCGTCCAAAAGAGTTACAGGAGTTTGCGAAGTCATCTGGGTGCAGTGTTTGAGGCTAAGAGCGATTTATTGAATAAGTTTACTCTTTAGTATTTCAAGATATTTTTGTATAATTCTGGTAAATATATGTTTTAATATGAGATGACAGTGTTATTTTAATTTACGTGTCATTTAGACGACAATTCGTCCATCGCACCTTGTCTATATGGTCTCTTGGTGTGATTTGAACTCAAGTTACATTCAGTACACGTCCCCACCTCTCCTTTAAAATATACGCTATGATAACCTGACTGATATGTATTGGGGTGGCGGTTAACGGGCAGGAGAAAAAAATCGGCGACTCGTGCTTGAAATTAAACCGTTGGGAAAGGCATTATCCATTTCTCTTCCTCGCGTTATGGGTTAATTAGCCGGAAATACTGAATTCGCTTGGCTTGATTGGCAACCATTCTTGGAGAAGGAAAACAATGAATTTGAAGCTGGGGATCGGTGTTTGGCGCTTTTGGCGTGACACATTTCTCGTACATTCCTAAAAAAGGGTTTAGCTGGTCTTGTGCAAGCCTTCACCGATATAATCAAATGCCATGCAAGAGTTGTCTAGCAGTTCACTTCTAAATGCTGAACTGCTAGAACCTTATAGCTTAAAATCTATTTATATTAGTCTGGTTACAGAAAAGCTAAAGTTGTTTCGTAATTTTTTTTTTCGGAACATTTCTCATGAAAGGTTAAATATAAATTTTCCGTCTGTTCCCTAAGCTATTATTAAAGAGTTGTTGTTTTTGTGCGATGTCGGTTTCATAATTTTTCAATTATTACGTCTTCACACGTCATACTAGTTTATTAAAATATTGCAATATTATCGGGTTATTTACTGTATTATTGTTTTAAATATATGAAATTTATATATAATTTTAATATTTGAATTTATATATTAATTTTTTTATTTTCTCTATGCTCATTTTTCTTTATTTTTAGTGAGTATACATAGGAGACATGTTGGAATAATGGATACCGGCTTGGACTGAGAGCCGTGTTCGAATTCCAGTCGGATCCATTACAATCACTTACGTGCTAATACCCTTGGAAAAAGGTATAAATCCTCTTCTTCTCCCTCCTCAACAGCTATGGATGAATAGCAGGGCATGTTGGGTTCTATAGCTTTGGGTGTCAACCGCTCTAGGAGATAGAAACTCTGAATTCAAAACCGGTGTGGAGAGGGTATTTCGCTCAAGAAACACCATTTCCTACTGCGGCGGCAGTACATATGGTGCCTCTACGGCCCAGATGGGTCACGAGATTCGTGATCACGCCATATATATGTTATGTTCTTAAATTTGATCAGATTTTTTTAACCTTGAATTGTTTCTTTTACGTTTGCCGGATATGTCGACTTTTTTTTACTGTTTATGGTATATAGAATTTTTACGAGATATGACTTCAAACGTCTAATTTATAATAGCCAACATAGGCAATAAAACATTTTCGCAAATGCTTCGTTTACGTGTTATATTTTCAATAAATGTTTCTCTTAAAAATGTTTTTAGTCGTCAGTATAGTCATTCATTCCTGCATTAGATGCCACATACCAGGTATTTGCGCTAAAATCAACGAAAAACTGGTCGCAGACTTACTGTCAAGACCCCAGATACGAGATGACACATGACCAGCGTCATAATAAAAATTGCCAATAACGAGTTATCTTGTGGTTGGTAGTCAATATGTGAATCAGACTATTATTAGATAATTGCCAATGTAATCGGTGCGATAATGTAATGGTTTTGTAACTAATGTATGTGTTGTTTAAATTGTTATTATCAGATAGAAATTCTTCAAGTAGGCAAGCCAATTTAGGGACAGTATTGGTTTATTGATTATTTGTTGTTTTTTAATATTTTTGTTAGTAATCAATGATTATATAAAAAAGTGCTTCTAATTTTTGAGAACAAAATTTACTTTGAGTCCTATTATTGAGTCAAGAAAATAAAATATTACTTACATAATTTAGTACACATGTTCTTATAAATATTATTCCCAAACAAGACTATTCCATATAGCCACCCTAAGCTTCGATTGCGGCCACGATGTGACTTGTAAAACGATTACATACGTTGATAAAGCCTTCGGCGTGTCCTTGATATTGTAGGAAAGCATTTCTCTCTCTCTATATATATATTAGGTCATCCCATAAGTTCTGTCCGAATTTTAACTTTTTGTTAAAATGAACGAAATTTAAAGAGTATTTTATAATGTCTAATGGAGCTGAACATTATTTTTATGTTTAGATGCATTTAAACTGATCAAATTTTATTTCAGAGAACAATAAAATTAAATTTTGTTTGATTAAAACCCTGCTAACATTGAAGTACCCAAGAATCATTTGAGGCACATAATGTTTCATGACTTCAAGAAAGGAAACTCAGCAGCCGAAGCGGCTAGAAACATTCACTCAGTTTATGGAGAGGAATGTGTGAATGAAAGAACTTGCAGAAGATGGTTTGCAAAATTCAGAGGTGGAGATTTCACCCTTGAAGAGGAAGATCGAACCGGACGTCCAGTTGAGTTTGATGAAAAGCTTCTTGAAGCAGCCCTTGAAGAAAATCCTGCTTTATCAATTGAGGAATTGGCAGTGGTTCTCAGTTCACACCATATAACTGTTCATCGTCATCTTCAACAACTCGGAAAAATTTCCTAAACTTCGAAAATGGGTGCCTCATGAATTGTCTGAAAACAAGCTCAGATCCCGAGTTGACATCTGCTCTTCTCTCCATTCTCGCCAACTTGTTTCACCTTTTTTGGGTAGACTTGTGACTGGCGACGAAAAATGGATCTTTTATCGAAGTGTTAAGCGTCGTAGACAGTGGCTTGGTAAAGTGGAAGGACCCCAGCAACAGCCGAGAAGGGAACTTCATGGGCAAAAGGTTCTTCTTTCAATCTGGTGGGATTGTCAAGGAATAATCCACTTTGAATTCTTACCACCTAATGCAACAATTAATGCTCAAATATACTGTCAGCAATTAGAGCGTTTGAACCAAGCTTTGAGGAAAAAAGACCTGCTCTAGTGAATCGAAAACGGGTGATGTTTCATCAGGACAATGCGCGACCACACACAGCAAGAATCACGTCACAAAAGATCGAAGAAATTGGTTGGGAGAAAATTCCTCATCCACCTTATTCTCCCGACCGTGCTCCTTCAGACTTCCATTTGTTTTGTAGCTTACAGAATCATTTGGAAGAAACAGCTTTTGTAACACAGGAAGAGGTTAAAACTGACATTTGTGAGTTCTTCGAATTAAAGCCCAAAGAATTTTACAGTAATGGAATTAGTTAGCTTGTTAATAGATGGAAGGAAGTCATAGATAATCATGGAAAATACATTGTTGATTGAATCTGTAATTAAATGTAACATTTGGTCACTTGTTTCAAAATTCAAAATTCGGATAGAACTTATGGGATGACCTGATACATTAAACTCTGTCCTCACTTCGCTCTCTCTCAGCGACGTTTCGGACGTAAAAGTACATAGGATTTAAATGGGAAATGTTAGGAAGCCGAATGTTAGGGGTAACATGATGAGGAAGTTGCTTGACGTCGATTAGCAAGCTCTTCAGCCAGATCACACAGTTCTGTCGGCTACGAATGGATATGAACTGCCCTTTCCTCATAATATATAATTTATATCTGATGTCTTCAAGCATTACGCATTACACATCTGACTGTTGACTCCGACATATGGAGCTGATTGGCAATATGACCCTCGTCAATTTTCCGGGATTCGCATCGATATTATGCTGGATTTGGTGGACGAACTCAACATTTCTGCTACGGAAGACACATTCTTGCTAGAAACATGTAACTCCCTTCTTACATTAAACACGAAGGACCAAGCAACTTTTAAGAAGGCTACAATTAGATCTTTCTGCAGCATCACACTCCTAATTGACCGGATTGATTTCTACCATTAGAAAGGTGTTTATGAGTTAGTCATTGAATCAACAACGTGAAGCTTAACGTGGTCTCTTGCCAGATGCGAGCTCCGAGAAGAGTATTTGTTTGGGTACGCAGATGTCTGGAATACGGACAAGATGTCCAGCACATCAAAGTCGGTGAGGAATCATAATAGATGCTAGTCTCCTCATCTATCCCGCTTTATATATATATATATATATATATATATATATATATATATAGAGAGAGAGAGAGAGAGAGAGAGAGAGAATGCGATATATATATATATATATATATATATATATATTGGTTTTTGCGTGAGTGTGTACATGCATGTACATTTTTAAAAAATCATTTCACCCCCCACCACCACCACACACACCCACATACACCAAGTAAGACAATCAGTCAATAGAAAAACTTTATTAAGGAGAGAGAACAATAAAAAAAAGAAGACAGTAGATAACGATTGACATTACATTTTAATTTTTTAAAACTTGACTGGAAAGCAAGAAGCAGGAAGCGAGTTTCACAAGAAGTGCGAGAAAAGGAACTGTTAGCATGGAACTTACAGTTACATCTAGTCATTTCAACTGCAAAATGATGATACCTTGCCGCTAATCTATTACTGCGCTTAAATTCATAGAACATTTAGCATGAAAGTATTTACAGAAAAGTCACAGGGAAATTACAGTGGTGGGTTAGTACACACACACACACACACACACACACACACACACACACATATATATATATATGTGTGTGTGTGCGTGTGTCTGTGTGTGTGTAATATTTAATGTTAAAATGGAATTTATTTTTATCCGACTTTTTTCGTATTACTATAAACTATTACATAAATGTTATTCTATAAACGTCAAGCGCAAAAAGAAATAATATCGGATAAAATATAGCTTCAAAAAGAACTGTTGTTTACGTCTTGGCTATGAAAAGAAAGCAAGCAGATATAGATACGTAGAGGTCATGGGGAGAAATATGCTTTTTTAAATGGCTAATTCAAACTTTTGTCTGTCAAGCAGGTATTCGTGGCCAAACATGTATCGGAATGATTTAGCTAAAAAAGCTGATTCTCATATGGAAAAAAATGAATGTTCGATTTCAAGTGGAAGTAAATATTTTCCTTGGGACTTCTCAATCTAGGCGGTTTATTATTAATTTTACTGTTTAATAAAATAAAATAAAGCTGGGATAGGAAATTAAATATTCGGTTTATATATATATATATATATATATATTGGTTTTTGCGTGAGTGTGTACATGCATGTACATTTTTAAAAAATCATTTCACCCCCCCCCCACCACCACACACACCCACATACACCAAGTAAGACAATCAGTCAATAGAAAAACTTTATTAAGGAGAGAGAACAATAAAAAAAAGAAGACAGTAGATAACGATTGACATTACATTTTAATTTTTTAAAACTTGACTGGAAAGCAAGAAGCAGGAAGCGAGTTTCACAAGAAGTGCGAGAAAAGGAACTGTTAGCATGGAACTTACAGTTACATCTAGTCATTTCAACTGCAAAATGATGATACCTTGCCGCTAATCTATTACTGCGCTTAAATTCATAGAACATTTAGCATGAAAGTATTTACAGAAAAGTCACAGGGAAATTACAGTGGTGGGTTAGTACACACACACACACACACACACACACACACACACACATATATATATATATATGTGTGTGTGTGCGTGTGTCTGTGTGTGTGTAATATTTAATGTTAAAATGGAATTTATTTTTATCCGACTTTTTTCGTATTACTATAAACTATTACATAAATGTTATTCTATAAACGTCAAGCGCAAAAAGAAATAATATCGGATAAAATATAGCTTCAAAAAGAACTGTTGTTTACGTCTTGGCTATGAAAAGAAAGCAAGCAGATATAGATACGTAGAGGTCATGGGGAGAAATATGCTTTTTTAAATGGCTAATTCAAACTTTTGTCTGTCAAGCAGGTATTCGTGGCCAAACATGTATCGGAATGATTTAGCTAAAAAAGCTGATTCTCATATGGAAAAAAATGAATGTTCGATTTCAAGTGGAAGTAAATATTTTCCTTGGGACTTCTCAATCTAGGCGGTTTATTATTAATTTTACTGTTTAATAAAATAAAATAAAGCTGGGATAGGAAATTAAATACGCGGTTTATATATATATATATATATATATATATATATATATATATATATATATATATATATATATATATATATATATCGAGGGAAGTGTATTACAAAGAGTAAAAAAGAAAAAGTGTTAGGACTTCATCGGACTAGATTTGTTTACGTTGTTGCAATTATACATGCGCATGCGCACGGACAAGAGACGCTGTGAATTTTAAATTTGTAAGAAAATTGTGGTCGTATATATATATATATATATATGTGTGTATGTGTCTTGTACAATAAAAAATGTTAAAAATTAAAATTTTAGACAAACTGCGTTGTATATTAATATTTTTGTTTTATTTTTAAAATATTTACGTAACCATCTTTCTTTCATGCACATTTCATTAAATACGACAGACATTTATTTAAATTTTTATACAATTTCTCATGCGAGCTAATAATTTATTTTTATTTTCGGATGATAAATTATATAAAAACCGTCCGAATGTTCTTTTTATCCAAGTACTTTCGGCTATACATTTAGCCATTTTCAAGTATTATATTTTAACTGTTAAAATAAGAAATAGTTTGTTGTATGTATGTTTTATAAAATGTTTTCATTTTTTTGTTTTAAAACACAGTCAAGATGTTCAAAATTAATATTATTAAGTGTTGTTTATTTTGTTTTTATTAATAAGCCTCCATTATTTTTTAGCCTTTTTTTGCATGGAGATGATGCTATTATATTAGTGTTGTCAACAAGTATATTACGAATAGTGTCCGGTATAGAAGCAAAAATCGACCTTCTTTGAACATTTTGGACTGGCTACAGATTCACAAGGAACTGTACCAAAGAACATAAATCACTTGAGCATTGCTAACAGCATTAGCAACTAAAATGGGGAGGTAATAAAAGAATAGCATTTGTAACTCGAAGAGAAAATAATGACACAATCTGAATGTGGACATTCCACAGTTTACAAATTAAATGTTAGGAAGGAAACTCCCCTTATCCCTACTGGAAATAAGGAAATAAAATCAAGAAGGGGAACTCAGTCACTAATGGAAAGAGCAATAACAGCCACTGGACGTGAGAAGCCTATTTTCCTGAAAAATTGTATTAAGAGAAATATTTTATAAATTCCAAACGAAACAGTACTGGCTGCCTGGTAAATGAATTCCTAATGTTTCCTTATAGGGAAATGGATAATATTTACATTAGCATTACGGGTATTATGCAGTACAACTCCTTCTACAATGACAGCGTTTGCTTAATTTCTTCCATGTTTTATCTTCATTTCTGCCCATCTTCTGTCTGCGCTGCGTTTTCATTAGGTATCATCAACTTTTTGTTATATGTGTAATCATTTGTTCTAGCATTGTGTCCTACCCTCCTCCATTTTTGTGTCACGTAATCACGTCTAAGGTATCTTCTATCTTGATCTGTTCCCAAATCAATGTTGACCTCTTTTTTTATCTCTAAGAATTGTCCCTCGCATTGTTCTTTGAGCGATGTATCCTTTCATGTGTACATGTATATATGCGTGGAATGTACGCTTTTGCAAAAACAATAACAAAAGAACGTATAGGACGGTCTTTTCTTTCACTCCCAAAGGATTCCAGACATCCTGTAAATTAATGAAGAAAAGAAAAGAAACAAATCTTAAAGGCCGATTATCTGTCGCATTACAGATATTTGTCGCCATTTTGCACGCCAGAGCTTAGGAGTGCAGTCATTCGACACAGCGGTTTGTCCATATTATCACGAGTCACGTAGGACAAAATCGGACAGAAAGGTTAGAGTGTTGAGGAGGGGGACGGGTGCCAACTGATGCGGGCTGATAGTGTTGCCCAAGAAATCTGCCTCTTAAGTGCAACAAAGAAGATCAACATGACATCAAATTGGGGACTGTATTGACAAGGCAGGAAGAAAGAGATGCGAATGCACCCCCACCACTATTATTATGACTTCCTTGGGGTATGGGAGCTCAAGCTTTTACTAGTGACTGGGTGAAAATAATTGTTTGATACACTCAGTGCCTTTTACCAGCGCGTGAGCTGCTGGAGGAATTCCACATGTTTTGCGAATTTCAAGTATATGTCGAACAAGAACGAAAAAGAAAAATGAAGATGAAAAAGAATGTGCGCCAAAAATTATTAACATATTAACCGATACAGAAAACCTGGATATTAAATACACACAAGAAAATCTATTTTCTGTTATAGAGTTAAAGACAAGTTTAATGGCTAAGGTATTAATTTTAAATAGTTACTTAGCTACTTAGATAGAGAGCCAAACATACAGAATGACATACATACATACAGATTGACAGATAGATAGGTAGATAGATAGATAGAATGATAGTCATAACTACAGGAATATATAACACATGCATATAGACAGACAGATAGATAGATAGATAAATAGATAGATAGATAGATAGATAGATAAGCATACATAAAGATATATATATATATATATATATATATATATATATATATATATATATGTATATATATATATATATATATATATATATATATATATATATATATATATATATATATATATATATATGTATATATATATGTATATATAAACCTTAATTGTTTTATGACCCTTCGCTCAGAACTCTTCACTACCATTTAAAGAAAGACATTGGAATGACCAACACAAAAACAGAGAATGTCTCATATAGAGAAGATTTAACATTGAAAAACATAAAGAAAAAAATTAATTATTTTTAATAATTATTTTTAATAATATGTGGAAATCTCCACCCTTTACCTGAAGACGGTCGTGAGACCAGAAACACGTGTTGTAAAACTAGGTAAAACTATGAAAAATAAAGAATAATATTTTTTTTAAAAACCCACATTACAACCAAAAAGGTTTGCGGTACCTCCCTTCTTTTTAATATATATATATATATATATATATATATATATATATATATATATATATATATATATATATATATATATATATATAGGCATGCATAAATACAGACAGATAGATAGACATACACAGAAATACATATATACAGATAGATAAATAGATAGATAGATAGATTTGCATATATATATAAAAACAGAAATATAGACAGACAGAGAGATAGTCGTAAATACAGGAATATATAATATACGTATATAGATAGATATATAAGCATACATAAAGACAGGTATATATATATATATATATATATATATATATATATATATATATATATATATATATATATATATATATATAGGCATGCATAAAGACAGACATACATATACAGATACATATATACAGATAGATAGATATATAAATTTGCATATATATAATAAGAAAATAGATAGATAAGCATACATAAAGACACACACACACATATATAAATATATATATATATATATATATATATATATATATATATATAAACATATATATATATATATATATATATATATATATATATATATATATAGGCATGTATAAAGACAAATAGATAGATAGGCATGCATACAGAAATACATATATACAGATAGATAGATAGATATGTAGATTTGCATATACAAAAATGACAAACAGATAGATAGAAAAGCATAAATAAAGACACATATATATATATATATATATATGCATGCATATATATATATATATATATATATATATATATATATATATATATATATATATATATATATATAGGCATGCATAAAGATAGATAGATAGATAGAGAGATAGATAGAGAGATAGATAGATGGATAGATAGATGTTTCGACAGTTGTACGCTCCGGCTTTCTTCAGCCGATATACGCTGTAATTTCGAAGCGAACCCTTTATTTCGTCCACTGTTGTAGATTGTTCTAGTTCCACGTGTCATGCTTTTCTGCATATCTCAGTTTCAATATTTTTCCCTTTAATAACTCAACTCTTTGTTGTTCAGCTCTGCTCTAGTCAGATATTGAGCTCACAACTCTTTGGATCAAGTCACTGGATGACTTCAACCAACGTTGAAGTATAAAAGAATAGAAAGAATCAGCAGTTTAACACTGTTTTGACGAGTGGTCACATCTACGTAACCAGGAAACTTCGACGTAAACTTGAGTTACGCGAAAAAAAACAACTTTTTCATAATATATGTATATATATATATATATATATATATATATATATATATATATATATATATATATATATATATATTGAGTACTGCCGTTAATAAACTAGTGCTCGATGTAATATAACAGACCTATTAATTATATATTAATAAATATACATATTATTCGTCACCGATAGCAAGACTCGGAGTTTCATGAACAATGCAATCTTCAGGTGCTGAGTAAAGACTGATTGTTACATAATTTAAATTTTATTAAATATATCTGGTTACATAATGCTGGTGCAGTCATATATTATCCGGGGATTATAGGTTTTTATATTTTTTAAATAAAATAATATTGTATTTAAATAGACTGGATTTATATTTTATATGTAAAATAAATGGAGATTAATTGTATTTTTAATTATATATATATATATATAT
>OZ038487.1:84013490-84068490 GCA_964036315.1 Acanthosepion esculentum
ATATATAATTTCCAGAGCACAATGAAGAAGGATTGAAGGCATGATGGACATAAGGAAACAACGCATAACCTACCTAGAGAGCTTATGTAAATGAATGGAAAAACAGGGTTTAGATGAGTTAACAACAAGACAAAAATTATTAAGAGCTACAAAGGACAGGAATTTGTGGAGAGCCTTAATCGACAACCTCCTAAAGGCGAACGACATATAGAAGAAGATTTGGTAGAATCCAAGGGTAATTCTTTAATACGAATTGCTGCAACCAAGGCCTTTCTGTGAGGAGATGGGCTACTGATTGTGTGACATGACGACACAAATATGTGTTGCAGATGTGACACAGAAAACGTTTATTGCGTTCGGAGGGAAAGTTCTTCCAGATGCGTCAAATTCAAATCTGTCACTTTTAGACACTCTTATTTCTCTATGTGATACGCATTTTACTTGATTAACGCTTCTGGAAATTGCAAGAAGGCGAACATTATCTCGATTAATTCAAATCGAGACCATTTTCGCCTTTTCAGAATTATATATTTATTATAAATGAATGATTCTGATTTTGATTGGCTGAATTGACAATCAAAATCAGAAGCTTTCATTTATAATGGTAATGGCAATATTAGTAATGCTTTAAATAATGTCAACATCATATCTTACTAGGAGTTAATTAAACCAAAGAAAGTATGAAAGTTACTAATTATTAAACCTAGAGGATACCCCCAAACGTTTGTTGGTCTACAGCATATATATATATATATATATATATATATATATATATATAGATGCACATTTCATTGAAAACGAGAGACAAGGTGCTTTTATGTAGTTTTTTTATACAATGTTTCATGGCATCTAATAATTTTTTTCTTTTCGGATGATAAATTATGTAAAAACTGTCCGAATGTACTTTTTAGCCATTTTCAAGGATTATATTTTAACTGTTAAAATAAGAAATAGTTTGTTGTATGTATGTTTTATAAAATGTTTTCATTTTTTGTTTCAAAACACGGTCAAGATATTATGTCCATGTTCAAAGTTAATATTATTAAGTGTTGGTTTGTATGTTTTAATACAAACCAACACTTAATAATATTAAAACATACAAACCAACACTTAATAATGGAAATAATACAAATCAACACTTAATAATGGAAGCCTTATTAGGCTTCCATTATTTTTAGCCTTTTTTTTGCATGTAGATGAAGCTATTATATTAGTGTTTTCGACAAGTATATTCCGAATAGTGTCCGGTAGGTCTCCATGAATATTTAAATGATATCTAATTGAGCTATTGTCAGAAAGGCGTAGAGTTAGTCTGCGTGTCAAACATGTTGTAGTGCGGCCTATATAATTATTTACGAATTTTGATTGATCAGTAATACAATTCCTTCATGGGCATTTAAATTCGTAAATAATATTTGCCCTATTTAATTTTGTTCCAGGAGATGAATTATTATTTTTAACTTTTTTAAATTAACTTTTTAATTAATTTTTTTAACTTTAAAAAAAAATCCTTTTGAATTTGTAGGTCTGATGAATTGGAACGTGATTAAGATTCGAATGTAATAAATTATAACCATGGAATATTAGTGTTTGAGTCTTGTATATATATATATATATATATATATATATATATATATATATATATATATATATATATATATATATATATATGATATACGTAATGACAACTGGTAAAAATCTTATTTTGCCGACGCGTTTTGTCTTCCGACTTTATCAAGGCAAACTATGAAAGCGAAATGTTTTTGTATATTGTAGACATGGAAATCAAATACAAACTCTTAGTATAAATGAATTTAACATTAGCCAGAAAGTTGCTATCGCAGGAACATCTCTCTCTTTGTTAAATTTTCGATTTAATTTAACTACCACAACAAAACATTTTGCTTTCATTGTTTGCGTTGATAAAGTCGGATGACGAAACACGTCGGCAAAGAACTAAGATTCTTATACCAATTTGTCTTATCCACAGAATTGTTCTGAGAATATTTACGATATATATATATATATATATATATATATATGTATGTATGTAAAAACATATATATATATATACGTACCCTCGGGAAACCTTCATTACCCTTTCGCCCAATGGATCTTTTAGTACCCATGTATATGAACGATTTGGTACCTTAGGTTTCTGGCCGGTATAGTGTTCTTGACTCATGGTGTTCTGTTGCCTTGATTCCTAGCTAAACGAGACGTAAACTCATGTTATACACGCCTGTATCTACTTTACTGGATTATTTGTCACTTCATTAAGGGTGCTGGATGTTGACGTTTTCTGGGTTTAAGCGTTATCCAGCTGATAGTCAGGGATCCGAACCTCTGAGTAAATTCGAAGGAGGCTACCCTATCAGCAGGTGTATAATATCCGGGTTATTGTACTGTCATTTTGTTTATGTGTTCTCGACCATACAGCAAGTGACCGGTCGTTCGTCTCGATGTTATTTGAAGGGCACTGTTATGTGAAGGGTAATGTTATGTGAAGGATACTGTTACGGCTGTATGTCTGAACGAGATTTATGCATGCAAATCCTCTGAATGAGTCTGTTTCACAACTTAATCTTCCAGCAAACAAATTAGAATCCTCACATGAACTCAATTAAAATGAACAAAATCTAACCTCAAAAACTTAGATCCGAGGTATACAATCTCCTAGACCATTCCAACTTTCCATCTTCTTGAAACCAAACTCGGCCTCATACTTCTGAAACCCGTATCAATAACTCAAACTCACTGCGAGAGCTCACAATCCCGGGCTATGCACCCCTAATAGCCAAACATGACCACCTAAATCGCTACAACAACGGATTCGGTGTCTAAATTAAGGATGTATTTCTCTGTGGCAGAGACGCAGAAAGGAGGACACATATATATGTGCTTTCGTAGTACAACAATACCACATTCATTTTCTTTCTTTATCGTTCTTAGGTCGATGGAAAGCAAATTTTCGACCGAATATCCGAGAGGATTGATAATATATTCACCAAACGTCCCTCAGCTATCTGTGGATACTTCAATATTCATCATAAAGAGTGGTTAGTCCACCCGAACAAAACCAATGAAGACGGTAGATACTGCAGAGATTTCACCATCGCCTATGCGCTAGCCAAGATCATTGAAAAACACACCCGAGTTCCTTATGCGACAGGACATCAGGCAAACCACGTTGACCTCTTTCTCACATCCTATCCTGAAAAATGTTTCGCAAATATTTTCCCCCCACTGGGCACGGCAGATCCTAGTCAGTGTCCAAATTGATGGCAAACCAAATAGTCGTTCTATAGAACGATTTTTCGCTACACGAAGGCAGAAAGGGACAGCTTTAAATCTTACATGGTGGAAGCTCTTCTCCCAAACATTTTAAAAATGCTGGCTCCAAAGCTGCTGCTTTCCTCTCAGAATGGACTCTTTCTGGAATGGAGAGTTTTATACGCGCAAAAACTCTAGCAAAATCCAAAGCGTTAACACCCATCTCTCATTATAGACACATCAGGCTCCTCAGTGTCATTAGCAAGCTTTCTAGGCTCTAATAACATTGTTGATCACCTAAATAAGAACAAGCTCTTGAGCGACAAGCAGTACGAGTTTCGATTGGCCCGATCCATTGCTGATGACCAAACTAAAATTACTCACTGAATTAGTGAGGCACTAGGCGATAAATATATCAAGGACCGTAACTAGAGATATTTCAAATACATTTAACAAGATGGTGCAAAAAGGATTTCTGCACAAGGTCTCTAGCTATGGAATTACTGGAAGAGTCTTCTAAATAAAGTTGTTCATAACGTGTAGGTCCCTGAAGTTAGTTGTTAACGGGCTGTCTCGGACCGTAGCAACCAGCGCTAGCGTCCCCAAGTGGGCGCTATTCGGACCTACCCTCTTTTTACTTTACATAAATGATCTACCTAAGTGTATGCTCCGATCATTTGTAAATATTCAGGGTGCAATGAACGAATTGTCGCCATGTTATATTTTTAATTTAGCGTGTGCGCGTTGTTTGTTTTTGATTTTGTCAAATGCACAGTATAGTAGAGTCTGTTGGCTAAGTCTAAGAGATAAGAAGCATCATCACACAATTAACAACGCCAGAAATTTGGAAAGGGCATGTTGTAATGCTTGGCAACAGCGCAGGAAGCTCCAATACGAATATTTCAGGCTGTTTGTGGTGTCAATCTGAGGACAGTGCAGAGAATTCGGAAAGAGTTGGATCAGTCTAATGGTGATTATGAAGGCAAGTAACTAGGAAAACTCACTCAGATTGTTCTGATAAGAAAATAATTGCCAAATTTGTTGATGACGGTCTCAGGCTCAACGCGCAGGCCTACGTCAAGTTTCTTGAAGAGGTCGTGCTGCCCTGCGTCAAGAAGATAGCTGCTGGAATAACTTATGTCTGGCAAAAGAATTTTGCCCCATGCCACACAAGCAGGATAACACAATCTGCGAACACTTCACCCCTTATAGCGGGTCACCTAATTCCGCAGACTACAACCCACTTGATTATTACGCGAGAGACCAACAAAACTTGTAACGCCAAAACGAACAGAAGGCAAAGATTATGGCATCATTCACCGACTTAAACAAGGAGACCGTCCAGAGGTTTTGCATGAAATGCTCAACTCGTCTGGAGGCTGTCGTTGAAGCCAATGGCGATTTTATTGAAAAAATGTACTCTTTAGTATTTTTCGATATATTTGGATAATTTTGCGAAATATATCTGTTAAAAGGAGATTCTGTTATTTTCATTTTTGCGTAATTTAGACGACAATCTATCCACAACCCTGTATATGCTGATGATAGGAGGGTATATGGGTGCACCTCCAAAACAACAGGTAATCAGAGATTGGCAGCTGATCACTCCTCTGATCTAGCTCGAACATCTAAGTGGGGTGAAACTGGTTACTTACATTCGAAAACCAAACTCCCTACATCCCATTAGAATGTCTGAGGACCAACTTCTCGAGAGCTCCTCTCTGCGGCTGCTCGGTCTCACGCTGTCCGCTGATCTGAGATGGAACAAATACATCGAGTCAGTTGCATCATCAACCGCAAGAAAAGTTGGTTCCCTGTGCCGAGCCAGGAAATTTTTCTTCCCGGAATCGATCCTCAAAGTCTATAAATCGACCATTCGCCCTTGCATGAAGTATTGTGCCATATATGGTGTGGGTCCCCTGCTGGTTGCCTCAGGGTTCTTGATAAGATCCAGAGACGGATATGCAATGTGATTGGCCCTGATCTGTCATCTCGTCTGCAGTCGCTCTCTCACAGACGCGATGTTGCATCGCTCTGCCTTTTCTACAAGTACTTTCACGGTAATTGCTCCGAGGAGTTGCTTTCGCTTGTCCCTAGGCCTCATGAATTTAAACGTCCTACGAGGCTGGCATCCCGTTCCCACCCCTTGACCGTTGAAACTGTTAGATGTAGACGTATCTTCTACTTCAATAGCTTCATGTCTCGCACATCTCGCCTGTGGAACTCCCTTCCTTATTCCTGTTTCCCTGACAAATACAATCTCCAACTATTTAAGTGTAACGTCAATCGACATCTCCTTCTGTAACCCCTTGCGTGCTAGCGACTCCAGCCTCCAGCCTTTCTTGGGGTGATAAGCTTAAAAAAAATATATATCAGGCCTGAGAACCAGCGAAAGAGCAATTACCGTGAAAGTATTTGTAAAAAAGACAAAGCGAGGCAACGTCGCGTCTGTGAGAGATCGACTGCAGACGAGATGACAGATCAGGGCCAATTACGTTGCATATCCGTCTCTGGATCTTATCAAGAACCTTGAGGCAAACAGCAGGGGCTCCAGACCATATATGGCAGCAATACTCCACGCAAGGGCGAATATGTTGGTTTTACGACTGCGGCTATTTCAATGAGACTTGAATTTAATTTGAATGATTACATTTCAGTCTCCGAATATTTGAAGGGACAAACCCGTTCACATTCACGATTAAGGCAGATATTAATCAACAATACAAGAATAACCCATTATGAAAATAATGAATAAAACTTCGAATTCTGGAAGCCATTTGCATAAAAAAAAAATTATGGCCGAAAATAAAGTCAGTTACGACTATAGCAACAAAGTTCTAAAATGTTTATTGCAGTAAAGTTTTTAAAATAAGCTACAATTAAGATAATATTTTAAAACACGTAACTACAATTCTAATAAGAATTTACATGAGTTGAGTTATCTTCCTTACATAACGGTTAAGATGTTTTGAATTTTACAGCGTTCATGCTCACATATTCGTAATGTACTTGAATTGTCTTAGAAATTCAACCTCTGAATATCATCTTGGATGATATTGAAATAACTTGATAAAATAAAAAAACATATGGATAATAACGGCGTTTTTCTCGATCAAATTCCTATTAACACTAAGAAATTGATCTGTGATGTTGAAAGGATTGGAATTAAATAAATAATTAGACCTAATATATCTAGATTATTCAATCAAACATGCTTGAATGAATATATGCGGCCTAAATATACATATTTTAAATACATATTTATACATACACACACACACACACACACACACACACATACATATATATATATATATATATATATATATATATATATATATATATATAGCATAATGTTAAGCCACCTATACTTTCTTGATATGTATATAATATGGATAAAACAACTGAAAAGTTGCAAATTAAAAGAAAAAAAAGTGTTCTTTTAATTCGCAACTTTTCAGTTGTTTTATACATATTATATATATATATATATATATATATATATATATATATATATATATATACATATATATTTATATATATATATATATATATATATATATATATATATATATATATATATATATATATATATATGAAAATAACCATGTTTTATTGAATCACGACGCCAGAGGTGTATTATCCTTACTTCTTTTGTCAAGCAAGACCTTAACACTTAGTGTACTTTCATCATTATATCACTTAAGACACTGCTCCACAGACTCATGTCATTTTGCCGCTGCTTTTTTTGAGGGGAGGTTGTAAATGTGTCGGGGTGGTGTTCAGTTGCAAGGAGCTGACATATCACTTTGACATGTGCGTGACAAAATGCAAACACGCAAATAAAGTATCTCTCAGTCCGTTTTTCTCTCCCATTCTCTCTCCGTTTCTCTCTCTTACTCTCACTTGCAGTTTATGCTTTTCAGTCTGTTGTTTATCTATCTTTCTATCTATCTATCTATCTATCTATCTATCTATCTGTGATATATTATGTGTGTGTGTGTGTGTGTGTGTGTGTAACTAACATTCTCTTATCTATCCTTAATTTTTCAGATATTCTTTTATCAATCCAATTTCTTTTCTATCTATCTATCTATCTATCTATCTATCTATCTATCTGTATGTCCTAGTCTATTCATATCTTTGTGCAAATTTAATGTTATGTTACTAAGTTTCTTAGTATTAATGTACTTACTAATTATTTACATTTTTTATTTCGTTTGAAGTGTACGTGTTATATATATATATATATATATATATATATATATATATATATATATATATATATATATATGATATATTTACTATTTATACGTTATTTTTATAGATGAAATTTGTTTTTTTTAATTAAACAGTATCCATTACATTAACTAGCCTGAATGTTCGAGAAATATCGTAGAAAAGTTTCGTTCTCCAACAGCAATCCAACCTGTATTCATACACGGTAATCCTCATTTGACCTGACGTGTTGTACGATTCAGCTACTAATCAATTTCAAATATATATATATATATACATATACACACACACACACACACACATATATATATATATATATATATATATATATATATATATATATATATATATATCATCCTACGTCGTTAATTTGTTCAGGACTTAGGTCGGAAACGACTTAAGTCGAAATAATCACAGTATAAACCGCAAATAAGCGCTCCCCATTGCATATTACAGTATTTATATGTACGTACAATATACTGAATAAAATAATTTAGCTGAGATGTAGCCTTACGGTATCGTCTTACAGTCCACTAAATAAGACGGCAACACAGTGTCACAGATGTTTTCATATTTCGTTCTCTAGGACTTATGATGATTATATTAACATTTACTGTAAATATGCGTATTTGAATATGATTTTATTTATTTTTATTCCTATTTATTGTACAGTAACATGATTTTATGTGCTTTTAATGCGTTCATAGGGATGTTACGATTTCAGTTTTTGTGGCGACAGACGTAAAGTCGAATAAAATGACTTAAACTTGATATATTTTTCCATATATTTTTGACACACGACGTATAATCGTGATCGGCTTAACTCGAAACGACATAACCCGAGGTATACCTATATATATATGTATATATATATATATATATATATATATATATATATATATATATATATATATATATATATATACAGAATATATAACTCCCTATATTTTCTGTTTTCTTTTTGAATATGTAGGTCTGATGAATCAGATCGTGATTACGATTCCAATGAAATAAATTATAACCATGAGACTTGATAGATAGATATTCTTGCTCTGTCTTGGACATAGAGCTTTACCTATATTTTATCCTCTTGGAAATATATATATATATATATATGTACTAGCATGTATGTATGTGTGAGTGTGTGTGTGTTTATTCGAAGTAGTCCTGCTTCATAAAGCATTTTGCTTGGTGGCAAAATTGGTAGCGGCTCAGAATGAGAAATCTGAGAATCGAGTTTGAATTGGAGTTGTGTTCGTTGAATTCACCTACGTGTAAACAATTTTGGAAAAGGTATGAATTCTTCTCCTCCTACCAGCTATGGGGTAATTAATATATTTTTATCTGGAGAATCTACTAACAGATCCACAGGCAATTCCTAATGGAATATGTAACTCCCTAAATATTATTATTCTTCCAATTCAAAGCATATTCCGGCTTTAGTTACACGACAAACAGTTGGCAAGTCGTTGAAAACAAATCTCAAAAAGAGCAATGGCAAAATCTCCCCCACCTTTGAGTGGCATTCCTCACACAAACACATTGTCTGTCTGTCTATATATATATATATATATATATATATATATATATATTTTTGTCATCCACAGACAGACTGTTTCACTGTTTCACATCTCATCAGTGTGGCTAGACGTCCGGTTGACTCTAGCTAGGATCGAAACCCGACTGAATTTGCGTCAGTCCGAACTTCTCCCACTAAGCCGTCAGCGTACGGTACGGGATGAAGGTGAATTTTAGCGTGTTTATTTTTAGATTCAGATAAACACACAATCGTCAGGCAACTCCTATATATAATATGTTCACATATATATATATATATATATATATATATATATATATATATATATATATATATATATATATATATATATATATATATATATATATATATATATATATATATATATATATATATACCCGAAGTGATAACTTGTTAGAAATTGGGTATATCAGCAACAAGCTTAGTTTTACGAAGCGTTGATACATGCTCTAATTCGTAGAGAGAACACGGCCATAGAATGTAGTTACTATGAAGTAGGGATGTGAACCTGTGATGTATATCTATATTTTGATATACGATGTTTTTGATTGTCTATTTTATTTTTTTTATATCATTAAACAGGTTGTGTTTCTTTTTTTACCCAAACTTATATTATATAAAAGAAGTCGAATCCTTTTTGTCTCGTTCCTTTGCGCTAAGCTCTATTTTCTTTAAGAAATCCCATTATTCCGAGTGTTGCTATTAGATACATTTTAATTAAAGGAATTCGATAATTTCGAAAAAAAATATCGACAACCAATAAAACATAAAAAATACTTTTTTAGTAAATTTTTATGAACAAAATGTAAAAAATTACAGAACTGTAAATTTGAATGCATTATATTTTCAAAATCGTTTGCTCTTTTCTGAATGTGTTGAATGCATGTCAAACACTACAAAATATCGATCGTAGACATTTCATTTGTTTATCTATTCATCGTCTTCTTCAAGCTGACACTCAGTGGGTCGTTCCAAGTAGGGGGACTTGGTTTAATCGCTTGCACCGTGGCGTCCTTAGAATTGAAATACTGAGGTAGCGTAAGCTATTTTTCTCCCCTAGTCCCATTGCATGATGGTGACTCCCACTTTAAACTCGTCTTGTGTTTCTCATTATTAAGCACCGATGAAAGTGCCTTTCGAAAGAGGCATGCATTCAAAAAGCGCATTTTATTTGTTTTAGCGTTGCTGAACTTTTAATCAACAGAACGCATAGGGCTAAACCAAACATATAGCAGTCAACGGAAAAAGTACAGTACTTCCTCGATTATCCGGACGGCTTTGAAAAGTAAGGCAGCTTGATTTTCCACATTTTTTAGTAAATCATCATTGCACTCGGTATGAAATCTGGTGTTTGATGTAGTAAGTACGAACATCAAATATTAGATTCAGACATTCTGATACTTTTTGAGCATTTAATTTTCAATATCGTCTGAAAAATGTACAGAAATACATAATTTTGCAGGTTTTTGATTACTTAAAATTTTGCTATTTCAAGAATAAATCCAAGTAAAGTACATATTTTGTATGAGATACATGGATTGGAATATGTATTAAATCCAGAATTCCAATTATGAATCGCCAGAAACAAAGCATTTATTTATTTACTGTATTCGATTGACTGTACAAAATAATTGTAAAGGATTACAAAAACTTTCTACTCAATAAATAAGATTTGTTAGATTATTTTTAGATCACTTGGTAGATCATAATTAATAAAAACATAAAATAGATTAAAAAATGTCTATAAATCTCCATAATAAAGCCGGTCACACATTTACATTTGCACTGTTTATTGAAAATCA
The DNA here is from genome assembly GCA_964036315.1 of Acanthosepion esculentum. Lineage (NCBI taxonomy): Eukaryota > Metazoa > Mollusca > Cephalopoda > Sepiida > Sepiidae > Acanthosepion > Acanthosepion esculentum. The sequence goes on from OZ038487.1 coordinate 84,024,363, forward strand.
CAGTAAAAATACAGCACTGTATAATATATTACATAATAATGTAGCTACATTGTTCAGTATAATTTCCCTTTAAAGAAAATTATAAATTTTATAAGACCGTCCTATGAGGCTTTCACTGATCGCCGGAATTAAATTTTGACGCTACGATTTTGAACCTAAACTTTCAACTCATTTCTACAAAAAATTGTAACGATTTGGAAAAAAAATGTGTTTCATTATTTATCCTCTCAAACCCATTTTCTTTTTATCCTGAGTGCAATTCCACGGTTTCAAAATCGACCTAACTTCTTGGAACAGTTATTGAAAAAAAATATGCTCGGATAACTGAATCGCAAATTTATTGAAAAACAATGATAATGTTATTTTCTGAAATAAACATTTATATAATCAAATAGCATCTTTCGACATTTTGCAAGGTTTCTGTCCAACTTTAAGGTTTTATGAAAAACATATGCGTTACTTTTAGTCTGTTTCGATTCGGCCTCTTATCTTTTTGACGCTATCTCCTGAACTTCGATTTACGTCAATGTATTTTTGAAGGTTAGCTTCTACCTGAAATCGTTTCAAATTAAACATTTGTCAATTTTTCTGAAACACTGTGTATGAATTTTCTAAATTCTGAAAATGTTTGCCTGAAACGAAATATTAGAATGGGTTTAGTTCAGATAATTGAAAAATGTCTGGATGATTTAAAATTTTCTCTTCATTTGACGTCCGGAAAATCGAAGTCCGGAAAATAGAATAACGGATAATCGATGTCGCGAAAATCGAAGAATGGATACACGAAAAAGCACTGTAGATATTGCTTTATAGGTATCCAATATTTCTCATTCACCTTAATTCTCCTTTTACTACTTTGATAGATTGATTGTTCTAGCATGTTCTTTTTACGAAATGCATTGTTTGCTTGAAGACAAAAAAAAAAAATAAAATAGGAAAAAAAAAGATGTGACAACTCGTGATTTATACAATCATCTCGAGGAAAAGTGCTATGTATCAGCATATGTAGAAGATCTTGGTTTAGCTAAATAAATGTTCCTCGAGGAGGTTTTTTCGCAATTTCTTGTAAATCCACATTGGGTTTATCATCTCAGTTGCGGGTGCAACATTACAGTTCCGTTGTTCCAGACAATCTGGCCAATTTTCTGCTCGGGATAAATTTCTGGCAACGTCCCTTATATCCCTGCTACCGCCCGAACAGAAGCAGTCAAGCATGATTCTGCTGCTCCAGCTGGGTGCATGTGACAAAGGATTTGGCTATTATGGTCGAATTATACTGCGAATGGTCCATTGGTTAATAGTGGTCACTGAAGCGTGGAGTGAGCGATACTAAATGAAGACAGCGGTTGTGGTCAGTTGATGAGCATTGCAGGATGCGGGGAATGAAGGTGAACAGAAGTTCACTGGCCAAATTTAAAGATTTAGGCAGAAAAGTGTAGGTGTCCAGGCCTCAAGGGAGGGGTTTACCGAATGATGTCAGATTATGTGAAATAATTAAACATAGGTAATACCTAAAAGAAAGTGACACAGACACATTTGATTGCTAAAAAGAACTATAACTTATCCTTAAATGAGGCTGACAATTTTGTTTGTGATTCTCCCTCTATAATAGAGGGGAATCGTTACCGATGTTGGTTATTTGAAGAAAGAAACCGGTACAGAGCGGTAGAAGTTAATTTTTTGACATGAAGTACGATCTTCATGCATTTGGATATAGAATCAGGCTGTGAAGTTGATGGAGAATTTCTGATTGATAAAATGTGTCTGCTGAAGCCGATAAGTAGGCAGTCTCGAGATTTTGTCGCCGAAAAATAGCTTGCAAGGATCATTGTATTACTGGAGTATTTTCGATCCTATGTAGGTGCTCCTACCTTAAGAACTTGTGACGGACGCAACTAACCTTAGTAAATCGTAATGTGTTTGCCACTGGTTGGATAACTGTAATTATAATATCAATTCTAACTTAGAGTATAGTAATTATAGCCTTGGGTCAAGCTTAGCTGCGTTTAATAAGTAATCATTCTCATTTATGCGTAGTGTTCCCTCAGGACTTGCATGTACATACATACGCCCACACACATATGTATATATATATATATATATATATATATATATATATATATATATATATATATATATATATATATATATATATATATATATGTATATATATATGATTAATAATAAATGGACAAGCAGATTATTACTTGTCCAACTTGAGATTTTCTCGTAATACACTTATTAGGAGAAAAGTATATACAGATATATACTTTTATAAATATAAAATAAATAAAAATACTTTTAAAGTATGTATATATATATATATATATATATATATATATATATATATATATATATATATATACATATATATATATATATATATAGTGGAAGAAATATAGGCTTAAGATGTGCTATATTTATGAGATAAAGTGCTCAATATCAGAGACAGAGTGTGTGTAAAAGTGAACATAGAAGTCATCACCTAGAGGCGACAATCTGTTTCATGCTAGATGCAATCGTCAGGCCACGAGTGCTGTTATTTTTCTCGGCTATTTATATATACGGGTCAGTAGTGCATTGTGGGTAGTCTATTTTGGTGGTTATTTTACCGGAAGTCGTTTATTTGTTTATTTGGGCTAAATTATTTTATTTTTTTTATTTATTTTTATTTTTATTTTTATTATTTATTTTTATTTTTTATCTTATGTATATATTTTTTTTTAAATTTTAATCGATGTTTTTATTAACGTAGTAAAAATTTGTTTATATCGCTTATTTAATAGTTTTGTTTTGGTTTGGGAAGATAATTAAAGCTATTTATTCAATTTTGTAGTTTATTCTGACTATTATTTTGGCGGGAACAGTTTTTAATTTGTTTATTACTTCATGTATTTATTTGGATTGATTATCTTTATTTGTTTTTTCTAACGGTTAGTTTATCGGGATCGGATTGTTAATATATTTATTTGTTTGGATGAATTTAGATCAATTTATTTTACTTTTTCTTATTTATTTGTTACATTGCATATTTTCTCTTATCGGTTTTCGATTTTAAGTAATGTAGTATATTTTTTATCGCTGTATAAGAAATATAGCTATTTTTTCGTCCGATTTTCGGTTTGATTTTTATAGTCTAACTAATATTTGGGGCATAATGGTTTGCTAATTTGTTTATTATTTATTTATTTAACTGGTTCATTGATTTTGTTTCTTATTTTTTATTCTATTCCATCTATTCTAACATGGGTGATTTGGTAATTTGTTTGGGTTAATTTATTTTGCCTATTTTATTTTGTTCATTTATTTTTATTTTTAATTTAATTTATTTTTTCCGTCTTCGATTTTTAAGTAACGCAGTAAAAATTTGTTTTCATGTCTGCATTTTGAGATGAGCTCGGATCTTTTATTTAATAATTTATTTCGGTCTGAGAAGGAATTGATAGCTATTTTTCCTCCAAGCAAAGTTTGCAAGTTTTTGATTGGTTGTTGTAGGCTGATGATCTTTTCCTTATTTTCCAATATATTTTTGGTGTGATGTGCGTTTTTTTAAAATTTTCCAGATATAGTTAGAAAGCATTGTGCTGATTGCATATTTACTACTTGTGAAATATGTTTTGTGTGCATAATTTATTTGTTTCTATGGTTCTTCAGTTATTCCTATGTATACTTTTTCTTCATTATCTGGTGATTTTATCGTGGCTTGGTAGATTACGTTGTTTTGTAAACAATTACCGTTTAAGGGACATTCGTTTTTATTCTGCAGTTGCACGTGGGTTTAATTTGTTCGTGTGGTTTGTTAATAATTTTCCTGTTGTGCTTTTTTATTATTTGTGCCATGTTCTCGGTGCAACTGTAATTGATTTTTACTGTGTTTTTGTTGAATATTTTGTGTAAGGTGCTTGATTCCGGGAAGTGTTTGTGTAAGAGTTTGAAGGATATTTTTCCTACGTTTGTTTTTACGTTTTTTGTCTGTACGGTGGGTTGGACCACATGATATTTCTTTTCCTGTTGGCATTTTTTGTTCTGTGGTAAGTATGCGAGTGTTATGGGAATCCGCTATCTTTTAGGGCTGTTTCGTAGTCTTTCTGAGCTTTGTTAAATATGGATTCATTGGAGGAATTGCCGGAAAGCCTGCGATTAATCGATTTTGGTATCTGTTTGATATTGTATAGAAGGGTGGTTGGAAGATGTGTGTATATAGAATGGTTTATCATTGTGTTTTCTGTATAGTTTATATGTGCCTTTTCTTCGGTTAAAGGTAACATATAGAAATTCTACTTCAGTTAGGTCAGTAAATACCTATGATTTCGCATGTCTGTGCACCGTCAAAGCTTCCCATTTTAGTGTCAAATATCCCATCTTTCTTTATCCATGCTTCTTCATTGTGAAATAGTAATGATTTAAGGGAGTGCTTAATGATGTCGATTTCGTTTGGTTTTATTATTATTTGTTCCTGAGCTAAGTTGATGGCCATATCTTACGCGTTCTCTTATCGATGGGTTAAATTCTTTTATGTCGCCTCTAGGTGTTGACTTCTATGTTCACTTATATATATATATATATATATATATATATATATATATATATATATATATATTTATAAATTCGTATATATATATATATATATATATATATATATATATATATATATATATATATATATGTGTGTGTGTGTGTGTGTGTGTGGATTCGGGAAGTATTCAGTTATTCATCCCATTAAGCCGATTGTCTGTTAGAATTTACATTTATTCGCATCGCTATGAAGATATATCTACAGAGAACTTTCGGCATGTCGCCGTCGTTTTATATTTTATTTATTATTTAGGTTCTTTTATAAATGCCCAAGTCGTCTTAAGCTGTCTAAGACATTTCTAAGACAATGCCATCGAGCTCTGCTGTTTTTTTTTTTATCTTCGTCTTGGACGATGCCGAAGTTACCCCAAATTTTAAAAAGTCCTTCCATGTTGTCATTGATAGTAGGTTTGCTCAAACATATATACGTTTCATCTGTGTAATATCGTCTCACATTTTTGTGTTACGTGCGGTAAATTTTAGATTCTATAAATCGTTAACATCTTTTTTTTCGTATAAGTTTTATTAAATCTTCCATTCAAGAGAGACTTCCTTTGCGGAACAGTTTTCTTGCAGGCTTTCTTTTTTGTATTAATTGAGCAATCATGTCATATATCTAACTCAACGGGACGAGTATTCTTTTCACCCCAGACATCACTATTCCAACACACATTGTATTAAATATTCAGGAAATTTAGTCTGCGAGAATTCTTGTGCAAAACATTTCGTTATGGAAAAATATGAAAAAATGTAAAAACAATTACCAGAAACCCCTTTTTATTCCAAACCCTTCGTGTCTTCGAAACACAAGTGTACCTATGTATGGGTGTATTTGTGTTCAGCACGATTCCTCTTGATGTATACCTAGTTCTTTAAGCCATCTGTAGAGAAAGTATTTGGCAGTTGCAAGAACAGTACCATTTTGCCAATTTCTCATGCCGCCCCCGTCAATAACGCTAACCGACACATTGAGTCCATTAGGAGACCCTAACCCTAACTCTATCCTAGGCTTCACAGGACTTTTGACGTTCCCCAGATGTTTTTAGATATTAAACGATTCATTGTCGCCAAAACTTTGCATCAAAAAAAATAAAAAACGGATTTTGCACAGTAGCCTGGCAACTATCCCTTCACAAAATGAATCTGTTCGTTAATGCAAAACTAGTGTGTTGCTATACTACTACTACTACTACTACTACTAATAATAATATAATAATAAGAATAAGAATAAGAATAACAACAACAACAACAACAAATATTGGCTGATGCTGTTGGAGAAAACTCGGGATTGAAATTGAAAGTATCTGCTTATTTTAAAAGTAGTTAAAAAAAATAATACTGATAACGTGAAATTGGCTTTTATACCAAATATTCCTGGTGAGTTTTGAACACTTACGAAAAGTTTGAAAGATTCAGAAATACGAGGAAGAAGAGTAACCACTGAAAATAGTCTTAAGGAAAACAGCAAGCACACTGGGGAGAATTGTTGTTACTTGATGCAGATGAAAGTACAACCTTTTGGGCTGGTAGTAAAACTCATTAAATACAAATAATAATAGTAAGACACAAAAATAAGCGATAGTGAGAGAGAAATAAACTGAGGAACGTGGTAAATCTAATAATAATAATAATAATAATAATAATGTTCACAAGATATGAGAAATTATGTTTCGCAGCAACATTGTGAACCGAGTTTGGCCGAAATGAAAATATTACACACTTCGTTAATTTTCTTATTCTTAACAGATTTTAACGGTACAGAAATTTGGTATATATATATATATATATATATATATATATATATATATATATATATATATATATGATGAACATTTAAATTATTATACCCATTCCATGACGTGATATAATACAAAAAGAAATTATATTGGGACTGTCAGCTACATATCCAACCAACAGTACCGACAATCATGACCTGTAGACACTTGAGATTTCTCTTTGAAATTTGGAGGCAGCCTGTAAAAAAAACACCAAATCAAGTAATAATAATAATAATAATAATAATAATAATAATAAGAAGAAGAAGAAGAAGAAGAAGAAGAAAAAAAATATAAAGCTTACTTTAACAAGCTTCTTCATATGTGTCATGCCATTTCCGGACGTTGTGATTATTGCTCTCTTACAACTTCCTGCCCCTAACATTTAGATGCTTACTAGCATTTCTTGCCCTCTCCGTTATCTATTCATATATATATATATATATATATATATATATATATATATATATATATATATATATATATATATATATATATATCCGAATATAATGAGAACGAAAACAATAAATTCTAATGTTTACACCATTAATTCAAAAGAGGGCTCAATACCCATAGTAAAGCAATAATTAGTTATTATCATTTTTTCATATAGACAAAAACAATTTACTCACGACAAAGATGCAACTTCGTTTCGGTGCATTTAATTGCACTTCGACTGGTGAGAACCAAAATGATTAGATATAACCAGTTTGGTTCTCACCAGTCGAAGTGCAATTAAATGCACAGAAACTAAGTTGCATCTTTGTAGTGAGTAAATTGTTTTTTTTTCTGTATGAAAAAATTTTAATATATATATATATATATATATATATATATATATATATATATATATATATATATATGATCCGATCACTATTTTCCCAGTTATTATTGACGTATTACAGTATATATCACCGAGAAAACGGGAATACAGTTAAGTACCCCATCGTTTTACAAATCTTAATATTTTGCAAAATGATGTCTGAGGACGTACATCTTGATGGAGAAAAGCCATAATGCAAATCCTTCCGATTTAAAACGAAAATCTTTGCAAACGATATAATAATAATAATAATGATAATAATAAGAAGTAAAGTACAATACACCGGCTGAAGCTGCAAAATACTTAAAAAGGGGAGCGAAGACATATGCAACCGACCAGATACAGAAACAATGGCAAGATAATCCTGCTTCATGGCCAATACTCTGCCCGTATGAAACAAGCTGACGTAGACAAAACCCGTATCCATCAGTGACTACGTAGTGCAGGGTTGAAAGCTGAAACTGAAGGTTTTATCCTTGATGCACAGGACCAATGCTTGTTAACTAGAAATTATCAAGCACATATACTAAAATATTGTGTTAGCCCAAAATGCAGATTCTGTGATAAATATCCAGAAACAATTGATCATCTTGTATCAGGTTGCACGATATTGGCACCCACTGAGTATAAAGTCCGGCATCACAGTGTGGGCCAATATCTGCACTGGAAAATGTGCAACTTCTATGGGAAGGAAACTGAAAGAAACTGGTATGAACAACATCCATACCCAGTTACGGTGATAGCACCTGTTATATTCTATGGGACTACACACTACACACTGACAGAACAATCAAAGCCAACTGCCCAGACATTGTTATTAAAGACCACAAACCAAAAGAATGGGCCTCCTTATTGATATGGCAGTCCCTGCAGACTGCAATGTATCTTTGAAGATATTCAAAAAGCTGTCAAAATACAGGGACCTTGAAATCGAAATCTAAAAAAATGTGGCACATAGCAACATCAACAATCACTGTTGTAGCTGGATCCCTGAGATTAGTTGGAAAAGATTGTAGTAGACTAATTGAAGGGATTCCTGGAAGCCTATGCCTCATATGAATGCAAAAATTGTTCTCACAAGTACAGCCCACACTTTACGAAGGGCGTTATCTCTGTAAAATATATTTTTTTGTCAGTGGAAAGTGTCATGATGCTATTTCTAACCTTAGGTCTCTGGGCGGAATCCGGAAAGTAATGTGTACACGCCAGAAATCAAAGGAAATAAAAACAATAATAATAATGTTTTATTCTTGCTGCGCAGGACCAATGATTGCTAACTAGAAATTAACAACCACACATACTGAAAAATTGCGTTAGCCCGAAATGCAGATTCTGTGTTAAATATCCAGAACCAATTGATAATGGTTTATCAGTTTGTAAAGCGTTAGCACCCACTGAATGTAAAAATCGGCATGAGAATGTTGACCGATATATGCAGTGATATATTATAATATAATGCAACTTTTATGGGAAGGGAACGGCAAGTAGCTGGTATAAACGTCATCCAGACCCATTTACAGAAAAAGGAACTGTAAAAATTTACAAGACACGGACAGAACAATGAAAGCTAATCGCCCAGACATTGTGATTAAACATTACAAAAATAGAATGTGCTTTTTTATTGACATGGCAGATTCTGCACATTGTAATGTATCTTTGAAGATCTTAAAAAAATGATCAAGATACAAGTATTTTGAAGTGGAAATCTCAAGATCAGATCATCATGAAATTGTCAATAATTCTAGTTGTAGTTCGAGTTATCGGATTGACTAGAAATTGTTCTGCTTAGTCTCATTGAAATGATTCCTGCTCGCCCATGCCTTAAAGAAATACAAAAGAATGTACCCACATGTACAGCTCACACATTCTGAAGAGCTTTATCTGTGTAAATTGTGTGTGATCTTAGCGGGGTTTAGTTTTGTTTTTACGAAAATGACAAGTAGAAAATGTCATGAAGTCATTTCTGAACTTATGTCTCTGGTTGGGACCCAGAAGGAAACGTGTATACAACAGAAATAAAAAGGAAATAATAATAAAAATAATAATAATAATAATAATAACAATAACAATAATAATAATAATAAAGAGAAGAAGAAAAAAAGAAGCAGAAAAAACATTTTATGCCATGCACACTCTAGATTTCTACATACGTATATATATACATATATATATATATATATATATATATATATATATATATATATATATATATATATATATATAATGTATATATATAGATATAGATATATATACCCCCTTGGAGGTGTGTTAAATACTCCCTGTACATTCCATTTCAAATCATCTAAAATTTTCAGCGTCCTTTGTCGTTGTTGTCGTTGTTAATTACACATCATCTTTGTTGTTTAACGTCGTTAGCTTTATACTCACAGGTTGACTTAATCTGCACGAGAAAAAATTATTAAAATTCTAGGCGCCGTTTTAGCCGATAAAAATTTTGCACAGTTCGCAATTCACGATCTTGCAACACCAAAAAAAGATTCTTTTACACCGGAAGATTAAATCTCCGACTCACATATCACACATCTTTCAATTAGCTACAATTTCTTTCTTTCGCTAATTTTAGTTTATTCTGCATCGTATTTTCGTGTCTTTTCTTTTGCCTTATTCTTTTTATCGTTGCACATACAGTAAAGATGGAAAACGCGGGAGTCTAAAACGCCAGTGATACATGGCAAGGCGTTATGTATTATTTTTGTTGTCTTTGTCGTTTTGCTTCCTTATTTTGTCTTTCTTTCTAGATTTCTTTTAATTCTGGGTTATTTCTATGTAAGTTCTACTCGAACATCAGCTTCTCAAGAACGGCTACTTTGTGGAACTAATAACTACAACCTTAACCTGTTCTTGCCGAAAGTTAGCCGTTATCTTTCTCATATTTCCTCATAAATTGTATATTTGGCCTGTGACCTTCTAACACGAGTGGCTCTTGGAGCTTGTACAAGATGAACATTATTTTAAAAAATCTGTTTCTATTTCTAGTTTACATTTTCCCATTTTTTTGGACTCTTCCTCCTTCTTTTGTTATTCTTTCAATTGAATCCTGTTCTTTCTTTTATTTTCATAATCTACCATAGTTTTATTTTTGTTTTCTTTTTTCTTTTACTTACTCATTTTTCTTTCTTTCTTTTTGCGCTTCCCTTCTTTCTTTCTTTCTTTCTTTCTTTCACATTCGGCGAGTTTTACAGTTTCTTTCTGTTGCTATCTTCCTCTTTAACTTTTTACGCTTTCCTTGTCTCTTTTTTTCTTAGTCTCTTTCTTTCTTTCTCATGCGGTGGTTTTTACAGTTTCTTTCTGTTGCTATCTTCCTCTTTAACCTTTTACGCTTTCCTTGTCTCTTTTTTTCTTAGTCTCTTTCATTCTTTCTCATGCGGTGGTTTTTACAGTTTCTTTCTGTTGCTATCTTCCTCTTTAACTTTTTACGCTTCCCTTGTCTCTTTCTTTCTTTCTACCATTATTTTCGTTTGTTTTTTGTTTGCTTCTTTTCTATTCTCGTTTTTCGTCATTATTTTCCCGTCTTCATTTCTTTTTTCCTTTTTCGTTTCTTTCTGTTTTGATTTCCAGTTTAAATTTTCCATTTTTGTTTTGCCTTTTTTTTTTCCGACCAGTATTTCCTTCTTTCATTTTCTCAATCTGCATTTATTTTTCGTTTTTTTTGTTTCCTTTTACTTACACATTTCTCTTTCTCCATTATATCTTCTCTTCAGTTTTCCTCTTATTCTTTTCCCTTCCAATCCCCATTCATCTCCTCTGTGTCTTTCTCGCCTTAGTTCGGTGTCACTCTTTCCACACTTTTTACTCTTTTTCTTTTCTTGCTCGCTTAATAATTTGATGTGTTTCATTTATTAATATCTTATTTATATCTTTTATTTGTTATAATTTATTATTATTGTAACTATTATTATCATTTGTATTGTTTGATAGAGGACAATTACAACTCTTCCTCTTTTGAGATATTTTTGTTCTTAGGAAATTAATTTCACCTTTAGAATGTAAGTGTTGTGGAGTTATTTCCACAATAGAACTTGTAGTCGGACTAAATGCGTCCTAAATGGGGTAAACGTACAGAAACGTTAGGAACTTGTAAATAAGTATTACGCAGAGTAATCGAGTTGTGGTCGCTGATAACTTACTCTTCCCTCGACTACCTACTGACTCCTACTTATAATAGGTGGGAGAGTCTATTCTCTAGACCAGGTGTCTTTCACTACAACAGTAAGCCATTCTCTTCAACACAATCTTGTTTTTCATATAAAATGGTTTATCTGAGTTTTTTTGGCCTATGACAACAGCGATAATCGTCGTTTTATGTTTCCACATTTTTGTTAGTCTGATTTGTCCTTCCATATAATTTGAGAATCTCTGAAATTCATTATTATTATTATTATTATTATTATTATTATTATTATTATTATTATTATTATTATTATTATTATTTTTATTATTATTATTTCCTTTGCTTTCCACTTGGCCCCAACCAGAGATCTAAAGTGAGAAATGCCTTTATGACATTTATCACTAATCATTTTTGTAAAGAAAACCCCTAAGATCACACACATTTTACATAGATAAAGTTCTTGGTAATGTGTGAGCTTTTGTATTTCTTTAAGGCATGGGCTACCAGGAATCCCTTCACTGAGTCTATCGGTACCTTCCAATGAATCCAAGTGCTAGAACTACATCTGGAATTATTGATATCATCATCTGCGACATTTTTTAAGATTTCAACTTCAAGAATATTTAATAGATTTACACAGCAAGAATAAACCTTTCGGATTCAGCTTTTAACCCTACACTAGATATAATAATAATTATTATTATTATTATTTGCTTTTTTATTTTCTCATGATTTTCCCTAATCAGCTCGTTCTAGAATACTGTTTCCACCCAGTATTTCTCACTCATCTTTGTTATTTATTTCATCTATGCTTTTATGTTTTTACTTTTTGTTTCATAAACCTTGACATTACCGAATATCTTTTAAAGTCATGATCAAGATATCCTGTTATATAAATCAGTCATTCATATTTGAGAAATCTACAATAGCTATAATTAAGCGAACATATTTACCCCATAATCCTCTGAAGTTTCTAGCACAGGTTGAATCGCCTTTTTGCCTATTCATTATTCAATGGCCTTTTATTAGATTGCCAAGTGGTAGAGATCAATGTTCGAACCGGGATTCTGAATAATGGTTTCCAAAGAAGCTAAGTAAACTGACAGAGAATCACGAGAAAGAATAGCGGAACACATTCTCCCAGTTCCCTACTTAAGCTTGAAACGTGCCGTATAAGCACTAACCAAGCCTTTAATAAATATCGTTTTCCGTTCCAGCCGTAGTCAGTAGTAAGATTTTAAGACCTATGAAAGAAAGAACAAATGTTAATGGAGAGATCAGTCGTTTACCTATAAGGAAACATTCAGCATTCTCTGACCAAGCAGCCAGTGCTACCGTCGGTTGAAATTTATAAAATTTTCCTGGAAATTAAGTTTCCCAAATCCAATAACTGTTATTGCTCTTTCAACTATTGAAGGGGGGCTTCCTTCCTATTGTTCGAAGTTGCTTGAAACGTGAACATCTTGATTACAGTATCTTCTTGTGTATAATACGACCTGAGTATAATAAGACCTGTGTTTCTGGTGCCGAAAACAAAGAATCAGTACATCTTTAATACGAGCTGGTAGTACAGACATCTCTATAAATTAAACAAAAATGTTCTAGCTGGTTACATTTAACCTACTATGAACAGATGCCCACCCTCGAGGAGGCTCCGGGCCTTGAGAGAATATTGGGCCTCAAACTCACTACCAACCTCAAGTGGAACAGATATATACGATCCATTGCTAAAGATACAGGTAAAATGATCGGCTTCCTGTACTAATCCGGCAAGTACCTGACTCTTTATGCTATCCTTTGTCTTTATAAATGTCGGGTCAGAAGCAAAATGGACTCCTGTTGCCATATTTGCGCGTCAGCTGCGCAAAATACACTTTCCAGTCTTGATAGAGTTCAAAATCGTCTTCAAGTCCTTGCTGGAGAAGAATTATTTCCACCCTCCAACCTCTCTCTCTCTCTCCATCTCTCTCTCTTTCTTTCAGGAAGGATGTGGCGAGCCTCTCACTGGACTATCGCTACTAACATGGAAAGTGCTCAGTCGAACTACATTCCTTGGTTCCGCCAAGCCTAACATTCATGCCTAGGACCCGCCATGCCACTTACATAGTAACAAACCACCCACCTCTCATCGGTATTCCATCGGCGAGAAGTAAGTTTCCCTCAAACAGTTTCTTCTCACCAACCACTGATCTATAGAACAGACTCTCATGAAGATGGTTCCTCGATCACTACAGTCTTAACGGGTTCAAGTCTAGAGTTAACCGTTATCTTTCCCTCCTATCTATATAAACTACCCCTTAATGTAACCCTACCTCGAGTGGCTCCCATAATGCATATATATATATATATATATATATATATATATATATATATATATATATATATATATATATATATATATAAAGTTCATACATTAAAATCCCCTTGTCGTACATACATTTCACTAAAGTATTGCATTTTCACCAATTTAAAGAATAAAAATATACCAGATGTTTAGCCACTGCGTCTTTCTTCTCCTAATTTCCGTTTCAAAACTATTTTTGAGTTTTCGGGAAAGGTGCTTTGTTGTAACATTAATGTTATAATAACACGACAGATCTTGTGTATACACATTATTAATTTTTTAAATTTCGGTAAATTACATGTCTTTGGGGCAAAAGACTTCCAATGGAGCGGATTCCCAAGGAACAAATACCTTTGTAAACAATTATTATCAACACCTGCTTCCTTTGTGTATTATTAATTATTGTGCTGAGTGCAAACTTGTTGATTCATATAAACGGCTTTTTTTTCAAGCTAAGAAAAATATTTCTGAAAACGTGTACTTGTGTATAATACGACACATTTTTTCTCGCTTTTAATTTTCATTATTATACACAAGAAACACGCTATGTCATTATATTCTCATTAAATTAAATGTGCTGTTCAGTTTGGTGGTGTCGTTTCTGCTATTTGGATCGTTCTTTGTGATTGTGTAGCGCCAGTTCAAGTGGTTTGAAGAAGAGATATTTCGACTAGTCACCACTTGCAAAAGACGGACATTCAGTAGTTTAAAACAGAATATATTGTAGATGTTAACTTATGGATCTTATGAAAGGCATGGGATGGTAATAAATAGTGACTTGCTTCCCTGTGTTTACATAAGACATCGGCATTTGTTTACTCTTTCGTTCACCTGACAAGCATATTTGTCTCGTTGACAAAAAAAATATTTATTATAATTCAGGGCTTACACGATTATGGCCCTCCACATCTTCCTGTCTCTTTTAGTTCTTAGTAAGTTTTGTCTTTTTGTTATTTCTCCCAAACATTGTTTTCCCATCAATTTACTCAAGCCCATCATGTATGTTAAGATCTGCTTTAGTTTGTCCCTCTTTCTCTCAATATGTCCTGTGAGTATCAGATTTTCCAAGCCGTCTTTCCTCATTACGTACCCCAGAAATTTCAATCCTCCCTTCTTGATGTTAATTATACGTTTTTTTTTCCATTTTCTCTAAAACATCGTCGTTGCTTACATGTTCGCTTCATGGTATCCTCAATATCTTTCTGTAGAACCACATTTCTGTTGCTTCAAGTTTCTTCTTCATCTTTGAGGAGACTGTTGTCGCAGTTAGCTTCTCTTCATTTCCTTAACCCTTCACCAGGGGTCTCTATCTCCCGGCAGTATAAATACTGGCTGACCTTTCGCCTCTTCCTCTTTTCTCTGCTTACGCGCACGTGCGAGCAACTATCTCGACTTCGGCCGCGGGCCGCAACCTCGCACGTGAGGCGAGGAATATAAAACTTTCTCTTAAAATTTCCAATATGTGAACTCCTATACACAACCAGCGTTTCCCATATTCTGGGAACACGTTAAAACTAAATTCACCCCGTACGGACATTCAACTCAACACACACACAACTTTCCATACAGACTGTAACATTTTATTCATGTCTTAAATGTATTTGTAACTCGTGTTTTAATCTATTTGTTATTAATATATATATTTGTTCGCATACATGTATATCGGTCTTGTTTGTTTCTTTGATCTCCATTAAAGTCCAACATTCTTATGTAGCTGGACCGGCCAGCGGAAGCCATAACCTAGAGATAACTCATCTTCTCTTCTCACATTCACACACCGCATGGTCCACTACACTGTCCAGCGCTAAAGCACTACGCATAGAAGCAATATATGGAGACCGATAATATCAAATCGGGAATAGAGAATGTCCGGAAAAAAAGCAGTCTGCTCTTAAAAGAAAGGAAGAATGCCGAGACTGTAAATTCCAACAAAAATGAATGTGGCGTAATAGTTAAGCCACTTAGGAAGTACGCCCTAGAATCGAAAAATGAAAATAATCAAATAGCGTCTATATCTTTGTATTATGATTATTTACATTATTCGGACTGTTATCCTCATCGTCATTGCCATATTCACAACGTTTTGGCTGTTGTACGCTTCGGCTTTCTTCAGTTGATTGGACACATATCCCAGTGGATAAAGACGTTGGTTAACTAGACCCAAAACGTTGTCAGCTCAATACCAGGTTAAAGTTTCGTTAAAAGGAAATAACTGAGAGACACCCGGAAGAGACATAGCACGTGGAACCAGAACAATCTACCCGGGTGGACGAAATAATGGTTTCTGTTCGAAATTCCACTCACCTGAAGGAGGCCGGAGCGTACAGTGACCGAAACTTTGTGATTATAGCATTGAAGACGAGAATAACAGTTCGAATAAGAGAGATTGGAAAGGACTTACTGCCACTTTATCTCCAAAAATAACCAGCAAAAATCCGGTGTGAATCAGGCAAATTTAGGAAATAACAAGAAGTTGAAGTCCAAGTAAAGGAAAGACAAAAAGAATGCGAGATTCAAATTGTCGTAGAATAACAAACTATAATTGACACAAAAAATGCGAAAGGAGAGACATCAAACCGGAAACACGACTGAAATGATTCGCTGTGAATAAGACACATTAATTTTAAAACAATAAACGAGAAATAATCCCAGCAGTTTTTCATTAATATCTGATATGGACTCAATTAACAAATGTCGCCATTGGAATTAGCAAGTGACCTCCATCTTTTCTCTCGAGCAACAAGTTTCCGAACTAACCTCTTGTTTGTTTATTAAACGTAATTGTTAAGATTTTCTCCTGAGAAATTCTTTGTCTGAGACCATACTGTATTGGGGAAGTCTATGTCATCACTGAATAATCTGGAATAATTTGAATAACCTAAATAAATCTGGATATATAACCCCGGTTTCTATAATCGTGTTTTGAAGAAATCCTGAAATATTCTTCTTCTTCTTTATGCCGTGTATCTTCAGGAGGTGGGCGACCATGGCTCTACACAGTTTTCTATCCTTTGTAGCTCTTCTTAATGTTTGTGTTTTTGTTTTCTCCCTTAATTCATTTTCAGCCAACCATTTTACACAAGTTTGTTATGTAGGATATGCGTTGTTGTCCTTCAGTGTATCCCCTGTTCGCAAAATTCGCCAAGCCCTCTTTCTTCATTATGTCCTCTAGAAATGTCAACCGTTTCTTGCAGATTCTATGTCTAAGTGTCATTCTTGTCTCAATTTTCCCTATAACGTCGTCGTAGCTCACATGTTCAGTCCATAATATTCTCAGCTTCCTTTTGTAGAAAGACTCTGATAGACTTCTTTATCTGAGAGAATATTGTCTAGCATTCACTGACATATAGGAGGGCTGATATTACATAACAGTTCACTACGCTTTTCCTTGTTTCTAACGAAATATTCCTGTTGCTTACTATTTTTGCTATCGGAAACATTAATAACATATAATACAGATTGTATATTTCATATATCCAAGTGTTGGCCGCGGACATAGCCAAGTAAATTCCTATATCTTGATTTTCAATTAAACATTTTTCTTAGCGCATTTGTCGTTGAGGCCTCGATGCCACAAATACACTCTAGTCAGCAATAATTTCAAGTTGAATAAATCTAAAGTTACGTATTAGAGATTCGCACCTTTGTTTTCATTAAATCCTAATACTTCATTACATAAGCATCAGATAAAATATATTCATCAAGTCGAAGGGAATTTTGATTACTCTACATCGAATTAACACAGCAGCTGATGCTAATGAAGTCAGGTTGATTTGTTTTTGTCTTGTTTTGTTTTGTTTTACAGCATATCAACCTCAATGGTTTATTTAATGCCGACAAAATTTTTATTGCTGGCAATGTTTGTTTTTTTTTCCAAATATATTACTGGTAAAATCATTTTCTTTCGAAAATCTATTTCTGGTAATAATTTCTATTCAAAAATGTATCGCTTGTAATTCTTTTTTTCAAGAGGTATAGCTGGTAATATCTTTTTTCAAAAATGTATTGCTGGTAATAATTTTTTCTTTTTTTTTAATTGCTAGCAATAACTTGTTTTATAAAGTATTTCTGGGATTAAAATTTATTTTTACACTTTCATAGTGTTTTGACCCCAGTTTGGGGGTTAATTATTTACCCATAGCTGGGTCAGGGTGGACCTGGGAACACCAGCAATTTAGAGGTGGTTCCAGGCTCCTCAAAGCCTCCTGATCAGAGGCTTTACTGTTGGACGTACTTTATCGTCTTACCCAGGACGGGAAATCGGGTTGAAGATATGTAAGGAAAAATATATTCGGAGACACCCGGAAGACACATAATAATCTACAGAGGAATTAATGTACTAGGACCACCGGTGCTGAAGATGATGTCAAGTCAGCGCCAGGGTGTGGTCTGATTCAAACATGAGACATCTGGGATCGCTGATATAATTTGGAGGTAATAAAAAACTTATCAATATAAAACTATTCAATACAAATAAAAGCCTGTGTCTTTACTCATAGCTATTCAGTACAAATAAAAGCCTGTGTCTTTAGTTATGACGTAAAACATTTTAAAACATCATCGGTTTTAAATCTGAATAAAGAACCTTGTTTTCAAATGAGCAGGCAAGTCTAGTGCTTCAAAATTAATTCTGTTATTCAAAAGAAAATGAAACAGAAAAATGATTCAGGCCTATGATAAGTGCTGGACAGTTAAGTCTGTAATTGAAAAATGGTAACAGAGTCAATTTACTAAGAAATAAATGATGCAGTATCTTTCCTTTCACCTTCTTTTTTTAAGTGCTGTTTCCTTTCATGACATAGGCAATGATGACTCTCCCTAACTTCATGTCCTTTGTAGCTCTTAGTAATGTTTGCTTTTTTCACTACCCATCGCCTTTCCGTCCCTTGATCAAACATTAATTAACACAGGCTTTTTAGTTAAGCTACTCACTCTTTCTCTCTGTCCATCTTAATCTAGGTATGTCATGGGAGTGTCAAATACGCCAAGTCCTCCTTCCTTATTAACTTACGACCATATCACGTTGAAACCCTAGTTCTCGTACAGTCACCGAAGTTAAGCAACGGTGAGCCTTGTCAGTAGCCAGATAGTTGGCCACTTGGGTAATACAAGGTGCTGAACGCTAGGATGTGCCTGTGATGTAATGGATAATGGCTCGGAATTGGAAATCGGAGAGCCGAGTTCCAATTCCAGTCGAGTCCGTAATTCCCACTTACGCGCAAATAACCTTGGGAGAGCTATGAGTCCACTTCTATCGCCCAGCTATGTGTTAATTAGTAGCACTTGTATCAATAAATCATTATTATTTTTCCCAAAAATTCTTATAATCTAAAATATTTTCTTGCTTTAAATAACTTGCAAACGGCTAATAAACCCTAAAATTTCAGTCCATCCTTCATTAGGCGTCTTAGAAATTTCATCAATCTGTTTCTAATTCTAAATACAAGTGTTGTACTGGACCATGTGAACTCAATAAGACCATCGATACAGTTCACAATGGAGAAAGAGAGTAACAACACACTCCCATTCCTGGATGTACTAATATCTCGAACAGAGCATGGGTTCAAGACATCCGTATACCGTAAACCAACATTCACCGGACAGTACCTCAATTTCAACTCCCACCATCCATACAGCGTAAAGAACGGGATCGTCCGTTGCTTACAACACCGAGCAAAAGTCATAAGTGGCGACCCAGAGACATTAGATAAGGAATTGGTCAGTATAAGTAGTACCCTACAACGTAACAACTACCCTGGGTACATGGCAGCAGTCCCCCAAAACTGGGATAGGCGGGTACAAGAGGAGGAGGAGGAGGACAACAACACTCAGAAAAAAGTCTGCCTGCCTTATGTGAAGGGGTTATCAGAGAAAATACAAAGGATCTGCGGTCCATATAACATCAGGACAACCTTCAAAAGCGTGACAACACTTCGCAGATATCTCTCCCGAGTGAGATCCCCCATAGAGGA
The DNA here is from genome assembly GCA_964036315.1 of Acanthosepion esculentum. Classification (NCBI taxonomy): domain Eukaryota; kingdom Metazoa; phylum Mollusca; class Cephalopoda; order Sepiida; family Sepiidae; genus Acanthosepion; species Acanthosepion esculentum. The sequence goes on from OZ038487.1 coordinate 84,043,984, forward strand.
GAACAGGACTAAAGACTGTGTGTACGCTATCCCGTGCAGCTGCGGAAAGGAATATAAAGGAGAAACAGGCCGCCCCCTCAAGGTAAGGCTTCAAGAACACCAGAAAGCTGTAATGCGAGGGGAAGTAGAAAAATCAGGCGTGGCTGACCACATATGGAGAGAGAAGGGAGATCACCGTCCCCTGTGGGATCAGGTTGAGATCATAGACAGGGAACACCATTGGAAAATTCGTAAACTTAAGGAATCAGCACATATGCTAGGCCACAAAAATCTCCTGAGTCGGCCAAGCATAGAAATAAATACAATATGGGAACCAGTAATAAGGAGTGCCAGAGAACAGCAATGATAACAAAAAGTTGCAATATGAGATCTGGTAAAAACATGCAATGATAACAGCAAAATTGCAATATGAGTACTGGTAAAAAATGGTTGCTGAAAAATTAGGTTTATAATACTCAGAAATTCATACCCAGATGTCCTCAAAGACACATGGTACAGTGGATAAAGTCGTTGGTTAGATCCAGTGACAGGCCCAAAGAGTGTGAGTTCAATACCCGGTTCAGGCAGTGGAGAACTTTCAGAGGGAAAATTACCAGGAGATAACTGATAACTGACATCCATCAAACATGGCTCGTGGAACTAGAACAGTCTACCCCAGTGATCGAAAATAAAGGGTTCGGTTCGAAATTCCAACCACCTGAAGAAGGCCGGAGCGTACAACGGCCGAAACGTTGTGACAAATATGGCGACAAATATGGCGACAAAGATGAGGACAATAGTCCGACTAATGTAAATACTGTATCTTTTTTTTTGTTTCTAGCGAAATATTCCTGTTTCTTAAGATGTGGTTTAGTTTTTTTTAAAAACAGCTTTTCGTTATTCCTACGCCCCTTCGGATTTCGGTGTCATGTTTTGCATTCACATTTTAAGCTCTTGCCAAATATTTGAACGTGATTTGGACTTGTCCAATTTATAGCTGTGATCTTGGCTTGCTGATCACCATACATTGTCTTCTTGTAATTGATGGTGAGACTTTTCTTCCTGCTTCCCTTTATTAACTTGTCTAGTCTTTCCTGCAGTTTTATTTTTGTGACTGCCCTCAACACAGTTGTTAAGACTGTGTCCATCATTAATAAATCATGGTAGAACTTATAGTTCTGTTGAGATCATCTCACTTTACAGATCGAATGAGTCCGATTAGAAAACACACAGCTTGGCTTAGGTCTTTTTCCATGTGCGTGTACTTAGTTTTATATTTTTTATAATTTTATACCCGTATGCAAACGCTTTGCTTCGATTAGAATTTCCGGATTAGTATAAATTTTATAAATATTTTTCACCGAATACAAGGCCAAATAACCACTCAAGATAGAGTCTTACTAAATTAGGTTGGTACCCAGGAATCAGACCAGCAGAAATTCGCTCATTAAGAGGACTATTTGACCCATTAAGAGAAGGTGAGGTCACAAAGCTACCCCTACTTTTTATAGCGTTACTCCAGGAATATATTTTTCTACGTGACGTGTCTTTTCAGGATGTGTGTTATCATTGCTCTCCACATCATCCTAGCTATTGTGATCTTTGGCTGCGTATCTCTATTTGCCCAGCTTCCTGCACTTCGTCCCACCATCCATTCACATATAAACTCGTTAAATAGGTGGCACGCTAGCTTTCGAATAGGGTTACTCCAGGAATATTTTTTCAGGGCGTGTTTTATCGTGGATCTCCACAGCGTTCTATTTTTTGTGATCCTTAGCTGCGTATCTCTGTTTGCCAAGCTTCATGTCCTTCGTTCCACCATCCATTCACATCAGCTCGTTAAATAAATGGCACGCTGCTTTCCGCTGTTTTTCGAATTGTGCTGTGAGGGTCAAATCAGCCATACCCTATTTTCTCATGATGTATCCCAAAATTTTCAACAGGCTCTATCTGGTTCTGAGTATAAGAGTTCTTTTCGTTACCCTTTTCTTTTCAACTTCCTTGTTGCTGGCTTCATGCATGGAATTCTCAGTATCCTTCTATAGAACCAAATTCGGCTGCCTCCAGTTTTCTCTTCATCTGTGAGGAGATTGTTCAGCATTCACTGGCATACAAGACGGTTGATATCACATAATATTTCAGCAATAGTATCTTTGCTTTAAGGAAGTTTTCTTGTTTCTTGACACCCTCCTTAGCTTTTGAAATGCATCTTTCGCTAATCTAATTCGCGTTGGGATTTTGGGGACGCAATTTCCATCCTTCGTTGAAATAATTCCTAGATAATTCTCTGTTTGATGGTAACATCACCAATTTATAGTTCGTATCATTTTTCTTTAGTTGACGACCATAGTTTCTTTCTTCTTAAAGTAGATAACTTTTCATACCTCAATAATACTTATAGGGGGATTAAACGTGAACATATAACTACGAATGAAGGAACACGCATATAACAAACTGATTTCATACTAAAAATGTAACATTCTTAAAGTCAGAATGGCATCTACCTAAGCGAGAAGAGACATCGAAATTAGGAGCAGAATACCAAAAGTATATATATATATATATATATATATATATATATATATATATATACGCATGCATTTACCTTGTTTCATTTTCACTTTTCTTAGCAAAATTACTTTCTATAGGTAAAGGTAGAAGAATCCATTACACCTTAACCATCCAGACAACTAAAATTCTTTTCTATTTATTTTAAATATACAGGCTGGAATCGATAATTTGTCGTCTAAATGACGCAAAAAAGGAAAATAACACAGACATTTCATTTTAATAGATATATTTACCAAAATTACTTCAAATACTAAAGAGTAAATTTATTAAAAAAATTTTCCATTGGCTTCAATCACGGCCTCCAGACGACTTCGGAACCTCTTGCAGCTCTTCTGGATGGTCAAATTGTTTAATTTGGTAAATGCTGCCATAATCCTTGCCTTCGGTTCATCATCGGTGTTACAAGTTTTGCTGATCTGTCGTTCTACGGTGCCCCACACGTAATAATCAAGAGGGCTGCAGTTTCTAGTGTTAGGGGGCCAGATGTAAAAGGTGATGTGGTCGCAAAAATTGTCCGACTGAGTTCTTCTGCTTAAGAAACATGGTTCAGAGTCCTGTTGCCAGATATAAGGTCTTCCAGCAGCCACCCACTTGACCCAGGGCAGCAATACCTCCCGAAGACACTTCATGTAGGACTCTGAGGCCCTGTTGGCAGATGAATGGAGGCGTAACTCCAGGGATCACTGTAAACATCTTCGTAATAACTATAAGACATCCAACTCCTATGCACCGTCCTCAGATTGGCACCCATGCGATTTGAGCTTCCGGTGCGAATGCTATGTAGTATAACAAGCCGTTTCCAAATTTCTGGCGGAGTGAATTGCGTCATGTTGCTCTATTTCTTTCAGAGGGTGGCAAAAAGACCTTACTGTTCAGTCGACAAAATCAAAAGCAAACAACGCGCATGCGCAAAATTAAAAATAGAAAATGGCGACAATTTACCCATCCTGCACTGTATTGCTTCTACTACTACAGAGCGATGATAAGCAAATAGACTCAATGAGTTTGAGTCTCACTGGTGGTTCCTGAAACCTGACCTTGTTGTCCAGTCTGTAGTCTTAATGAATAAAGAACAGAATGCTTGGTGCCGAGTAATAGTTGACATTATAGTCATGCAGATAGCTGTAAGTGTAAAAAAAAAGCCAATCTCTATTGACTTTCTAACCTTTTTTTGTTTTTGGTCAAGTGCCAGATTTAGCTAAGCTTGCATCGAATAAAAATACAGCTTATTTTGGTTTTGAGTAAATACTGTAGCCACTTGAAAATACTATTTTCATTTAATATTGATTTTTTTTAAAAAGAAAAGCCATCAATTATGCCAGCTATGGTTGCCGACCATGACAAATGCGCACTATTTAATATGAGACACTTGTGTTTTTCTTAAAACAAAATAATGCCAATAATTTTAATCGGCTAGGGATTAGTTATTCAAACGTGTTTCACTTCTGGTAAAAAGAAAATACGGTTTATTTAAGTCGAAATGATTATATTCACAGTTTAATACTCTGAAAATATTAAGCATTCACAATAAAATACTGCGGGTCACAGGATTATATTGAATGTTACTTATTTGCAACCCTTTGTTACCGTAGTGGGCAACATCCAGCACTCTAATCACTGATATTTAATGTATGACTATCATAGTATTTAGTTAACGTTCTGGGCTTGCAAATGAAATATTTGTCGCAGATTACTTCCACAACGCAGAGAATAAATCACTGTAAGTTCAGACTCAAATATCAGGGGCAGAAAGAAATACCGAAAACTCAAATCGCAGGTACTATCTCACAAATCACAATGTGCGTTACCAGTCAGAAAAAAATAATTCACTCTATGATGAACGCGGTAGCCAAAATACACGAATTTTTTCCTCCCGACTCGAGAACGCCAACTGCTTTTATTGACCGAGCATTTTTTCCATTCGTCGACAACTGGGAGAGGACGCTCAATTTTTGCATATCAAAATACTTTTATCGCGACTCCTGCGACTGACTTGTTTATAATTTAAATATTCCGTTTTCAGCATATCATGCGGAATACGTGCCCCCTTTTTCTTTTGGTAAGTAATTTTCTTTTTCGCCACATTTTTTTTTTCGTATGATACACGTGACACGCTGTCACTTGGTTTGACGAGCTAAGTTGCCGTTTTCTTCGCTATTGTACAATTAGTCATTGTCCCAGGTGTACATTAGCTTATATGATAACTGAAATTTACATATAAAGTTTAGTCGATATTTTAAGCTATTTCCCACTTGCCATTAATACACATTTGTAAGTCATATAAAATAAATAAGAAATCTGCTGTTGGAGAAAGAATCCCCAGACGAAACTCGGCCTTGTGCCACATCCTACCTCGTGGAGAGGCTGGTAAATAATGTCCAGCTGGAATCTTTTCCAGCTGTACTGGTCGAACTTTCTGCCTCCGGACACAGAGGATTCCCAGACGAGGCTATGTCGAAGAGCAGAGTCTCGTTTCGGGAAACAGCTAACCGACCCCGTCTTATACGGGTTCTACGGGGAATATTTGGCCCAGCCTACGGGTTCGGATAGCCGACATTAAATTCGGCCTTATGCCACATCTGACTGCGTGGGGGGGGGGGGGGTCGGTAGATATTCTAACAATAAATAAGAAATAAATTGTATTTCACCCAAAACTAACCAAATAAATAGGTTTTTATAATTTCAGTACTCGATATAAGGAAAATCAAATTATATATTAAATATTGACTAATATCTAAACCATAGTTTTCAGTAATAGCCGAGTGGTTAAAACCGTTGCCTTTCTTGTTGAGGAATCGTAGCGGATTATGAGCGTATAAAACGAAGAACCTTGGTCGATTTGTAACAAATAAAATAAGAAAACTGGGAAATTGTCTAAAAACATACTACGGGCTGGCCCATGTCTTGCCAGTGAAATTGTGAAAAATGGAACGATTTGGCAACAGTCGATGGTAGTGCAAGGACGAAGTCACAATTCATCGTGACCGAGTGCTTGAGCATGGTTGTTGATCAGGACAGATAATGCGCTCTCGCAGAAACTTTAATTAAGGTCCGCTCAGCATTGTTGCAGTGTAATCTATGTGGCTGTTGAACTAACATAAATATGCATACCCACCCTCGGAGACGAGCGACCAGCCATTATCAAACTTCAGGAAACTTGATTGTAATATTGTTTTTGATATTATAGCTTTAAAAAACGAACGTTTCTATTTCTCTATACTGATCACTATTTCTACACTATCCTTTATTGCTATACGGATCGCTATTCTCTACACTATTCACTATACTATTTCTCTATACTGATCACTATTTCTACACTATCCTTTATTACTATACGGATCGCTATTCTCTACACTATTCACTACAATTTCTCTGATCATTATACGGATTACTTTTCGGATCAATATTCATTGGTTACTATTCGATCGAGTATTATCGAGCAAGTACTATTAGTTCGAGTGTTATTCGAAGGCGTCTTACATCAGTATTAAATGGCGTACTATAATTGTATAGACAATTACAAAGTCTCTACTACAACGAGCATTACGAAATTCGTTGACATCAGAAAAGTGACGAGTAATCTTTGATATTACAACAGTGGCAACGAGTGTTCGTTGACATCTCAGAACTAATACCATATCAAATTCTAGTGCAAATCATCTCAAATTCTAACAAAATGTGTAAAACCTAACTAAATTGACTATGTGGACTTATCTTAATTAGAATTTAAAAGCAAAGTGGGTCGAGAGTGACCGTGATAATGACAATGTTCTGTTGAATTGGCCACCACGTTCACCTGACGTGGCACCTTCTGATTTTTTCTATGGGGCTATGTTAAAGGACCGGTCTATATCTCCCACTCTTCCTACAAACTTAATTATTCAGAATCTGTCGAAATGAATATTATTCAACAACGATATATAATCTCATTTCTTCAGTTTAATACTCTGAAAATATGAAGTATTCACAATAAAATACTTTTTAATATTTTATTTGTAAAATATTATTTCATCGAATATTGCTACCATACTTAAGAAGAGAATCACCGAGGCGCTAAAGAATGTTGCGCCAGACCTGCTACAGCGTGTTTGGCAGGAGCTGTATTGCTGACTTGACGTGTGTCGTGTCGAAGGCCTGCGCTTATTGAACATTTGTGAAGTTTTTTGAACGGTTATAAAATCTTCATCCCTTTGAATATCTTGTTTGAAATTTGATAAATAAATCTTTTATTGTTCACCATGAAGGCTATTGAATTTTGTTTCCCTACAAAATGTAGTTACTCGGATATTCATATTTTAATTTATGTCAATTTTTGAGGACACCTTGTATATTGTATTATATAAAAATATTAAAATGAAGTGAGGGAAAACCAAGGACAAAAGTTGATACTCAACGTAATGTGATAAATTAAATATATATATATATATATATATATATATATATATATATATATATATATATATATATAACAAAAAAGACGCGAATTATTTAATAATTATTTATTTATGGTCACCGGATGCACAATGGAGTAAAGCTTAGCAGCTCGGATTGAGGAATTGGAGAATTGAATTTATTACACCCACTTACGTGCTAATACCGGTTAGAAATATTTTAATCCATCTCTTCTCCCTCCCACCTATGGGTAAATTAGGACTGACTGTATCTTATAGCCTTGGGTGGCATCCTGTCTAGGAGAAGAAACTGAATTCAAAATATCTGCTGCCTTGTAGGTCCTGCCTTTTTAGGCAAAGGCTTTGGTAACAAAGAAAAGAATACTGAGTTGTTACGTGACATCTGTTCTTCTTTACAGCAGCGAATGTTGGACGATTTTCTCAAAGATGAAGAAGAGACTCGAGGCGACGGAGATGTTCTACTGAAGGATGCTAAGGATATCTTGGACCGAGTGTGTGAGCAACGATGAGGTCTTAGGTTACAAAAAAAATAGAAGAAGGCTTATAATTAACATCAGAAGTTTGTGGGTGACATAATGAGGAAGGAGGGCCTGGAGAATCTGATACTCTTTAGTCGAATAGAGGGAAAGAGTGACAAGGGAAAGCAGCGCGTAACATACCTGACGAGCAGGTGGAAGACAGAACGTGGTCTGGGGGAGGTAGCATAAGGAATGAACTTGCTGAGAGCTGCAAGTGATAAAGAGAGGTGGAGAGCCATGATCGCCTACGTCCTGAAATGACATGGCACATAAAAAGAAAGAAGAAGAGGGTAACTAAAAAACAAAAACAAACAATAAGTCCACCTCTGAGAGGAGACACGGGGTAACCTCAGCATCCTTGCTGAAAAAGGCCCCGGCAATAATTACACTATCTCTGCTCTGAATGCAACCATGAACCACAATAGTGTGATGGTGGGAAATAGTAACCACAGTGGCGATAAATGATATATCGCCATCATGTACCAAGGAAATAGAAATCTTTGAAGTAGCATAGTAAATAAAAAATAAGAAAGAAATAGAAATTATGAACAAAGAAATAAGACAGTTAAAGAATCAGAAGCCATTATTATATTAGAGACGGTGCCAGACCCTCGCAAATGTGAGACAGACTCGTGCTTTCCTTCACCACTCGATATTACAGAGCGAAACTAAAATGGTACAAATTGGAAGCGGTTAATCTAAATTCTATTCGGCTAACAAAACATCGAATGGTATGCAAAGTAAGTGTAATGTCTTCTCTCTGAGTTTTCCCGCGGGGCGAAGGAGCGATTTAGGAAAGTTTATAAGAGCACAGGTTAAACTCCTGGAAATTGACCTTTGACTACAAAGTAAAGAGAGAAACCAGACTCCCCATGAGGTTCGAATAAACTACAAATACACAATTACACGACCTATTTGTATGTATTCACTTTCACGTATATCATCTATCTATCTATCTATCTATCTATCTATCTATCTATCTATCTATCTATCTATCTATCTATCTACCCCACTCTGTTCATATCTTTCTATCTAAACCACAGTTCATATCTGTCTTTCTATCTATCCAACTTTGTTTATATCTTTCTATCTATCAAAATCTGTTTCTATCTATCTATCTATCTATCTATCTATCTATCTATCTAAATCTGTTTCTATCTATCTATCTATCTATCTATCTATCTATCTATCTATCTATCTATCTATCTATGTTTAGATCAATCTCTCTCCACCCTACTCTATCTGTATGTGTTTGCATCCATCTCTATCTATCTGTGTTTAGATCTAACTCTCTCTCCCCCTCCCCACTCTATCTGTGTGTGTTTACATCATTATCTATCTGCCTACATGTCCGCATGTCTGTCTGTCTATCTATGTACGCGTATGTGTACGTTCATACACACACATATATATACGATTTATATAATGTATATAATATATATGCGGATGTGCATGGACAAACAACAAGTTTTATATAATCTACCACATCACTAACGCACCATTTATTATAGTACTATAGCAAAAATAATCATTTCAAAGGCAGTTTACCGAAAACACTTGAACCAACAAAGGAGAAGGAACCAATAACATAGAACTTACGGTTACAGCTAAAACTTTCAACTGGGAAATCATAAGATATAGCTGTTAATTTAATATTGTGACTAATTGGTGAATTCTATGCAACAAAGAGGTAGGCGCACCAGAAAGTTACCATGAAAATATTTATAGAAAAGACACAGGAAGCTACATTGCAAGACCATACATCTCTGGATTTTGGTAGAATCACCAAACAAGATATGGCAGCAATATTCGATAAAATAATATTTCACTAATAAAATATTTAAAAGTATTTTTTATGCATGCTTAATATTTTCTGAAGAGATTTCTGAAAAAAATGCGATAATATTCGCTGTTGGATAATCGTGATTTCGACAAATTCTAAATAATTCTTCTTTAAATATGCAATCTCACTTCCGGACGCGAATGATCATGACTTTCCACAACTTCCTGTCCCTTCTTGCTCGAAGCAATGTTTGACTCTCTACTATTCCTCTTTGTCCCCATCTTGACATCCATGTACACAAACTCGTTTGGTAAGTTTATCACTGCTTCCCTTCTTTGTTCAATAGGTCCTGTGTGTACGAAATTATCCTTGTCTTCATTCTTCATGGGGTGTTATAGAAATTTCAAATGTTTCTTTTTAATTATTGACCTTAAAAGGAATCATGACAAAAAAACTATTACTCATTATATATATATATATATATATATATATATATATATATATATATATATATATATTCAAACGCTATTAAAGTGGATGCTCATATTTTAAATACACGCCCCATTTTCAATTCACTTTTACACAGTATGTATTACGTCTATCTGTCTGTGCATTTGAGAAATCATAATTAAAAATGTCGAATCCAAAAATAAATCCATTCTCTCACTCTCTCTCTCTCTCTCTACACACACACACACACACACACACACACACACACACACACACACACACACAGATATATATATATATATATATATATATATATATATATATATATATATATATATAATATAATCTCAAACACTAATATTCCATGGTTATAATTTATTACATTGGAATCTTAATCACGATCCATTTCATCAGACCTATTTATTATATTATTACTCTGTCTGGACATTGAGTTCTACCTGGATACTATCCACTTGGATATATATATATATATATATATATATATATATATATATATATATATATATATATATATATATATATATATATGTATTTTGCCCACTAACATTATCTATCTATCTATCTATCTATCTATCTATCTATATATATATATATATATATATATATATATATATATATATATACAGAAATAAGCCTCTCTCTCCCGATTGTATCGTTATTGTTTGTGTTTTCTTAAAATATCCCCTCCCCTAGATTTGTCTGGCTCATTAGGTTTTGACTAGGTCTGCTCTACGTTTGTATCGCGCTCTTTAGTTAGTTGTTTACTCGTATCGGGGTTTTTTCTTTGGGCCTTGAACCTGTATCTGTGCGATTATTTTCGACAGACTTTCATGATCCTGGCTCTTTCTTTTTTAAAACCCTTTTTTCCCTTCGAGATTGATTTGGCTATTGTTAAATCAAGAATTCGAAGGTTTTTCGACACGAGTATAGTCACCTATATATATATATATATATATATATATATATATATATATATATATATGTATATATATATATATATATATATATATGTGTGTGTGTGTGTGTGTGTTTGTGTGTGTGTGAAGTTGCTTGTGTATACACTTGCGTACACATTGCATTTTATATACACAGCTTCTTAGATTAGGAGCTAATTATAAGTTTCCTTTGAGAAAATTGTAATGCTATTCTGACAATTTTTGCCGGATTAATATGCCGGATATTTTGAATAATGTGTTTTAAAATTATAGTAGACTACATGTCCCACTCACAAAGTGGTATGAGTTTTATGTTCTTTTCAAGTTTCCCATTAATAGCCACATTATCGAATCTCCAAGAATAATGAAACTGGACGGAAAGAATGGAAGAACATCACTGTCTGACAATGTAAATCTTCTCTTTCAGTATGTTCTCAAAGATTTCAATTGAAGACTTAAGGTCGAGCGAACTCATCAATCTAGTTACTCTGAAGCTTGAATAGGTTACATCATTGTTGTGTATAAACAGCCATATTCTTTTCTGATAGCTTTTGGCTTCTTGAACCACTGATTTGATCTGCTGTTTCAAAAGCTAGCTGAATGTCTGAATATTTAGCTTAACATCTCAATATGGGTCAACTACTACAGCACCTATAATTATTCCCAAGATATGACTATTTTTCCAGATAACAGATAACACTATAATTACTATTCTTCATCTATCCCAACTGCAGCGTTAACATATTTTTATTATGAAAACGAGAAGTAAAAATATTGACCTAATTCACCTTTAACTATCACTATAAACATTGTAGTCAACATATTCAAATAATAATAATAAACATTTAATAAAAATAACATTCATATATGCCTCAACATTGCCTACGGAATGGGTTAAGTTTAACTTTGGGTGTACTAAAGCAGTTTAAGAGAACAGGATACTAAAATTAAACATATGTCCGCAAATCTTTCGTTTTTGAGTTATTAAGTTTCAAGAATGATTATGGTAGATGCCGCTGTGTTGCCATGTAGACTAGGTTACATTTGCCATTCGTGTACATTTCTGGCTAATCTGTTCTCAATGTCTAACGTGTGCAGTAGTGAGTTATCTGAGAATTGTTTCGTTCAACAATGCCAGGAGATTTATATCGTGAGCAGGCAGATATGATTTTCACATACGATCTCACGGCTGTATCAGATTGCGTTTCCAGACCGAAGGCAGTTTAGACATCTGACGTTGACTGCTGTTTAGCGTCGGGTTTCTGAGACAGGAACCGTCGCACCACAAACTATGGATCGAGAAAGACCGAGATCCCCTTGAACACCTGACCCCTACGAACACATCCTACAGGCTGTCGGGGACTATCTAGGTTTCAGCACACGTCATATGTTATGCACTTTTCTCCTTGTTTTGGGGCGAGGAACCCGCCCCCAAATTTGTGAAAGTATTTTAGATACGCCATATATATATATATATATATATATATATATATATATGTGTGTGTGTGTGTGTGTGTGTGTGTGTGTGTGTGTTTGTGTGTGTGTGTGTGTGTGTAAATTTTGTGTATTTAGGCAGCAATCCTTCGTTTATACATGATGTTCCATTAAAGACGACAGACAAAGTACTGCGATAAAGCTTTTTATTTAATTTCTCCTGTGTTCGAACAAGTGTTTTCTTTACTGGATGATTCTATTTATGCTTTTTGTCTGGCTGTATGGATTGTGTGCATGTTCCTAGAGTTATAGGGATGTTTTATTTTCCAAACACAGTTAGTAAATTGTGACCGTGTTCGTAGTTAATATTGATTGTTGGCTTTTTTCTTTTTTATTATTAAGGCCCTCATTTTTTTAATCTTTTGAGTGTGTGTTATGTTTTTCTGTTTTTTTTTATGTTTGTATTTTCTTCTAGTATGTTTCGGATGGAGTTTGGTAAGTTTGTGTGTGGTTCTTTAAATAGGTTCTAATGGAGCTGTGGTCGAATAGGATTAACTTAAGGCGTCTGGATAGGCATGTAGTAGTGTGACCGATATAATTATTTATGAATTCGGCTTGATGAGGATTATGGCTCCTTAATGGGCATTTGAACTCATAAATAAATCGTTCTTTGTTATTTTTCTTTTTCTGGTGTGTTGTTATATTTGAGGATAAGGTTAGCTGTTATAAATTCTTTGTTGTAAATAATTAATTTGTTTGTTTTTTTGTTCGGGTCAATTGGGGTAGTGTGTGTCTAATATTTATCGGTGAAGATTCATCATGTTTGTAGTTAATGTGCATTTAGATTTTGTAGAAGATATTTATTTTCAACTGTCATTATTATTTACTTTGAGAAGAAATAGTCTAATTTGGTTCACTATAAAGTAGTTAGGGAAGCCATTGTTAATGTTTGTTTTACATTGTCGAGTTCTTTAAGGAAGAGTAGACTAGAGGATGAATTCTGGTGTGCATTTTTAGGAAGTTTTTTTATGTGTGCTATTTTGTATCTGGGTGGGCATTCACTCGTAAAGTTAAGGTGGAAAGAGTTTCTGCTTGTGTTATACAGTGAGGTGATAAAAGTGTTGTTAGTATATTCTACGAGAACGTCCAAGAATGGAAGTTTATTTTTGTTTATTTCTTAGGTAATTTTAAGGACAGAGTTTATTTTCAATGTGGGCTTCGAATGAGAAATGCGTTAGTATCTGTGTGGATAATCAAATTACATATAATAATCTTCAATGTGCCGTATTCCTTCACCGTTGATCATGGCTCTCCACATCTTTCTGTCCTTTGTAGTTCTTATGCTCAAACACATAGAGAAACATCGATTAAGTGCAATGTTTCTGGGATTTCTTAAACTCCTCGTTGAAGAACAGCATTTTAAACAATTGGCGATTTTCACTAAGGAAGATCATATGTGTAAATATCTTTTGCTTCAGAAAAAGAAACGTCAATGATAATTATTTTTGTCTTGAGAATAAATATCCTTCTTCTTTTGCAAATATTTTTGTATACTCGAATGAATAAATGAGAAACGAATCACACGTAGCAGTGTGTGTTAATTGTTAATCACGCAATAATCAGTGATAAGGTTATAGCAAGATATAATTTTTTTAGTTATGTAAGGAATCCTTTCTCCAAAGAAAAAATCGACTTTTCCCCCTTTCTAAAATAGATTGTCATGCACAAGGTCTTTTGTTTGGGAAATGGCTGCTGTATGTTTATATTTTTAGGCTAGAGATCAAGTCCTTTCCTTTGAGCTGAATCTTGAAACCATTTAAACATTTGCATGTGTTCTTTTTGCATTTGGCTGCCCATTTCGTTGCTCATTGGGTTTATATTCTTGCCCCTACTTGAACCTCTTATGCCACTCAAAAATACTCACTTACTTCAAATCATATTAACCGAAATAAAATTTCGAATAAGGTTAAAGTTTCACTATTCCTTGGATGTCTATCTGCTATCTCCATATTGCTTTGCTCTCCTTTTTCGTCAACAGTAATACATGAACACGTACAATTCCCTCTACTCCTCGGCAACGAATGTCTCATCTTGTTTGGGTCTCGAGAACGCGGATAGTTGAAAATATTTTGATGTGCACTTTTATAAACACTTGTCTGAATGTTCAGTCCAGAAATTAAATTTTTCACACAGACACACACGCAGACGCACGAAGAGACACACACACACGCACACACACACACACACACACACACATATATATATATATATATATATATATATATATATATATATATATATGTATGTATATGTATATGTATATATATATATATATATATATATATATATATATGTATAACAGATTAACTGACCAAGCTAAAAAAGATTTTGAAGATAAACTAGTTTTCGGACCTAAAGTCTGTGGATTTTAGCAGCTGTACAAACACGAAACAGACCTAGATAAGAAAAGAAATAAATTATGCCAGTGAGTTTGAAATTTAAGCGAATCTCCCAGTGCAAAAATGGAAAGCAGAATTGTAAAATTAGTCAGATAGGGGTTGTTGCCCTCGCAGCGGAACAAAAGTTTAAATTAGAAAAAAAAAGCGGAAAAACAGAAACAAAAAATATATCTGAGTTTTATCAGAGAAACGAGAAAAAAATAACTGTTATATTCATGATAACGGGCGCTCTTGCAACATTCCTAAATTTACTCTATTTTTGTTTGTTCTGTAAGAAACTGAAAGAATTGGAAAATCAAGGAGGGAATTTCGTCATCCAGACAATATTAATAAAGATAACAAGAATACTGTGGACATCGAGAAACTTGCTGTCTCTTGAATTCTTGAGAAAACCACTACGCACGAAAAGATTAAAAACTCCATGAGTGTTAAAATAATGTCTAACCGCTTTTTTTCCGAGTAGGTCCGTTTGCTGAAGTGGTTATCTAATCCCTGTTGCAGACACTGGCTCAAGTAATTCTGTCTTTCATACAGTAATTATACTGAACTGATCTTACAGTTTATGTACGCAGTGAGGGCACCCATAATCAGTGCGATTATTAAAAAATAAGGACAGGCTGAAAAACCTTGGTAACGACAACTTGTGAGTCAGGTTTTTCAAACAGTTCGGACTACTCCATTTCACTCACAAGGCTTGGGTCAACCGGTCTCAAGTTTTTCAGGTATTTCCAAAAGATGCTTCGCGCTGGAATATTAGTAAGAAGTCTCGTCTCGTATAATAGTCTTTTGTGTTTCCATTTTCTCTAAATCTTCGTTGCTCATATGTTCAGTTTATGGTATTCTCAGCATCCTTCTGTAGAACCAGCCTCTTCTTCATCTGTGTGGAGATTGTCCAACATTCATTTTTATATAGGTGGACTGATATTACATAGCAGTTCGGTACTCTTTTCTTTGTTTCTAATGAAATTTTCCTATGTCGTAATACCGTACTTTGCTTATTATTCTATACAAATATGTTTACGGATTTTTGTATCATATTTTCCGTTCTCTGCTAAAACACTTCCTATATATTTTCATTTTTGTACTTGTTTTCAATTGGTAAGTCGCTGTTCTTTTGTTGACAACCATACATTCTGCATTTTTACAACTGATGTTTAGTCTTTTCTTCGCGTTTTCCTTGACCACCTTCTGAAGTATTTTCAATGTTTCTCTCCCTTTAAAGAAATGTAATAAAAATATTAAATGAACAACAAAGGGATGTCATCAAAAAAACAACACATAAAATTCATTAGCTGCTCACCATAATTTTGATTTTAAAAATGCTACTTTAATTAAACGCGAAAGCAATTTACTAAGACGAACATGTATAGAAAGTGCTTTAATCGCTAGTTTATCTGCAGTAAATTTATATCCTGGTTCTTACAAAAGTTCGCCTTTCTTGACAGATCTGTTATCATAATGTGGGATGTGTAATAGTAAAATTGATGGAAACATGATCAAAAAGAAAAAGAAACGAGATGACAACGTTTAGATTATATATCTAAAACACCTAAAAAAATGACTTAAATTTTCTCAGCATTCCCACTCCTTTCTGCGCATGTGTAGTCGCATCAACATAAACATCACGTTAGTCCAATGAAGCCCCAAAGAACGCACCGCTTTATATGAAATCTTTTTCCACCTTTTCATCAGTTTTTCCATAAAATATCTTATATTGTTAAGATTGTGACCGACGAGGAAACAGAATAATAGTAATACTAGTAATATAAACCAGGTAGAATCTATTTAACTTGCTATCGGATCGTTCGATGATCATACGTACTGTGGACGTACATTTCAGTAAACATGCTTATTGGTACCCAGCCTACTGAGTCAGTCTGGCAATAAGCTTAGAGCAATCTAATCTATTCTATTACTCAATGTTTTTGTTGTATTGGAACGGCTCTGCAATCTTTAACATGGTTTAATATTACGAGCAATATATCTGCATCAGAATTTACATGAATCCCGGGTAAAATAGGCTACTGAATCTTACGAAATATTTCATCTGGCTTTCGGTGACCATTATTACAGTCAAATGTAAGTTTCGGAAGGCAGACGAATTTGAAGGTCGGTCGAGTGTCGGTTAAAGATTATGAGCGTTTAAGGTGAACAGTCAAGAGCATAATTATAGAAATTCTGCAATAAGATTGTGGGACGTCGCTGAACAACCCATAATATTGACTGGGGTACACATTATTTTGAGTTCTGCTCCGTGAATTTTCTGATAACAAAAATATAACGGAATCATAAAGAAATCAACTTGATTACTCAGGAGAACTGTGAAGTTCAGAGAATAGGCTGTCAACTGGATACTACTTAGGCGAAGACATAGTATGTAATAATAATAATAATAATAATAATAATAATAATAATAATAATAATAATAATAAGAGGAAGAAGAAGAAGAAGAAAAAGAAGGAAGTAAACAGAAGAACAGGAAGTAAATAAAAGAAGAAAGGAAAAAGAGGGAGAAAATAGAAGAAATAGAAAACGAAGACGTGGAAATAAATAGGAGAGAAAGTAGAAGAACAAAAGGAAGTAAATAGAAGAAAGGACGAAAATAGAAGGAGAAGAGGAATAAAACAGAAGTAAAATGAAGAAAATAGAAGATAATAGGGAAGTAAATAGAATAAGAGAATATGAACAAGAAGAAAAGAGAAGAAGAAGAAGAAGAAGAAGAAGAAGAAGGAAATAGAATAGGAAGAAAAGGAAATAAATAACGGTAGAAGAAGAAAAAAGAAGAAGAAGGAGGTAAAATAATAATTAGGGGAATTAAATAGAAGAAGAAAGGATGAAGAGGAGGAAAATAGAAGAAGCAGGAGAAGAAGCGGAGTAAATAGATGATGAAAACAAAAAGAAGAATAGAATAAGAAGAAGAAGTAGGAGAGGAAGTAAATAGCAAAAAAGAAGAAAGGGAAGGAAAAAGAAGAAGAAGAAGCAGAAGAAGAAGAAGAAGAAGAAGGAAATAAAATACGAATAAGACATAAGTAGCAGCGCGAGAAGAAGAAGAAGAAGATAAAGAAAAAGAAGAAGAAAATAAAAAGAAGAAAAGGAAGGTGATAATGAAGAAAAAGATGATAAAGATGAAGAAGATAAATGAGGAAGAAAACGAAGAAAAAGAAGAAAAAAGAAGAAAAAAAGAAGAAGAAAAAAAGAAGAAGAAAAAGAAGAAGCAACAGAAGAGAAAGGAAAATAAAATACAAGATATAAGTAGCAGTGCGAGAAGAAGGAAGAAAAGAAGAAAAAGAAGATAAGGAAGAAGATGAAGAAAAAAGGAGGGGGAGCAGGAGAAGGAAGGAAGAGAACAAGAATTTAAAGGCATATCTATGATCAAAGGAATAAACACCTGGGCAGCATCGTTTACAAGCTGAAGAACGGGGAAACTCGAATGGTTGAATCAAAAGACGAGAAAACTGATGAAAGTACATAAGACAAGCATAGACGGACTTAGAGAGACTCTGTCTATAAGAAGAACAGGAGAGATAACTCATCAGCATTGAGTATTGTCTGGGTAGGAAACGTAAACTATTCGGAACTAGGGAAATAACTGTACAGTGTGGTCCAAAAGTCATGTCAACCCTACATAATATAATTTTCTATTTCAGATGGCTGACCTGAGCTCCTACTGATTGGACGAGAAGCTATTGCAAGTGCATGGATACATGACCGCCTGCAATCTGGCAAGAGCATGGAAGATGTGCGTCATGACTTAACTGCAAAATTCGGCAAACTAGCTCCTCCGAAGAGGACGATACTGAGATGGTAAACTGTTTTTCAATGGATCAATTAAGTACAAACCAAGGACAGGACCACACTGAACGCGAAGGGACGCATATACAGTGGTGGAGGCATCTGTACTACGATACCTCGAGAAGTAGGGGTGACAATACTTTCGGACCACTCTCTAGTTTAATAAAGTAAACCAATGTCGTACCTCTTTTAATTTATGTCAGTGAATGATGTACAATTAACTTATAGATGAATAAGGTCAGCGAAATGACAGAATTACGGTCCTATGGAAGGATGCTAAGAACAGCATAGACTTGACGTTTGAGCAACATAGTTGTGTGAAAGAAAAAATCGGTACAAGAAGCATATTAATATTTAACATCAGAAACTGATAGTTGAATAATATCTGGTCTATAAAATAATAGAAATAACACTTGGAAAATTTAACACTCACTACACATAATAAAGACAAGCCGAACAGAGGGTAGTGGCCAGTAACCAACCAATTGAGTTTGCGTGAACGGATGACAGAGCCGGGACAAGAAAAGGTCAAAAATTTTCATAGTAAGAAGAAATAGGAAGTTTGGAATAGTCATGATCGGCCACGTCCTAAAGAGACAATGTAGAAACCTATATCGACAAACACTAAGAAATGTTAGATAATTAAAAAAAATAAAATTGTTGGACTTTGAAATTTAAACAGGTCATCCTATATATGCAAGAAGGAACATTTATTACATAGTAATGTCTGGCTCGTTATTTTGGTGTGCCCAGCATTAGTAGAGTATTTGGAATAATCCCGGAATGCGTCTCAAAGAGCCAGGAAGAATTTGAAAGCTGAGGAAGACTCAGTACCACAGAGGCAACATTATTACAAAAATCAGGTAAGATATTGAAATAGTGAGGAGAGTTGCTGGCACTTGATCTCTACTGAAAACCAAAATTTTCTATTGCTGTTGAAACTCATTAATAATAATAATAATAATAATAATAATAATAATAATAATCTGGATAAAATTAAAAACTTTGCGATATGGATATATCTTTGGAGACTACACGTTACAGGCAAAATAAAAAATAAAAAATGCAAAAATATTTTTCTATGCATAAGTTGTACCCATTCAGGACGTGTTTTGTCTCTCCACAACACCCGTTGTTTCTTTAAGCTAGTCTTTCTCCTTTGTTTTCTTCTTGTTTTATTCAATCTTGTCAAGTATATTTTTTTTTGCTGCTTCTGTTGCCTTTAATGTGCCCCGTAGGTCATAAATTTCCAAGTCTTCTTCCCTCATTGTGTAACAAAAATCTTTAGCTTTTATATTTTTTTAACTGTTATCAGTCGTTTCTTTGTAGTGCCTGTCCTTTTAAAAACTCCCTCCTTTCTCATATACTCTGTTTATATTATTCGCAATCTTCGGTAGAACAACATTTCTGTCGTTTCAAGTTTTTCTTCAGCTGTGACGAAATTGGGGCACCTCGACGTGGTATAATGGTTAGCAAGTTTGTCTTGTTATAACAATTATGAGTGAGTAATGAGTTCGCTCCTCACTGGATGTTCCCTACTTTCGGCCTTGTACCACATCTAGGCACGGTGGAGTAATGAATAGCGGCTCGGATTGAGATCGAATTCCAGTGGAATCCATTACATTCTACGTGCCAATACCCTTGGGAAAGGTATTAATTCTATTCTTCTCCCTCCAGCTATGGGTAAATAGCAGGGCAGACCGGGTTCTATAGCCTTGGATGGTAACTGGTCTACGAAATGGCAACATACTGCGGGAAAAATCTGCCTCGTCAGTCATGTATCGAAAGATACATGATCGCCTACGAGTGTATCACGCATGGCGCATAACTGACTGACTGACCACATCTATGCTATGCTACTCTTAAAAAATCAGAATCAGCATCTGTGACAAAATTGTCCGTGAGAGCTCTACAGGCGATTAGATCTACAGTTGTGTACATTTTCCGGTTTATAAGAACATTTTCGGTACCGTTACGCAGTTCAAGAAAATAATCCTTCGATATTCCAAAGTATCTTCGAATTTCTGTGCTCCACTATCTATCGTCCATAACCATAGACCCCATAGTCACGTTGCCTCATCTACTTGATTTTAGTGTACCCGATTTGTAACTCACACTTGGACTATCTCCCTTTTAATGACAAGTTTGTATACTTTCTTCTTATATTTAATTGTGGATCATTTCGTCTACATTTCATCGACGAGTTTCTGTTATAATCTTTTCTGTTTCCCTTCCTTTTCTACAATCAACACCATATCGACTGCATTTCGTATTCTGTTAAGACTACACCCGCCGTTAATAAAACCTGGTTGGTCTTCTTTTTTTCTTTTTATGTGTCATGTCCTTTCAGAACAGGCGATCATGGCTCTCCACCTCCCTTTATCCCTTGCAGCTCTCAGCAAGTGCCTTCCCTCTGCTTCCTCTCACAGACCACGTTCTGCCATCAAATTGCTTAAGTCTGCCATGTATGTCAGGAGATGTTTTCCCTTGTCTATCTTTCCCTTTATTCGAGCCGTGAGTATCAGATTCTCCAGGCTCTACTTCCTCATTTTTCGTCCCAGAAACTTCAGCTGCCTCTTCCTGATAGTAAGTATAAGCCTCCTCCTTGTTTGCAACCTCTCTAAGATCTCATCGTTGCTCACACGGTCGGTTCATGATATCTGTTGTGGAATTCTCCCTCTAAAGAGTCTATGTTAGACTCTTCCGCCTACTATAATTTTGGTAGGAGAGAAAGAACAGGAAACACTGAATGGATTGAGCGCTGGTTCATTCGATACACTATCACTTTGGTGTGCCCAGAATTAGTAGAGTATTTGGAATAATCCCGGAATGCGTCGCAAAGAGCCAGGAAGAATTTGAAAGCTGAGGAAGACTCAGTACCACAGAGGCAACATTATTACAAAAATCAGGTAAGATATTGAAATAGTGAGGAGAGTTGCTGGCACTTGATCTCTACTGAAAACCAAACTTTTCTATTGCTGTTGAAACTCATTAATAATAATAATAATCTGGATAAAATTAAAAACTTTGCGATATGGATATCTCTTTGGAGACTACACGATATTTAAACTTCCTCTTCTGGTGTACTTACTGTTTGATATACGATGTATCCCCAAACCTGTTTTTTTTTATTGCTTAACCATTTACTTAGTCACAACAATATCCTTAGCATACTTCTGTAGAGCCACATCTCCGTCGCCTCGAGTCGTTTAACATTCCTGCCGTAAAGAAGGACAGATGTTACGTAACAGTTCAGTATTCTTTTCTCTGTTACCAAAGATATCGTCCTGTCTCGCAGTACTCTGCCCAGTTTTTGAAATGTGTCCTTGGCCATCCTAATACGCCTACGGATCTTAGTGTCGCACTTACCGTAGTCTCGGTGTATAGGCTATATAATTATAGTGATAACACACATCTTCTCGAAGTCCTCTTTATATATATATATATATATATATGTATTTATTTAATCCATTCTTTATCCTCTTCCAATTGTGTTTGTTCTCGCTAGAGTTTATGAATTACGCCGAAGCCAAAATTGTTTGAAGGCTTGGAAACCGTTGATGAATAGATATTGGTTTTTATTTTGGCAGTTTGTCGGAATGTACGTCCTGCTGGTTTTGGTGAATAAATCACACTGCTAATACTTCAAATCAGTCTTAGAAATGTAGGTATATCCGGTTCAGTTTCTACGGAGGGAACTGGTTCTGAAAACCAAGGTGGTGCTGGTAATGTGAAAATAACTTCAATGAAAAAACGTGTTACTTAAAAATGCTCAGAAATGATTATTGTCAAATTATTGTGTTTTGTTTTATAGTTTCCATTTAATGACGCCTGATTCTTCCTTTAAAGTTGTCAGATACTTCTTTCTTTTTTCATAAGCCGTGTCCCTTCAGGACGTAGGCAATCATGGCTCTCCACTTCCCCCTATCCTTTGTGGATCTCAATAAGTCTTGTGTCTCTGCCAACTCCCCACCCCCTAGACTACGTTCTTCCATCCACTTGCTTAAGCCCGCCAGGTATGTGATGCGTTACATTCCCATGTCTCTTTTTCCCTCTATTCGACATGTGAGTATCAGATTCTCTAGGCCCTCCTTTCTCATTACGTGTCCCAGAAATTTCATCTGCCTCTTCCTTATGATCAGTATTAGCTTCCTCCTTGTTTGCATCCTTTCCGAGGGCTCATCGTTGCTCACACGCTCGCTCCAGGATATCCTCAGCATCCTTCTGTAGAACCACATCTCCACTGCCTCGAGTCTCTTGTTCATCTTTGAGGAGACCGTCCAACATTCGCTGCCGTATAGGAGGACAGATTCATGTAGCAGCTCAGTACCCTTTTCTTTGTTACCAAAGAAATTCTTTCCGTCTCGCAGCTTTTGGAATGCATCCATGGCCATCCGAATCTCTCTTCGGATTTCAGCGTCGCACCTACCGTCCTCCGTCAAAAAATTTCCCAGATATTTAAACTTCCTTACATGCTTGATTTTAGTTTCTCCGACCTGTAAATTGCATTTCAGGCTCATCGTTTTACTGATGGCCATGCATTCTGCCTTCTTGTAGTTTATGGTTAGTACCTTTTCGCTCTCTCTTACTACCTTCTGTAGGGGGGTTTGTAATTTGTTTTTTGTATCTGCTGTCAGGACTGTATCGTCTGCGTATCTTATGTTGGTAAGATTGTGGCCATCAATGCTGAATCCCGGTAGGATCTCTAATTCACACATGATCAAATATTGACAGCTGAATAGAAGCAAGAGGAAAGCAAAAACGAATGTGAGAATGATCAGTAAAATTGATTGATTATAAAGGAATCCATCCAATTTATAGTAGAAATTTAAAATTAACTTTAACAGAATTATAGGTACAACTATGAACTACTTCAAATAAAAAAAGTACATTTCTCTTCTACAAGAATAATTTTTACTATTAATTAGTGTCATCGGGAATTTCCGTTTTTGGCAACTAGATGTAATCACGAAAGTAACATCAAAACTACCTCACTAAAATAGCCTTATCAAATCGAGAATTTCACATACAGGGTGTGATGGATAAGTTGTTTAAATGACGCAAATAGGAAAATAATCTGATATCTCATTTTAAAATATATATTTGCCAAAATTACACAAAATTATCTTGAAATACTAAAGAGTAGATTTATTCAATAAAATCACCATTGGCTTCAACCACAGCCTCCAGACAACTTGGGAATCTCCTGCATCTCTTCTGGACGGTCTCCTTGTTTAAGTTGGTGGATGCTGCCATAATCCTTGCCTTCAGTTCATGTTTTGTGTTACAAGGAGTTTCTTTTGGTCTCTCGCTCAACGGCGCTCCTCATATAATAATCAAGAGGGTTGCAGTCTGGAGATTTAGTTGGCCAGATATAACATGTGACCTGATAGCAGAAAATGTCTGACAGAGATGATTGGGTTCTCTTGATTGTGTGGCGTGGTGGAGATTCCAACTGTCGGACAAGGTCTTCCAGTAGCCACACTCTTGACCCAGATCAGCACTACCTCATCAAGTCACTAGATGTAGGCCTCCGTGCTGAGTCTGAGGACCTGTGAGAAGATGAATGGGGACACAACGTCACCATCTTTAGTGATCAGTAGTTTTATATTTTGACAAGATTCTATAGCAGCACTCTCGAGAATTTTCCGTCTAAATTTGGACAAACTAACAACTTTTTGGTTATAAATAATTATTGCATAATAAAATTCTTACTTTTACCTTCGGAGGACGAATCGAGTCGGCTAAGAGAAGTTTTTGTTTTGTCTTTATTTATATTATCCTTTTACAGATATATCTGATATTTTAAATCTATTTCTATGTGTGGGTGTATGCGCACGTGTGTGTGTGTGTGTGTGTGTGTGTGTGAATGTGTGTATGAAGTCAGCGCATTTACTCTGTGCAGTAATTTGGCTTGCATCAAATGCATTTTTGTGTAACGCCCACCCAACGAAAAAAAACATGTCCATCACAAACACCAGCTTTAGGGGGAAAAAACCCTTCATATTCTCCAGAAGAAAATTCTACTTTCATTGACAGTAATACGATTCTTTGTAGCAACACGTTTTTAAGACGAACCGGTTATGCTAGTAGATGCTTTTCTCGTCGGCGTTTCTATGCCGTCAGACGGCAAACATGTTAATCCAAAGTATT
>OZ038487.1:84073490-84093490 GCA_964036315.1 Acanthosepion esculentum
CTGAAAATCCCGACTTCAGAGAAATATAAAAAATTGTCATCAGTAGAGCCCACACATTAAGAAGAACTGTGTTCATGCAACGCTAGTGATGTTATGAGAGTTAGAAAAACAAATCATGAAATGTAACCATAACAGCACACCACTACCTCCCTTAGGACTTCCCGCAGAATTGGTAGATATTGCTACCATCGCAGAAATTGAAATGTAATAATAAATATAAAAATGATAAAATTTTTCCCACGAGTACAGTCAACACCTTACGAAAGGTTTTATTTATGTAAAATATGTGTGTGGGTGTGTTTTAATTGGCCAGTGGAAAATGTCATGATGCCATTTTTAAACTTAGGTTCTTAGGTCTCTGGGCGGGACCCGGAAAGAAATGTGTAGACATCATAAATGAAAGGAAATAATAATAATAATAATAATAATAATAATAATAATAATGATAATAATAATAATAATAATAAAGAAAATACCCTATAATTGCATGAAGTTTCCTTACAATTTTAGCTCATTTTGCCTAAACTAACTTGCTGATTAATGATAAATTTAGAGCTGTCGGATTTAAAAGTTTAGGTAAACCTGCTCCGGAAAATACTGCTAATGGTTTAAACGATATCAACATCGTAGGAGTTAAGTAAACAAAAGAATGTATGGAACTTACTAATTATTTGATCCAGAGATCCAAACATTTGACCTATAGTATTTTTTCATCATTTCATGCGAAACATTGTATTAAAGCCACTAAGACACAGTTGAAATAATACGAAAAGAGAGAAACATTATTAAGGATCAAGAATAATAAAAGAAGAATAATCATGTAGACAGGAGAAAAGGTTCAATATTGCATTTAAATTTATGAAGATCACAACTGGCTGGAAATCAAGAGGGCTGGAAGTGTGCTCCACGTGTGCAATAAAATAACTGTTAGCATAGAATTTACGCTTGTATCTAAGCCAATTCAACTGTAAATTTATCAGAACTTGTTGCGAATCTAGTACTGCGATCAAATTCAGAAAGTTCAGTTACTATAGAGTAAAGTCCATTCCGGACAATTACAATGAGATCATTTATAGAAAATACACAGGGAACCTACGGCGGTGGAAGTTTGACTGAAGCCGAGATGCCAGGTAAAAAATCATTGCAGCTTCATTTTTGCATTTCATGATTAATCTCTAAATATATATTGGATGAACCGGACCATATGTAGCATCAATAGTCAAAGCATGGACGAATGATAGACTTATTAATATGTACGATATTTCTGGAGACAACTTTCTTAGCAGCAAACCTATATATATATATATATATATATATATATATATATATATATATATATATATATATATATATATATATATATATGCGAAGCTCGAAATGAACACGCTCCTCCACGCGAAACTCGGAATAAAAGCTACTACTAGTACTCAAAACAACACAAAAATAATTCTTATACATTCAAACAAGAAGAGATCCCAGCGCCGCCTCCCCAAAACACCTTTGAAAATGGCTAAAGTGGACTAAATCGCTTAGGATAAACGTCAATATCAAACGTGTTTGCACTCAAACGGATATATATATATATATATATATATATATATATATATATATATATATATATATATATATATATATATATATATATAAAGACATTTATAATATGTTTAACGTTCTTTTTATAGATACAAGTATTTAAGCAAAGGCTCTGTTTTATAATAAACAGTATTAAATAACATTTACCGGCCTGAATGTCCGAGAAATTTTCATAGAAAATTTTCGTTCTCCGACAGGAATCGTAACTGTATCCTATACGGAACCATCATTTCGCGTGATGTGCCTTAACCGTTCGGCCACAGAGAAGCGTCTGGTTAGCAAGGTCGATTTTTCTATCTCTGTGGCCGAACTTGTATCAATAAAAAGAACGTTAAACATATTATGTCTTTAAATAAATTGTCGGACTTTGTCCAATTCAAATATATATATATATATATATATATATATATATATATATTACAAACTTCGGAAGCGAGTTCATCACACCAAAACCAATATATATATATATATATATATATATATATCGACAGAAAAAGAGAGAGAGAGATGAGATTCTACTCAAAAGTAAAGAGAATTTGAACGCTAGAAAAAGCCGAATATATTATGAATTTCCTCTTACCTTTGTGGTAATTATCATTTAAGAAACCGGTCAATTATTTTATTTAAATTACATCTCCTTTCAGGATTCAATTTTCTCCGTTTTGCATGTGCGATGTGCCACGATAACGTGGAATAATGTATTCAAATTATTACTCTACATTCAAAAGAGGTAATTATCAATGAGAAAAAAGTATATTATCTTGAAAAACGGGAGCGAAGAGCATGCATTTATAGTGTTTTACCTGGTTGGATAAATAGCTTCTGGAATCAGATGTTTGAAAGTTGTTGCCTTAAATGCCATCTGAGAAGTTTTTAAACAGAGGACCAAAAATGTGACAACGAAATCCGAAGATGCCTTGGTCTAATAAAAGATTGCTTTCTAAAATCTAAGCAAAGTATGAAGGGACATGAAAACTTTGGTCGAGTCAAGTAAAAGAGCGAGTTTTCGGTTCCTTTAAAAACTTTTCTTTTTTACTTCCATTGACCCTTGCTTCCTGATGGCATTATCACATTACTTGGGGTGGTAGATCTACCTCAAGTGTTTCTTGGGCCTTGTACAGGGTGAATATCATTGGGAAAAAAAAATGAAATTTGGGACGAAGGTTGAATAGAATTTTGATATGTTTGGGGCTGAAAGCCAGAAGATGACATAAAGAATTTTCAGTTAGTAAGAAAATTTATATTATAGAAACAAAGGATAATATCCTACTTCAGTGTGATCAAAATGATATTTGAAACCATTGAAGATTTTAGTCTAATAAGAAACTGAAATACGATAACAATTTAATTACAGCCAATAAAGCTGTTATAATATGACAAGTAATCTCTGTTGAAGTTTGAATAGTATACCCTTGACTCGCCTTGAGTATTTTTGCCTGACATTCCACTTAGAACTGAATCTATGCATATAAATTCGTTCATGGTATTTAGTATCATCTCTAAACTGGATCCCGAAAATCATGTGAACTTGATGGTATTCTTGCAATAGTCCTTCGGAAATGTTCTCCTAAACTGGATCCTGTTCTTTCTAAACACTACAATAAATATCTTGCTGCTTCTTCATTTCCTGCTTGTTGGAATTATCCTTCTGTAGATTAAGTCTTTAAGAACTCAGGCGAACCGTCTGAAAGAAGATTCAGAAGGTTCGCCTGAGTTCTTAAACTATCAAGTTCTTCTAAGTATCGGCCTATGAGATTTCTACCTCTTTTTGGCAAAGTACGAGATGCTCTAACTCTGAATTGGTTAAACATCTCACCTTGCAAAGTCTTCTTTCATATATGCAATATGGCGTTCATTTCCCTATGATATGTTAACGATTATTGCTGAAAGAGTCTATCAAGCGTTAGGTAAGAATGATGAAGCTCGAGCTGTTCCTTTGCATATCTTGAAGGCCTTTAACAGGGTTTGCCATACAGGTTTCTTCGCAAGTTGAAAAGTTATCGTATTTCCGGACGAACTTTTTAACTGATTCACTCTTTCTTATCAAATCGCAAAGTGAAAGTTGTTTTGAATGGCTACTCTCCAAGATCCTTTTTCATTAATAAAGATCTTCCCCAGGTTACTATCCTTGGAACTACGTTGTTTCTAATTTTGATCAATGACCTTCCTCGTGTCGTCCGTTCTCAGCTGATAACACAACTCTATGTACAGGTCGTAATAGTGTGTTAACTTGTGCAAGGTATGGGTTGTTAAGTTTAACGACTCCAGAACGAAACTGTTCGCTTTTAATCGTTTGAGAGAACCCAGTTTACTTTCCAGCAACATGGCTATTGCTAACCCCTCCTGGAGAATGAAACCTTACGCCTTCTCGTTTTCCTTTGATATCATGCAACATATTAACTCGATTGCAAAGTCTGCAACTAGGAAAGTTAGCTCACTCTGCCGTGCTAAACAATTTTACTTGACAGAATTTATTTTACATATTTATAGGTCTACCATTAGTCTTTGCTTTGAATATTCCTGCCACATCTGGTCTGGTGCTCCTGATTTAGAGATTCTTGATAAAATCTAAAGAAGAATCTGCAATGTTATTGTTCCTGACATGGTATCTCGGCTTCAGTAAATACTTTCATGATAATCGTTCTGATGAAATTGCTTTTTTCCAAGACTTTATATGAATTCAAACACAGTACTAGATTGTCAGCAAGGTCTCATCATTTTGCAGTTGTTATGTCTAGATGTAAACGTAAGCTTCTGACGGGAAGATCATTCACAGAGACTCAGATATTGGAATGCAACTGAGAGAAATTAAGCGAGATGGCCAGGACCACATGTGCACTGCAACCCTATGACCACTCCTCGCAATGTGATTGATGATGATGAGGAGGAGGAGGAGGAGGAGGAAGAGGAGGAGGAGGATGATGAGGATGAGGTTGACGTGTTGATAATTTTAATCGCATGATTTCTCAATATACGGTAAGGCATTGTTTTGTTATTTGTCTAATCGAATCGCAATCAGATTACAGTATTTCGTTTTCCATAAATCAAGCAAGTTTGAATGAAAATTAAACGCAAAAAGTGGATTCGTGTTATACACAGTAAACGCTTTCAGTATGTGTTTACTGGGGCTTACAAATTCCCCTATTTGAAACAGCATGATTGAAAATACACTCAGGACAGGAGACAATAAAACTCAAAATTGACAGGTGTTGATGACAATTATTTACAAAAGATATTTGATATGTCAGTAATATTTGTTCCTCTTTTCATTCTTAGTGAAAGACAATAATTTTATTTTCATAGTTTATCAATATATAGAGATATAATAAAATCACATCAAACAGAAAAGTTCGATAAATTAATTAATATCTTAAAAACGGGGTATATATATTTAACTAAGTTCTCTAAAAATTCGAAAGTAAGTTTTGAAATGAGAATTAGAAGAAAAATTCAATGCTTAAATATCTGTTTCATTTCTATTCTTTAATATCGTGAGGAATTAAATATTTTTGTGAAATATATGTACAATACTGAGAATTTAATGAATATATCTTTTAAAAAAGAATTTGCCTGGGAATGGCTGTACTCTGGCGTAGTAGTATATTGAAGGATGTAATCTATTCTCTTTTTTTTTTAGTTTAGTATTATACACAATGTATAGCTGGCCACTCGTACTCGAGGATACGCGTCTACTAGCCAATCCCTATTGCAGACGATTGCTCAGGCGCATTCTATGTTTATTTCACACCCACGGAGCCCACCTGTGGTTTATACTGCAACTATGCTGAGCAGTTACAGTTTCTGGGAAAGAGCGTGTTATCTAGCGTGATCAACAGTTTGAACAAGGCCAGCACACCCAAGCACTCAGCCACGACGACTTATGACTTCGTGCTAGCAGAAGGGTTCAATTTCACTCACAAGTCATAGTATGGTTTCCAGCCACTCTCCATTCCGATAACATCCACGTTCCCAAATCATATATATATATATATATATATATATATATATATATATATATATATACACACACACACACACACACACATATATATATATATATATGTATTAAGACATTTTTTATGTTTATACGTTCTTTTTATAGATACAGATATTTAAGTAAAAACAGTAAAATCGACCATGATAACCGAGACGCTCCTCTGTAGCTCGATCTGGAAAAGCACGTCAGGCTATATGACGGTTCCGTATAGGTTACAGGTTCGATTGCTGTCGGAGGACGCATATTTTCTTTGACAATTTCTCGGATATTTAGGCTGGTAAATGTCGTTATTACTTGTTTAACATTTACGTAAATATATATATATATATATATATATATATATATATATATATATATATGAAGAAATACAATTTTAAGGTGTGCTATATTTATGGGATAAAGTGCCCAATAACAGAGATAGTGCGTATGTAAATATAAATAAAAAAGTGAACATTAAAGTCAACACTCAGAGGCGACCGGCTGTTTCATGCTAGTCGCAATCGTCAGGCGCCTGGCGATTGTGTCCAGCGTGAAGTGTTCACTTCAATATTCACTTATATATATATATATACATATATATATATATATATATATATATATATATATATATATATATATATATACACACACAATTCAGCTCTTGAAAATATATTTCAATAGAGCACTGTTGAGAGATAAGCTAATTCTATAAATAACAGCCATCTGCACTAATGAAAAGCTCTTCAGTAAAATGTATGGAACACTTTGGCTGATTGGCATTTGTTTACATTTGTAAAAACAATACGCTAGATTTAGCTGTATAACTCTACCGAGTGAAGTTATTAGGTTGGTGCAAAAATAATGTCGTTTTTTGACGTTCAACTTCATGTGAGAAAACGACATTATTTTTGCACCAACCTAATAGCTCAGTGGTAGACGTTCTAACTGATAGCAAATCAATTGGGCTCCAATCATTGCTTGAGGCATTCGGATGTCTAGTGGCACTGAGGAGCTGTGATAGAGCGAAACGGTACTGCCTGCGAATGATATATATATATATATATATATATTGCTGGCCACTCGTATTTGAGGATAGTCGTTAGCTAGAGCGGTTAGCCAATCCCTATTCCAGATCTTAGTCCCCGTTTCTGGGAAAGAGCTTGTTTTCTAGCGCGTAATACGGTTAAAAATCCATTTAGATATTATTCCCTCATTTATAAAACCGAATTTCTTTTGGACAGCGAAAATGCATAAAATCGACGTCGACTGAGATGTTTTTCATATTCAAATGTCATAATTTGCAACAAGCGTTGAATTATTACGTGATCTGTCAGTTATGCATGGCTACTGCAGACTTGATATTTTAATAATATGTGACACCAGACAGCCCTTTGACGACAAACGTTTCCTGTCTGATTATCTAACAGTTAATTATACGCTATCAAGTTTATCTATTATATAAATAAAATACAAGTTCACCCTTTCTGCTACATAACCCTGTTTACAACCATGTTGTCATTACCATGGTTGCAAACAGAGCCATAATTATTTGTATTTTGCAAATGCTTCCCGGCCTACACACAGGATGCACCGAAGCAAACAACTGCACCCCAACCACTATTGATCAATCAGAGTTAATAAAAAGAACCCCTACTTTGGGATATATTTATCTATGCATCAGTCTTCATCTGATTATTTCTATCTATCCAAACTATTATATCTGCAACTCTATCCACATCTATCTATCTATCTATCTATCTATCTATCTATCTATCTATCTATCTACGCCTGTTTATATCTATCTATCTATCTACGCCTTTTTCTATCTATCTATCTATCTATCTATCTATCTACACCTGTTTATATCTATCTATCTACGCCTGTTTATATCTATCTATCTATCTATCTATCTATCTATCTATCTATCTATCTATCTATCTATCTACGCCTGTTTCTATCTATCTATCTATCTATCTATCTATCTATATATATATATATATATATATATATATATATATATATATATATATATATATATCTGTGCCGACAGAAAGGTATAATTATTTTGTCTTTTTCCATTTTTTCATCCACAGAACTTATCCTTATGAGAAAAACAAAAGAAATCCGAGAAAACTAGTAAGCAAAATTCACCAATATTCCTCAACCTTGCTTTCTTCAATATTCGTGTTATGCGTTCTAATTTCTGACAAGTAGCATCGTTTCTCTTGAAATGATCTCTAGATATATTTGAATATTGTGAAACGAATTTTAATTCTTTCATTGTTACCAACGAATTCGCCGTTTCAGTTTATCTTCCTCTTTTCCGAAAAAAATATGATGGCCGTGGTGTTTATATCGGGGAAAATGTCCTAATTGCAAGGGAATTGTTCCATGAATTCCCAAGTTATTCTTTTATGTGCTTTCGACTTTCCCACAATATTTCATGTGCTTTCGACTTTTCCACATTGTTCTTTCATGTGCTTTCGACTTTCGTTATTGCACTCTGTTAGCTATTTGTTCTCGCTCTTCTCAAGACTGCAGTATATTGGACACAATTTCTGACGGTATAAGAATGGCTTTCTCTCCTCCCCCTCTCTCTCCACATCTGTGAACATTTTTGTGTTTGGTGATTTTAATGTTCATCGTGATAAGTGACTTAAGAATTCTAATGTTACTGGCGTTTCCGGTTTTAATTGATATGTTCCTTAGCTCCTCTCCTACTTCTTGTTGTACTTCGCAACACTGTTCCATTGGCAACTCGAATCACGCTGTAGTATCTGTTGATATTTCGCTTCAGTCGTCTATCAGACAGGAAGCTCCTATCCATACGACCTGCTTCCGGTACCAGTATGACGAGTAGGATACATTTACTGACTTTCTTCGAGATGTCGCTTGGATTGATATAGTTAATCTTCCTATTGAGAATTATGGCAGTGAGGTTTCTTGTGTCAAGTCTGACATCGGTGCTTGTGTACCTTCTTACAAATACCAGATGAAAACATTTCGTAAAATACATCTATTGGATGCTTTAGTGCACATTATCAGCGATGTTTCTAGCTTGGGTTCATTAGGGCTTTCGGGTCTTTCAACATCATACCCCCTTTCCATGGTGATCGGATATCGACTTTTGTACCTTCTGCCAGCTACAATTTTTTCCATCTTCCGAAATGCACACCATACAAATCTTCTTGGCAATTTATTGTCCAATCGCGGATGACTTCCGGTTCACCAGCAGTGTACGCTCTGCCATAAAAAAGGCATGAAGGGGTAAGTACAGATTTGAACCCCCACCTCGAGATATACACACACATACGCACATACAGAGAAACGCACTCAAGCATCACATTCTCCTAACTCTTATCCCCATTATCATTCATGTTAATCATCAGGCGAAAAAAATATTTCCTTTTCTTCCTTTCCCACCCTCCACCTATATGAGTTACACACACGCCCACGCATATCAATGCCGCCACACACACAAACAATACGTAACCCTGGTAGGGGGGGGGGCAAACAGGTGCTAGATCTTAGCCAGGGATCAACCGTAGGTAACAATGGTTAGGGGGTACCCTAATTCTGTCCCCTAGTCGAGACTCCATTTTTGGATGTAGTTTTAGGTCATACCCAGTACCAAAGGCTATGGCCCAAAGAAATCACTTTTGTCCGGCTATTCCAGCGTGACAGTTCCGATCACGACAGACGCCTAGCCGTGACGGAACGTAATAAATGTAAACGTGTCCTCGAAGGAGCTAAGTCGCTGCTTGCTGATAGAACGAGACACTGTACAGATTCTGATTAAGTGATTACTGGCGGCTCTGTAATAGTATATTAAATAAGACTAAGTTTTCTATTCCACCTCTTTTCACTCAATTTGTGGTGTTAATTTCTTCTGCTGATATTTTCCCGCAAATTCTCTTCTTGAGTCACCTCGAGTATCTTTGCCTGACTTTACACTTATAAATGAGACTGCTAAGTGATTTATACATAACCTCTTCCATGGTTTCTAATATCATCTCTAATCTGGACCCCGACAAAGCATGTGAACCCGATGGTATCTCTGTTATAGTTTACGTTTTTCTCTTGTAATAAAAATTGACAAATTCTTCATGAAACTCTAAATATGCTTACAACTCAACCAGTTCGTCTATGAAGGAAATATTAAAAACACTGCCTATTTCAAATCGAAATACCCGACGCTCCCCTATACTAACAATATTAAATTTATTCAAATATTAACTATGAATTTTCCCATAAATTTCAGATGCTTGGTGTTGTGCTCTTGTACATCAGAACGAAGCCGACGTTCAACTCGATTAAATATTTGATTATGATACACGGATCTTTAAAGTCGTTCTCCGACACAAAAAACAAAGCAACGGGAATTTTCACAGCGTGACTTTTCATGATGAATGATTCGTTTTTCTTTCTCTCTCTAGCGACATCCAACTGTTTTCTTTCGTCCCAAGAACAGTTGTTTTTTCTTTAAGGAATCGTGCCATTTTATATTAAGCTTCACAATACTCGAGAGTCACGTGAAATAGGGCGTTAATTTTAAAATGGTAACAATGACTGTAGAGTGTGATATGAATGAAAGAGTGGACGGAAGGAAGTAAATATATGAAGATAAAGAGGGGGTGGAGATAACGCTTGACCCTTAACTTGAAGAGGTCAAGATTGCAGGGTATCAAATGAGGAAAACACATCCATTTTCTTCGTGTTTAACTTTTAATATAAAAAAAAGAAAACAATCACGATCCACACACGGATCGTAAAGAAAGACACGTTAAAAAATCACCGTTCACGATATACACCTTCAGGATGTAGGCCATCATGAATCTCCACATTTTCCTTTCTCTTTTATAACATATATTTCAGTCACGTGTGAATGAAAATAACTTGTTCGAACGCTACCTATTAAAAAAGGGCGACGATCTTTTATTACGACACAATATGTCAATTATTTACTGTAGATTTTTTTCTTTTGTTGTTTTCTTAACATTTCAGTTTCGAGCTAAAGCGATTCACAACTCCCATCGATGATCTGATTGTAGGCTTGAAGAGAAGAATCCACGCGTTTTCAAAAAAGTTGATAGCAGGGGAATGGAACGCAGTGTGACAGGAAATATTCGAATATCAAGCCCTTCTTTATGGTTTATTTATCCCCGGAAGTTTAATTTTAATCTAAAAGCGTAAGGAGAGTCGTGATCGTCGCCATCATCATTCGTCCCATGACCGAGCGGTAGCGGGGTCGATGCTCATCCGAGGACCTTCCAAGATCTCTACATATATCTCGGTTGAGTGCCAATGCCTAATCGTCTGTGAATGATGTTCCAGTCTACTCGGTGACGTTTTCAGTCGATTTTCTTCCTCCCTATTCTTTTGGTTTTTGTAGAATGGATAAATTGTTGGATCGATTGTTCGATCATATGATGTGTACATGCCATTTAAACATTCTCTACTTGACGGTAGACATGAGCTATTCCCAGGACAGCACATATAATTTAACTTCTTCCTTTAGGAGAAGACATGATTCAGGGTTTTCATTCTTGCCTGGTTGCCACTCACGTCAAGCTAGTTAATCTCTACTGCTATTTAACCCATATCTGTAGAAAAGAAGAATTCAAGCCACATATTTAGCAGCACTTTTCCGTTTAAACACGTTCTCCAAAATAAAGTGGTCAGGGGAATATCTGTTGAGACTCATGGTGAGATTGTGTAGGTGTGGAATCAGTACATTCAATGTTAGGTGGAAATTGGTAAAAGAACTTGCCAAAGTTATATCTACGCTTTCGATCATCTTCGCTCGTTTTTAAGGAAAGAAGACAGAAAATCGAGAGACACCAACTGTAGCGTTTGTAGTATAGTCAGCTGTTTAAAGTAAGGACAGCAGGTATTTTCAGGTGTTATGAATTGGAAATTGATTTTCGCACCACGTGGGAAAAACGAGCTTACAGCTCAAAAACATTTCAAAACGTCAGCGCCTCTGTTGAAACAAATGCAACTGTTAGTATGTTCTTTTTAATCAAAATTGCTTAGATGAATACTTACTCGTTGCCTAAAAACTCCATATATATATATATATATATATATATATATATATATATATATATATATATATATATATATATATGTGTGTGTGTATATATATATATGTATGTATATATATATATATATATCAATCAAACATGGAGTGCTGCTGCTAGATGTAAAATAAGATAACTATAATTAAATGGGTTGCTCCACTATCATTAGAGTAAGGTATAAATACCAGTGTTTAAATTATGCAACTGTCAATTTTCAATCATCACCTGACGATTGCATTAGCATGAAACTCAGGTCTGTGTTACGGATGAGGAAAAATTTATATTCATTACATTCAACTGCCATTTCACTGACACAAGTGCTAAAAAAAAGATCATATAGCCATCCACGATTTGCAACAAACCATAAGGAAGATTCCGTTTGATAACTCTTGCGTCTTATATACGTCCCGCTACTGAAAGAAAATCTCGCTTAGAGAGTGGGCCTTTCAATAAAACATCTGGCAGTCAGTGTAAATATGAGCTGATTCGGCAGTGGGAAATTGAGTTTCGACGATTTTGAAAATAGAATTCGAGCCACGTTTACCTCGGGTGGCTTGGAATAAACCTACTACTATTTAGACACTACAAAAACTAATCAGAGAAACATGAAAAGAAATTAACAAAAATTAACACCAAAACCCCGTTGAAAATGGCTAAAGATGTTAGCGAAACCGCTTGCATATTTGTACTCCCTTACTTTCACCAAAAGAAAAAATGTAAGAATATTCATAAGATTTTTCTTGTTTGAGATATACAAAGAAACATGTTTGAAAGAGAGGTAGCACTATATATAGATCACGATGAGTGCCAGTGTTAATAAGTAATTGCACTATGTAAAATAACAGAGCTAAAATTTATACTAATAATTGGTATACTTTTTTTTTTGGGGGGGGGCTCACCGTTTTGTATAACTGTGTTTCTTGCACATGTCAATTGTCAGGCATAAATTGTGTTATGGTCCAGATTCCTTGTATCACGGTGATTGTTCAAGGTAGAACCAATGAAGAATAACTCGAACACAGGTATGGAATAACACAGATATATTACAAACAGAAATATGTACAAAAGAAGAAGTGTTAGTAATAACAATCAGGTTAGGTTAGAGAGAACTATGTTGTCTCGACCAGTATCACTATTCCAATGTCTTACAGTAATCGTCTGACGCGACTCTGTCTGTGACTGACTCACACTGACTCTGTCTCTCACTACTGCTTCCTCTTGAGGCGCAGTATTTATGGTGTACGGGTTAGTCCATTACTATTATGGGTAAGTTCCCATAACAAATTGAAAGTTGAGCATTGTAAAAAATTAATATAAATATTTATAACATGCTGATAAGAGGGCTGAGCATTTCATTTGCATATGTAAAATATATTTGTAAAAATGTATTAAATATAAAACTGCAAAAAATAGATTATAATATATATATATATATATATATATATATATATATATATATATATATATATATATATATATATATATATATAAAATTATATACAATTGTAATATATATTAACCACAGGCTTTCCGAGAATTCTTCCAGGAAACTATCTTCAACGAAGCTAAGAAAGACTATGAAACACCCCTAAAAGATAGTAGATTCCCGACAACACTCAACACGCTACAAACCACACAGTACGTAAAGCCAACAGGCAGAGAAATATCATATGGTTCAATCCACCATAAAAAAAACGTAGGAAAAATAATCATTACACAAACACCTGCCCTCATCAAGCACTTTCCACAAGATATTCAATAATACAAAAACACAGTAAAATTCAGCTACAGTCGCGTCGTGAAAATAAAATGAAATAAATAAAAAAAATAAGTAAAATAAATGAATCCAAACAAATGAATAAGTAAATTAGTAAATAATAAAGAAATTAACAAACCGCGTACGCACAGATGCACACAAGAAAACGTAATAACACAACCAAACAAAAAATAATCAATAATAAATTAAAAAATACAATAGACTACACACAATGTATCACTGACCTGTATATACAAATAGGCGATCAAAAATACAACGCATATGGTCTGATGATTGCGTTTAACAAGAAACAGAGAGTCGCCACTGGGTCTTTTCTACAATATCCACTTTTATATTTACATACGCTATATCCCTGATCTTGAACCCGTTAAACTTTAAACATAGCATACACACATACACACACATATATATTTATATATATATATATGTGGAAGAATATGATATACAAAACATATTAATTAGTGGTTAATGAAAAGAAAAAAATGAAAAAAAATCCTATGCGACACGTCTCAAAGGGACTTCTTCAGATTAAACAATGTTTTTATTCATGGAATCATATATATGCTGGGGGAGTAAACGAAATAATATATATTATCATGTTCAGAGATGTTTCGACATGAGGGCAACCTGCAAATCAATGTGATTTCTCATCTTCAGTAATTTTTAAAAATAACCCTTACCAGTACTCGCCAAAAAGTCCTCTTTCATTCTAACATTATCATGTTCAGAGATGTTTCGACATGAGGGCAACCTGCAAATCAATGTGATTTCTCATCTTCAGTATTTTTTTAAATAACCCTTATCAGCACTCGCCAAAAATTCCTCTTTCCTAAAAAATTATCATGTTCAGAGATGTTTCGACATGAGGGCAACCTGCAAATCAATGTGATTTCTCATCTTCAGTATTTTTTTTATTAACCCTTATCAGCACTCGCCAAAAATTCCTCTTTCATTCAAAAATTATCATGTTCAGAGATGTTTCGACATGAGGGCAACCTGCAAATCAATGTGATTTCTCATCGTCAGTATTTTTTTTTAATAACCCTTATCAGCACTCGCCAAAAAGTCCTCTTTCATTCTAACTCCCGAAAACTCTGTTAAGTCTTCCAAACTTTTCAAAGTTGTTTTACGACGAATGATAGAATTATAATTATAGTTCTTTTAATGTACTTTTGCAATTTGTATATTACGCTTGTTCTTCCAATCTCTATAGATGTTATTCTTCCCGTTCTTATCGATGGCGAAACCATTTCCATAATATTTACTGTTTCCAAAACCATTAACTTGTGTTGACTAACACCGATATGATTATCAAGTCGCTCTTTGATTTTGCCCTCTTCTTGAAGACAAAAATATCAAGGTTATAAATGGCAACGTCCCGAGTTAATAATTCCTGCTATTATTTTCTTACGAGTCCCCTAACATTAAATGCACCGATGCTAAAATGTTTATATGCAATTAGAAGCACATTTACAAAGTCTTAAATAAGAAGTTACCAACGTTTAACGATTGACAATCGGTGAAGTAATTTTTGTCAATAATTATTATTCTCACATAGTTCTACAACAAGAGAAAGGATGAAGATGAAACATTAAATTTTTTTAATTCTTCGCATTGGATATATCTAGATGCACGACCCAGCCGATAGAAACATCACCCACCTATACATAAATAAACACATATACATGCACACTTGCAAGCGCGTACAAGCGCGCACACACAGACATACATACACACACACACACGTATAAATACACACATATATAAATATTAAATATGCATCCATCTACTTTAAATACAATATATATATATATATATATATATATATATATATATATATATATATATATATATATATATATATATATATATATATATATGAACGTTTTATAATGCCGACTATTTTGTCTCTGAAGAAGTGTCAGCCGGAAGGCGACTAAAATCTTAAATCATAAAGGTGATATATATATATATATATACAATACACATAAACCCTGTAATCTCCTTATAATATATGGACTGCGGCAGTATTGCGTTAATCAGATATTTTTAATTAGTCTGTACTCAGCACTAGAAGATTGCTTTCTACATGAAACTCCGAGTCGTGTCACTGGTGACGAATAATATGTATATTTATTAATATATACGTAATAGTTCTGTTATATTGCATCAAACACTATGTTATTATCACCAGCACCCAAAAGGCTATATATATATATATATATATATATATATATATATATATATATATATATATATATATATATATATTTGTGTATTTAGGCAGCAATCCTTCTTTCAAGCACATTTCATTAAAAACGACTGACAAGGTACTTTTATTTAGTTTTTTATATAATTTCTCGTGCGATCTAATAAAGTTTTTCTTTTCAGAGGATAAATTATATAAAAATTGTCCGAATGTTCTTTTCCGAGCGCTTTCGGCTATACATTTAGCCATTATCAAGGATTATATTTCAACTGTTAGAATTAGAAATAGTTTGTGTGTGTTTTATAAAGTGATTCATTTTTTTTTTGTTTTTTTTGTTTGTTTCAAAACACGGTCAAGATATTATGTCCATGTTTAAAGTTAATATTATTAAGGGTTGGTTTGTTTATTATAATGGAAGCCTTACTTATAAAATTAAACAAACCAACCCTTAATAATATTAACTTTGAACATGGAGATAATATCTTGACCGTGTTTTGAAACAAAAAAAAAAAAAAAATGAATCACTTTATAAAACACACACAAACTATTTCTAATTCTAACAGTTGAAATATAATCCTTGATAATGGCTAAATGTATAGCCGAAAGCGCTCGGAAAAGAACATTCGGACTATTTTTATATAATTTATCCTCTGAAAAGAAAAACTTTATTAGATCGCACGAGAAATTATATAAAAAACTAAATAAAAGCACCTTGTCAGTCGTTTTTAATGATATATATATATATATATATATATATATATATATATATATATATATATATATATATATATATATATATGCGTGTGTGTGTGTATTACAACAAATAATTCATTTCAGTGCTACAGATAGCATTCTCATTTTTTTCTAAGAAAAAAATTTAAATCCACAGTCTTAGAAAATTTGATTGTCTATAACCACTAAGATTGGCAAATAGGGAGTGGCAAAAGGAGCATAATTAACAACACACTTGTAAAATCAAAACTACAAAGAACAGACATTATTTACCAGTTCAATTGCCCCTTAAGGAACTGTGTTCCTGATCAAACGAAATTCATAATTAATTACATCGGTCACACTAGTACATGACTATCAAGACGACTTACGTTACACCAATCTCACAATTGGGCAGTAGATATACATTTTCTGTCCAGAAAAGAAATCACTTGTACGAACACAAGAAAAATTGAATAAAAAGCTTAATCGCATGGTCTTGTTAGTATATATATATATATATATATATATATATATATATATATATATATATATATATTATTTTTAAAGGAAAAACAGACCACTTTAAGGCTCCATGTAATAATTTATTTCGCCAAGACCTTTATTAAAGGACACTGGCTCATCAGACTCCACTTATATATATATATATACAAAATAAATATTCGCTACACAATCCAACATTGAATACAGCGACCAAATGCGTATGTATGTGCGCAACGACACACATATGCACTTATTTGCCCTGTCCTTCACTGTTCACCTATGTTTATGTTTGTGTGAGTTCCGCTGAGTGAGCGTGTGTGTGTGTGTGTGTGTCTGCGTACGTCAATGAGTGTACGTGCGTGTATGTATGTTTGCGTAAGTATAAGTGGCATTCTGACGACATTTTTTCCTCCCACTTCCATAAAATAACACCGATATACGCAACCATATATAAATCCAAAATTTAAAAATTAATCAGTTTGTCTGACGATCGCAAATAGCGTGAAACACAATGTCACAAACTCACATCAATCCAACTATATATATATATATATATATATATATGTATGTGTATATATATATATATATATATATATATATATATATATATATATATATATATATATATATATATATATATATATATATATGTATTGAGACATGTTTCATTGAATAATTTAGATAAGTTTTGTCTATTTATTTTCAATTGGATCCTTTCATACTCACGGACAAGCTTTTTGGTGTCATTATTAAAGAAAGATTGATACATATTTTTTATTCCGAGGACTTTCGACATTAGCACAATTTCAATTTTTTCTTTCAAGATGATGAACACTACATTATTTGTCTCGAAATAAACAGCACCTTGATGAAGAAGACTACCAACGTATTCTGATTACGTACAAGTGTTTTCGTAAAAGTTTTTTCTTTCTGGACACAAAGTGTGTAAAAACTGTCCAAATGTTCCATATTTCCGAGCGCTTTCGGCTATTCCATTTACCATTATCAACGATAGTTTTATTTTTAACTGAATATATACATCTTTATAGATGTGTATCTGTCGTGATGAGAATGTTTTTTTATTTTATTTTGAAAAATGAAATATTTCTAAAATAAGAAAAAAAAACATCCCCATCACAATAGATACACATATATAAAATTCTGTATATTCAGTTAAAAGAAAAATATCGGGCAGGAAAGATGGAACGTAATGACCTGGAGGCGAATTTACTATGGTTGATCTTGCGATTAAAGCACATTCTATACATTTTCCTGTTAGCAAATATGTGGATATAGATCCGACACTATGTGGAAAAATATGGAAAAACAAAGAATCCGAATATGCAAGTTTACTGTTTTAATGTTGTTTCAATGTCGACGTCAGACGTTTCGGTCTAGTAGACCTTCTTCAGGACATAG
This sequence comes from Acanthosepion esculentum, assembly GCA_964036315.1. Lineage (NCBI taxonomy): Eukaryota > Metazoa > Mollusca > Cephalopoda > Sepiida > Sepiidae > Acanthosepion > Acanthosepion esculentum. The sequence goes on from OZ038487.1 coordinate 84,091,763, forward strand.
TTATTAAAACATAATTGTATATCGTCTAATTTTAATTATGTTTTAATAATTATGTCCTGAAGAAGGTCTACTAGACCGAAACGTCTGACGTCGACATTGAAACAACATTAAAAACAGTAAACTTACATATTCGGATTTTTTGTTTTTCCATATTTTTCCTCATATTCCTGTTAGTAAATTGTTTTGTTCTTTAATAAATGTGTCATGTTTAAAATTGAAATTATGACCAGGCTGATAACAGTGAGCAATTAACGCAATGAATGTGTTGTTTTGCAAATGACCCCTTTTGTGTTTATATAATCTTTTCTTTAAATACTTCTCCTATGTATTCCTTAATGGCTATTATGTCTGGTATTAGAGCAAATTCCACATGCAAGTTTTGGATTATTTGTTTTGCATTTATTTATTATTTAATTGTTTTAGAAGAACTTGTAACAAATTTTAAGTTAACCTTTGATACATTCTTTTCAATTGTAGTTGCGATTGAATTGGTGAGTAGAATAATAAATTTGATTCGCCGGGTTTCTCAGAATGATTCACATATTTATCTTACGAGATTTCTGTAAAATGTTGAATGTGAAATAAAGGAATTTAAATAAAAGACTATATGTACACAAAATTGATCTTTTACATAAAACAATAACTGAGTTAGTTGCAATAATGACACTGACCACAATTTTGATATAAAAATGCTACTCTAATTAAAAGATAAAGCCATTTATAGAGACGGAAATGATTAGAAAGTGCTTTAATCGCTAGAGCATCCACAGTAAATTTGCGTCCAGGTTCTTACAACGCGCTTCATTATAACTGGCAAATCTTCTTTTATCACAATGTAGGGTAATTAATAACAAGCCTGATGGAAACATAGACATCTAATCTAAGCTGCATCTAAATGAAATCAGCTATTTTATATACCCAAAACGAATTATATATATATATATATATATATATATATATATATATATATATATATATATATATATATAAAAATTAAATTTAAAATTCTCAGGGTCTCTCACACTCTCGCTGGTGCACACATGTAGTCGCATCAACGTAAACATTTACTTAGTCCGATGGGGCCCTAAAAGGCGAAACTCGCCATATGAAAAGTTTTTCGACTTTGTCATACTTCTTTCCTCTAATATATATATATATATATATATATATATATATATGTATATCACGAAAACGATTATAAATCATCAGATCGAAATTACAAATGGTATAATTTTATAAAATATTTTAAATTTGTCCAGACAATATTTAAAAAAAAAACAGATAACAGGAAGGCTAGGCGCTTGACCTAGATAATCTATTCTATTCTATTCTCTCTCTGTCTCTCTCTCTCTCTCTCTCTCTCTCTCTACACACACACACACACACACACACACACACATATATATATATATATATATATATATGTAATTGATAGAAGTAAAAAAAAATCGGTTAGATGATTGATGCTCAGCATCTCGACTCCAGAATTTCCTCCATGAATCACCAGGTCTTCTGCTTGTCACATTCACGCCCTGATGGACTCCAGAGCACTTGATGACACCACGTTCATGGCGCTCGGATCTGCAAAAGTCTTATCCGCCAATCTTAAAATGCAGTTATCAAAGGTTTGGACACTTCAGCTTCTCTCACCTGTTTTTCGCCCGCTAATAGTTTGCAAGGGTGTGTCCGACACACACACACACACACACACACACACACACACACACA
>OZ038487.1:84098490-84103490 GCA_964036315.1 Acanthosepion esculentum
TCGACTATGTATATATTTTAGTCACCGAAGTATTATGGGGTAGCAAGGTCAATCATTTCCGGTTTATTGTGGTATTTTGACGGCTATTAGAATAACAAAATAAACCTCAAAAAGACCTTAGTACCCATTATTCCCCAGTGACTAACATATATAAATAATAAAGCTACTACCGGTCTATTTGTTCTGAAGATTGGATTCAATCATAAAACAATCTCTCGCTATTCTTTGCTGATCTTTTCGTGTCTGAGTTCAAAAGCGTGTAGAAGATAACTGGAAACATCTCCACTATTCATCGAAGAATTTATGGCAGTTTATAGATTATAAAGAAAAGGAATGTGTTCGTCATTAACGCCTACTTCCTGAAGTGACATGGCATTAAATATAAGTCCTTTCGACGGACTTTACTTAGAATTTCGCAAATCAGATTGGGTTCATTATAGGTTCAGTATCCTTTATCCGAAATTCCCAAACCCGAAAGTTTTTCAGGTGGTGACATGACTTGCCACAAATGTAAAATTTCAGGAAGCCCCAGGATGGTTCCGAGATGATTTGCAGCTTTTAAAAGTGACGTCATTTGCCCTGGGTGGAAAAAAATCAGTTATGAAACGGAATTTTGACGAATAAACACTGAATGGCTAAACATCCGGTTCTTTTTTATTTTTTCATTTCGTGTAAAATTAAATATTTTACTGGAATATACGTAGCCTATATTGGCGCCAGTTTTTGGTTAGCGATCGTCAAAGTAACACCTTCATTCGTAGATTACATACCAAGTGTTTCGTGATCAGTAAAGATAGTATTTAAAAGATAAAAAATCCTTCATTTATGTATTTTTGTAAGTAGTAATCATGTCTTTTTACACGTACAGAAAAATAAAAACAAAACAAAAAAAATTATTTTTACGTTAAATCTTAATTTCATCACTTAAAAGTCTGTGTTAGTGTCATTATCTGTATCTGTACATACACAAAATTTATTACATTTTATATAAAACTACCTTCAGGGTATATGTATAAGCTGTTTTATGAAATGTAAAGGGATATCGTATTTATGTTTGGGTTCCATTCTGAAGCTGCCCCATTTTATAGATGCTATATACAAATTAATTTTCCTGTATTGCAAAATCCGAAAAAAATTGAAAACTGAAGCTCTTCCGGTCCCAATATAAAGGATTCTCAACATGTACTGGGAAATTGGGTTACCGGTTTGCCGACATTTTAAGAAAGCGTGATTTTCGGACGACTTGGTGACTCTTATAAAAAAATTTTTCTTGGGAGTCCTCGGGTTATAATTAGAGAATGCAATAACAATCTCCAGTAGAGTATGATATTTTGATGCAACCATATGTTAGTGCCTGGAATACATCATGGGCACCCATTTCTTTCTTGCTGTATTTTTTGTGCATAATCCGAGAAAAACGAAAATTTAAGGCAAAAAAAGCGGTGCGGATTATATGCAACTAAATGGTTTTAGAAAGTTTTACTCAGCTTAAAAAGTTCTGTTATTTGAAACAGCAAAATTGTAAATACGCTCAGTACAACAGACAATAAAACACAAAATAGGCAGGTGTTGATACCAATTATTTACAAAAGGTATTTGATATGTTGGCAATATTTGTTCTGTTCAGAATTAGCGTAATTGAATGTCTTTTATCTTAAAGACAGGAAATTCACAGAAATTGATTAAAGAAAAATTAATAAGGGGAAGACACAAAATCTGTCATATTTTGAAAACATTAACATTGCAACAAAGCACCTTTTCCGGAAAAAAATCAGTTATGAAACGGAATTTAGACGAATAAACACTGAATGGCTAAACATCCGGTTCTTTTTTTATTTTTTCATTTCGTGTAAAATTAAATATTTTACTGGAATATATGTACAACTTTCACAGATTAATGAATAATATGGCACAACTTTAAAAAAATGCCATAGGAATGGCTGTCCTCGGAGGTAGTATTATACTGATGGATGCAATTTCTTATCGGTTTTTAGCTTCGGGATCGTATTATATTCATGTCATGTTTTAGACAAGAAAATAAGGTATTTTTCTTGGTTTCTAAGGAATTAATAGATTTTATTTTTAATTTGCCTTTATTGCTTATTACTGCCGGTATTATTTTAGTGGATCAGTCAGTCAGTTATGTGCCATGCGTGATACACATTTAGGCGATCATGTATCTTTCGATACATGACTGACGAGGCAGTTTTTTTGCCGCAGTAGGTTTCCATTTCTTTCTGCGGTAGACCAGTTGCCATCCAGGGCTATAGAACCCTCTTCTTCTCCCTTCAGCTATTTACCCATAGCTAGAGGGAGAAGAAGGGTATTAGCATGTAAGTGAATGTAATAGATTCGACTGGAATTCGAACTCGGCTCCCCGATTCCTCAGTCTGAGCCGCTACCCTTTACTCCACCGTGACTTCTATTTTGGTGGATACTCATGTTATAAAAAACAAAACAAAACATATCTACATACTGATTAAAAACACTGAGCGACAACTCAATGATAAGATCCAATAAAATAACTTTTGCAGTAATTTTCTGGTTTTTAAAGACCTCAGTTGAAATCTTCTCTTTCTGTTTTTTTTATTTTTTCATTTTTATTTTACCTTCTAATTTAGATTAAGCCGTTACATACCGATTGAAGAATGTTCACATGTTTGAATTGATATAGCCGCTATTACCTTTTTTTAATTTCATCTGCTGTCATTCTAACAAAAGCTGCGAAAATCAATTACAATCCGTCGTAAGGTAAAACTGTACAGCTCAAAAGAAAAATCGGATTGAATGGAGGGCGTCTTTTCAGGCCGTCAGGATAATCTCCAAGTTTGCAACAGAACAAATCTTGGCTCGAGGGAAGAGTAAGCCCAACGTTGAGCAATTTGAGAGGCAGCCTTCCTTTGGCAAGATGATCGTCGAGTGTTAGCGATGAACGGAGTGTGGTCGGGGATGTTTGGCGGCTTAGAATAACTGTAGTGGCCTACCTTGGCATCTGTGAAACCACGAAATGAACAGGAGCGTCTTACGGATCTTTCTATCTTTCTATCTTTCTTTCATTCTTTCTTTCTTTCTCTCGAATTCGCGCGTGTGATCTGCACGTTGAAGGGGCTTAGGTATAGTATGATGTTGCTTTGGGTCAACTAGTAAACATTTTACATCAACCACCAGTCGACTGGACCAAATTAGGATTTGTAATTTTTTTTTTGGTTCATTTCGAGAAACTAGAGTTTCAATCTGAGTCATTAATATACTTCTTTCAAAAATACCTTTCGCAACGACAAACAGATTTTTTGCTGTATGACATCAATGAGAATTAAATACATATTCATAATTTTATATGCTGCTAATATATATATATATATATATATATATATATATATATATATATATATATATATTAGCAGCATATAAAATCAATATATATATATATATATATATATGTATGTATGTGTGTGTGTGTGTGTGTGTATTTGTGTAACGTGCAGTGTGTCTAAAAATTGACATCGAAATAAAATATGTCTGTAAAGAAAATACAATAAATGAAAAAAAGAAAAATTTACATTTGCACATTTTTGTTTATCAGGAAATTAATTGTATCACATAGTTTACCTTTCCTTTCCTGTTTTAGATCCCTACCAAATTCAAAATTTGGAAACATAATGATACTTTCCTACTCGTTACTTTTGTCCATAAATTCAAGTGATGAAAGTTTCCCTTTTCTTAATTATATATATATATATATATATATATATATATATATATATATATATATATATATATATATATATATATATATATATATATATATATATATATATATATATGATTAAGCTATATTTAAACAGCGATTATTGATCCAAACATCTTTGATTAAAAAGAAACGACAAGGACTCTCTGCTTTAATTTTATTGTATTTTTCCAGTTTTCGGATAAGGTATTGAGTATTATGTTCGAAATTAAACTTTTATGTTCGAAATTAAATTTTTTATTCGAAGTTAAATTTTGTTATTTTGTTCAAGTACATTCAACTTTCGCAGTCATTATGAAAAACCGATTTGGTGTCTGCGTGGTAGTTAGTCATCCTTTGTCTGCATGCTGGGTTTCTCTGGGATGCTGGACGTTTGAAATGGTCAAGCGTAACGTCATGTGCAATGTCTACTAGGAATGACGCCGCACAAAAAGATTGCGATTTATTTATTAATTTGAATTATTTTTTTATTATTATTATTATTATAAAATATGTGCGCTCATCAATTATATAATATGCTCTTTAAGATGCTTTCTCTTGTGGTGAATGGTATTTTATTTAATGTGGACTGTTTATTTTGTACAAAATATAATAATAATAAAAAAATCAAATTAATAAAAGCTTTTAGAGTTTTGAGTCTTTTCTTGCATTGGTTGCTGCAGAGTATTTTGGTGTTATCTATTAATATTTATCTTAAGTTGCTAGCTGTAATTTGGTCGACTTCTGAACGAATTGTATTAAATGTCGACTAGTGACAGGTTAGTCTACGAGAGAGAGTGGTGCGTGTGTTCCCAATATAAATATTTAATGTATTTAATGTTGTTTTTTGATTATTACTGTTGGAGATGCAATCTCCTAGGTGTCATGAGAATACTTAGACAACATTATTTTTTATATAGGAGGTATATGTACGATCCAGTATTTTAGGTAATAACTATGTTAGACGATTTAGACTTATTTTAGTATATGGTAAATCTTTGGTGTTAGGATCATTGAGTGATATGTACCGGAAAAGTATCTTTTTTAATGGCTTTTACACCCTCCTTATATGTAGAATAAATTAATGATCTGTTTATTTTGTTTGCATCAGGGATAGATCTGGCTTCATTTTTTTCTAAATTTCGTTAAGGCTACTTTTATTTGTTCGTCAATGGAAAATTATTGATGATTAGATTTTGTTTAATTTTGCTAAATTTTTCATATTTCTTTATATATCTGCGAAGAAGAGATTACTTTGGTTCTAAAATCAGTT
>OZ038487.1:84108490-84118490 GCA_964036315.1 Acanthosepion esculentum
ATACAATTGAGTTATTCTATCTGCCTATCTGTTTAATTCCAGATAATATCTATCTATCTATCTATCTATCTATCTATCTATCTATCTATCTATACAATTGAGTTATTCTATCTGCCTATCTGTTTAATTCCAGATACTATCTATCTATCTATCTATCTATCTATCTATCTATACAATTGAGTTATTCTATCTGCCTATCTGTTTAATTCCAGATACTATCTATCTATCTATCTATCTATCTATCTATCTATCTATCTATCTATCTATCTATCTATACAATTGAGTTATTCTATCTGCCTATCTGTTTAATTCCAGATACTATCTATCTATCTATCTATCTATCTATCTATCTATCTATCTATCTATCTATCTATCTATACAATTGAGTTATTCTATCTGCCTATCTGTTTAATTCCAGATACTATCTATCTATCTATCTATCTATCTATCTATCTATCTATCTATCTATCTATCTATACAATTGAGTTATTCTATCTGCCTATCTGTTTAATTCCAGATACTATCTATCTATCTATCTATCTATCTATACAATTGAGTTATTCTATCTGCCTATCTGTTTAATTCCAGATAATATCTATCTATCTATCTATCTATCTATCTATCTATCTATCTATCTATCTATACAATTGAGTTATTCTATCTGCCTATCTGTTTAATTCCAGATACTATCTATCTATCTATCTATCTATCTATCTATCTATCTATCTATCTATCTATCTATCTATCTATCTATACAATTGAGTTATTCTATCTGCCTATCTGTTTAATTCCAAATACTATCTATCTATATATCTATCTATCTATCTATCTATACAATTGAGTTATTCTATCTGCCTATCTGTTTAATTCCAGATACTATCTATCTATCTATCTATCTATCTATCTATCTATCTATCTATACAATTGAGTTATTCTATCTGCCTATCTGTTTAATTCCAGATAATATCTATCTATCTATCTATCTATCTATCTATCTATCTATCTATCTATCTATCTATCTATCTATCTATCTATACAATTGAGTTATTCTATCTGCCTATCTGTTTAATTCCAGATACTATCTATCTATCTATCTATCTATCTATCTATCTATCTATCTATACAATTGAGTTATTCTATCTGCCTATCTGTTTAATTCCAGATACTATCTATCTATCTATCTATCTATCTATCTATACAATTGAGTTATTCTATCTGCCTATCTGTTTAATTCCAGATACTATCTATCTATCTATCTATCTATCTATCTATCTATCTATCTATCTATCTATACAATTGAGTTATTCTATCTGCCTATCTGTTTAATTCCAGATACTATCTATCTATCTATCTATCTATGCAATTGAGTTATTCTATCTGCCTATCTGTTTAATTCCAGATACTATCTATCTATCTATCTATCTATCTATCTATCTATCTATCTATCTATCTATCTATGTGTGTGTGTGCGTGTATGTATGTACGTTTGTGCTTGTTTGTGCCAAGAAAATCGTAACAGAAAAACATCTGTAAGCCTCGCTTTTTAAAACATAAACCATGTTACGGGTTATGAAAAGTTTTTTTCTGAGCTGCAAAATACATCAGTTAGGAGGCAGCATCTGCCACGGTGGTAATGCAAGGGTGGGCTTTCCATTAGGGTGTGTCTTTTACTGCGTGTTCACCCACCAAAACATACACTAAGAAAGACAAAATCAAACACCTCTAAATGTACACTCAATTGGGAGATGTAAGACGAAGACGCACCGTGTCAGGATTCTCACAGAAGGCAGTGAAGGAAAGTAAGGAAAAAGGAATAAACATCGACTGTAAAAAGACACAATATATGGTTGTTGGTAAAAGGAGGAACCCAAAATTCAAATTAAAAATCGGAGATAGCAAAATCAAACAAGTTAAAAAGTTGAAATATCTGGGAAGTGCTTTAACGGAATATGTGATACTGAAATCTGAATGTGCATTGGGACAGCCAAAGATTTATTCCAAAAGCTAAGCAGAATATTACAAAACTTAAAAGTACTGAACACTTATGTGTTATGTGTCCTCCTATATGGCAGTGAATGCTGGACAATCTTCCGAACGATGAAGAAGAGACTTGAAGCAACAGAAATTTGATCTTACAGAAGGATGTTCAGAAGACCGTTAATATGAGCAACAACGTAATTTTATAGAAAATAGAAACAAAAAGGAAACTTATACTTAACACCAGGAAGAGACAGTAGAAATTTCTTGGACGCGTAATGAGGAGCGATAGCTTAGAAAATGTGACACACACAGGACATATTAAAGACAACAGTGACATAGAAAAGCAACGTATACCTACGTAGTAAGCTTGAGTAAATTGATGGGGAACAGTGTTTAGGGAAACATTTATTAAGAATTAGGAAGGACAATAAATTGTGGAGAATCATGATCACCTTCGTTCTAAGGGGACACAGCCCATGAAGAAGAAACCCGTATACACAGAATCAGTCTCCTGTAATATGCCATAGTAATTATAAACGACAGGCATGAGTAGTTACTGAAAAAATGTTGCAGCCGATTAATTCGTAAATAGGCATTGGGTGCCACGCCCTATGCGGATTGCAAAATACATTCATGTTAAGGATTCTGTAAATTCTATATATCAATATTATGCATATATTCATTCATTTTTCTCTATCCAAATCAGTCTATATCTATCTATCTATCTATCTATCTATCTATCTATCTATCTATCTATCTATCTAATACTGTTTCTTATATATCTATTTATGTAATACTGTTACTTTATTATCTCTCTCTCTCTCTCTCCATATATATATATATATATATATATATATATTCATATCTATCTGTTCATTTCAATCAATTACCTCTGTGTGTTTGTTTCTAACTGTATATCTGAGTATCTCATTGGTTTTCTTTCCCTCTCTCACTTTCTTTATATGTCATTGCATGTTAGTCTATATATTTATCTCAATCTGTTCATTCGTATCTGTCATTACATCAAACTCTTTTTCTCTCTCTATATCGTTATCTATCTATCTATCTATCTATCTATCAGATTTTATTCACAATAAATTTGTTTTAAAGCATCCAGTTAAATTTACATGAAATATGTATCTTAATTTAATAAATACACTGTGAGACATTCGTCCTTTTATATGTTTTTTTTTATACGAGAAGTATTTCTAATGACTTATTTTGTTGGAACAGTGGTCGATTCATATCTTTGCCAAGGGTATTTGCGCATATGTGAATATAACGAACCACGACTTACCCATTACAACACTCTCGCATTGAAGCTTATAGCACCTGATATTGCCAAACAGTCCCTCGTCTACGGACGTTGCCTGACTTCGTTGATCCTACGTGAACCGGTGTTTCAACGTGATATGGCTGTAAGCTAAGAAAAATGACGCAGGGAAATGTCAGCTACATATGCCAGCAACGGTACCGAGAGTCATGATCTGTTGATTTGCGGTCTCTTGAGAATTTTGTTTGAGGATTTGAGGCAGCTCATAAAACAAACAAGAAGATTCAAAACATGATAGCAATAACAATAATAAAGCTTATTTTAAATCTTAATAATTAGTGATATCAAATTGTAATAATAGGATCTAATTAGATATGGAGCGAAAGCCAACGAATTCAGTATTTAGATTAGTAATGATAAAAATGATTTAAGCGCAAATTGCATTAAATTTAGCTAATAAATAAGGCTAAAAAAAATAAAATAAAAAGAAAGCTACCTCTTTTTCTTGTCTGATATTTCAATAACAATTTCCTGATTTAAAAAAAATATATATATCCCAGAGAATAAAATCATAAACTTCAGTAGGATTTTCACAATCTAACAAACCTCACAATCCAGTTCATAAGACAAGATCTACACATCTCACTGCTCAAGCAAATAACTGAGGAAAAAAAAGCGATGTATTTTTTAAAAATCGATATCAGATTATGCAAAAAGATACAAGGTGTGAAAGAATTAGGAACAGAAATATTAATGATGAGCGTGAAGAGAAAAAGAGGAATCAGGAGGACAGCAGATAGCGATTGACATTGCATTTAATTTTTAAAGATTAACATAGGCTGAAACCATGGAGACGGAATGGAGTTCCACAAGCGGGAAGTGCGTGAAAAGAAACTGTTAGCATAGAATTTACGGCAACTTCTAGCTATCTTAACTGTAAACTGAAGAGTTCTCGACGCCAGCCTTGTCCTACGCTTAAATTCAACCTATATAGGTACCATAGCGGAGAATTACCATGAAAGTATTTATAGAAAAGACACAATGAGGCAAACTTACAGCCATGGGAAAGTAACTAAATCTGTGCCATCAGGTCAGGACAAATAATATTGCTGATTCTTCTTTGTTTTTTTTTTCTTATCAAGGAACTCAAGTTAAATAGTAGGCCCACCGGAGAATATTTGGTAGCAATATTCTAGGCATGGTCGAATAGTAGAGTTATAGATATGTAAGATAGATTCAGGCAATTATGTGCCATGCATGAACACGTTTAAGCGATCATATACCTTTCGATACATGACAGATGAGCAGATTTTTTTCCCGCAGTAAGTTGCCATTTCTTTCTGCAGTAGACCAGTTACCATCCAAGGCTATAGAACTCGATCTGTCCTGCTACAGAACTCGGTCTGTCCTGTGGGGGGTGGGAGAAGAAGAGGATTCATAACTTTCCCAAAGGTATAAGCACGTAAGTAAATGTAATGGATTCGACTTGAATTCGAACTCTGTACTCCAATACCTCAATCCGCTAGCCATTATTCCACTGTAAACTTGAGCAATAAATGTTTTTGTGAGTACGTAAAATTCTGTTTTTTACTTTATAATCGGGCACGAACTTTTACAATTATTTCATATGTTACTCCCTATTTTTCCCCGCATCTTTTAAATTCAATAAAGCTATTTTCCTCATTATGTACCTCGGAAATTCCAACTGTCTCGTTCTCATTATAATTATAAATATCTTTGTATGTGCTCCTTAAAAATTTACTTCGTTGCCAACATATTCCGTTCGTGATATTCTCGCTGTTCGTCCATACAACTGCATTTCTCTAGCTTCCTATATCTTCCTGATCTGTGTCATGTATTCAGTACCATCAGGTATGTATCACATAGAAATTCAGCATTGTTTTCTTCCTTCCTAAGGACACTTACTATATTTTAATACGTTGCTTAGTTTGTGCAACTTGTCTTTCCAAGTAGTTTTTTCCCAGATATTGAACTCACAACATTTTGGGTCATGTCACTAGATCCAACCAACGCTTTTATCCACTGACACAGTGGATGAAAGTGTAGGTTGGTTCCAGTGAGTTGTCAGTTCAATACCTGGCTACGGCAGATTACATTAATGTGTATACAATTGAAAGGAAAGGAAATACATTACAACTTAGGTATTAATAGTGTGCTTGTTTATGCGTATGTGTAATACGAGTGCGTATATCTGCGTGTCTGAGAGAGTTCGAAAAAGGAAACTAACGCATCCTAGAGGGATGCTCTCATCTACGACCTACTGTATACTGGAGCAGGAGGAAGTAAAAGGAAGAGGGAGCTTTTGGCGAAACCAAATGGAGTAAGGCATACGTCCATTGTTCAATATATCGCGCGTTCATCTTCCCTCGAAAGAGAGTATTTTACAGTAATGTTCACTCAGTACAAGGCCCGAAGGACACTCGAGGTAGCGGGTTACAGAGTAAGAAGCACAGCTTATGCAGATATGTGTGGAAGATAACGGAAAACCCTGAACTTTAACAGTTTAAGACTGTATTAATCGGGGAAGCAGTGATTCGTAGGATGAGGTTTCTTGTGGAATTTACATATCACCAAATGAAATCCGAAGGGAATGAGAGTGGTTCGCTACAAAGTTCGTGACATGACCAGTCTTAGCTTTGATGGTTAAGACTGGTGAAACTAAGGAGTGTAGTTCATCTAAACACTCTCCATTAACATAGCAACACTCTCCATTAAAATAGAAACACTCTCCATTAAAATAGCAATAGAGCATCGAGGGGCTTGCAACGTCTTGTTTGTGAGAAAGGTGTTGTAGGGTAAAACATAATTTGTCACCTACAAGAATGCAGAGATACTTTTTAATTAAACAGTATGTTTTTTATCCAGCTATATCCACCGGCCTGAATATTCGAGAAATCTTGTCAGCCTGTCGGAGGACGCATATTTTTCTGATAAGATTTGGATTATGTCGAATCGATTGCTAAGTCTGCTATTAGGAAGGTTGCTTCTCGCCAGAATCTACCTTACATATCTACATGCTTAGAATATTGTTGCAACATACGGTCTGGCGCTCCTGCTTTATATATTTGAAGAATTTTCAATGTTATTTGTCCTGATCTGGCATTTCAACTTCACCCACTTTCCCACCCGCCCAATGTAGCTTTCATATAACCTCTCTTTAAATACTTCCACGGTATATATCCTGATGAACTCTCCTCTTTCTTACCTAGACTCTTATGAATCTAAACGCAGTACGAAATTGGTGGCAAGATTTCATCATCTTTGTCTTGAAATGGCTAGATATAATCGCAAGTTCCATGTTATTAGTTTCTTCTATTGCACTTTTCGCATGAGGAAGTCTTTTACGGCTTCTTGCTTTACGGTCATCTTTAACTTTTAAAAGTTTAGGCGAAACGCCAATCGTTATCTTCTGTCTTCGTACTTCCCGTTCTTTCACTGTTCTCTTCTTAATAATGTTTTCTTTTTACATATTCTCTAACACTCAGTAACCCCATTGCTTCTCAGTGGCTTAATTGCCTTGCCTCTAGAGAAAGGATTAAAAAAGGTTAGCTTATTTCGACCTCGGGAGTCGGGGTGAGGGTAATGATTAGCGAACTCCTATGATTGGCCGTTACTACTGAGTAGCGATTTCCAGCGATTTCCCTAGAGCGCCAAACTGGTAACCTTGTGCCAACCTAAGCAAAGTATAATAGAATCAAAAAGAAAGGGCATTAAACTCCACATCACATGACGACTTCTAATAGTTGCAGTATGTAAAATGAGTAGCACATGTATCTAGAAGGTAAAAGAATGATATAATCAAGCATTTGACTTTCAACACTACCTTAAACAAAATGTTAGAAAGGAAACTCGCATCGTTACTAGAAAGATCAATAACAGAGGACTTGAGAATCCTGTTTTTCTGAAAAGACGTTTTAAGAGAAATATTTTATAAATTTCAGCCGACATTTATTCTAATTATTCAGTCGATGAATGCCGAACTGTACCTGTTAATATCACTTTTAACATGAGTGAATAAAAATCGCCCTAAATCTTAAATTAACCAGCCCAGTTACAACGTACTGTTCTCCTTCAGACTGTATCTTGTTTAGTGAAGTTAAAAAGGGAGGCTTACGATAAATCACTGGTGCCAGAAACATCCCCAAATCGTAAAATACAAGAGAATTGCGAAGTTTATAGCACCATGTGTGCAGGGCGCCATGAAAATTGTTTTCTTGCGTTCAACTTATAAGCGTTGTATGATATAAGTAAACATGTTCTACCGTAGTACAATAGTTATCAACCTGAGGACGCTGGCTATTTAGCTAATATATTAACTTTTATTATCATTTACTAACCTATTACTCACCGGGCTTATTCAACATGTACGATTCTGAGATAATTAGGAGTACTATCAGGATTCATGATTGGCGACTAGATTTTTAACAATATGAGATATGAGATGTCACATTATTGATTCCAGCCACAGAAAGGTTACTACGAGGGTTCCTACAGAAAGGAGTGAAGGACAGCGAGAAGAAAGGACTAAACAACAACAGAGAAAAGACAGAATGCATAGATGTCAGTAAAAGGAAGCGCTCGTCATGCAAATTACAAATTGAAGATAACAAAGTCAAGCATGTACAAGAATTTCGATATCTGGGAAATGTTTTGACAGAAGACGGAAAGTGCGACATCAAAATAGGAATGGACATTGGGATAGGGAAAGACGCCTTCCAAAAGCTCAGCAAAATATTAACAAAGAAGAAAATTTTGTTAGAAATAAAGAAAAGAGTACTGGACTGTTATGTAATATCAGTCTTCCCGTATAGCAGTGAATGCTAGACAATCTCCTCGCAGATAAAGAAGAAACTTGAGGCGATAGAAATATGGCACTACAGAACGATGCTAATAGATAGGTTCGCCTATCGTCCAGTTCACACGATTCCACGGTCTTTCGAACAGGAGTATTAGATTTATTACTTGTTTCCTGTTTAAGATTGGGTTTCCGGTTCCTTTTAAACTCTTCTCGTTCTGTTTCAATCTCAGTATTTCCTTGCGTTTTAGTGGATTTATCGCCTTGATTGGGTTGAATTGATTAAAAAAATACAATGGACTGGACATTTATGTACCGACAAAGTTTTATAGAAAATGGAAACGAAAAGTACACTTATACTTAATATCGGATATAGACAGTTGAAATTCCTAGGGTACATGATGAGGATAGAATACTTGGAAAATTTGATACTCACAGGATTGGAGACAAGAGAAAATCAGGGAATAACCTAACTAACGAACTTATGTAAATGGATGGCAGAACAGCGTTTAGGAGTGATAACAAAAGGACGAAATTTACTAAGTGCTACAAAAGACAGGAAATTGTGGAGAGCCATGACCGTAAAAGTCTTAAAGCGTCACTGAAGAAGAAGAAGAAGAAGAAGAAGAAGAAGAAGAAGAACCTCTTGTTGTGAGTTCGTCCAAAACTAAGTCTTTTTTTTAAATTATTTTTGGTACGAAGAAGTGGACAATTACATAAGGTCTGTTTTTACTCCTCTATTGCAACCTTGTGCCAGACAAAATAACTCTTAGTAATTATTCTTGATTATTTCGTCGCGGAACAGTTGGAAAGTTCGCCGTTAGTCAATAATGTGCCATGCGTGATACACGATAAGTCGATCTTTCGATACATGATTGACGAGACAGTTTTTTTCCCCGCAGTAGGTTGCCATTTCTTTCTGCGGTAGACCAGTTGCCATCCAAAGCTATAGAACCCATAGCTGGTGGAGAAAAAGAGGGTATTAGCACGTAAGTGAATGTAATGTATTCGACTGGAATTCGAACTCGGCTCTCCGATTCCTCAATCCGAGCCGCTATCCTTTACTACAACGTGCCTCGTCATCAGTACTAAAATGTATATTATCTTTACTCGCTTCTCTGAGGCCCTGTGTCAGATAAAGTAAATCCTTGTGGTTATCCTGGTTTATATCACCGTGAAGCAATGGATCAGAAGATCAACTTGCACTCCAATACTAATCAACTGTTATGGTATTTTTCTAAGTGATCATTTACTGTGACCTTGTGTTATAATTATCACAACTGAGCAGTTTTGAAGGTCATTTCGCAAAACATTATTGTGAATAAATATCGAAATAGGAGAGACATGATGTAAAGCAGAATCTTAATACTGAATTAAGATCGGTCCTCACTGGGTGTCATAGATTGGTGGTTTGTGAGAGACAAAGCTGTCAAGTGTCTTTGATATGGCAAGGAAGCTCGTCTAGCGGAGAATTAATGAGATAGTGAATTTGATTCACGTCGGGTGGCCTAGGCTTGTAACATTAATTTTTATTTTTTTTTAGTTTTTAATTTACTTCTAGTGGGAATTGGTTATCAGAGATCATCTCTCAAAAAGCCTCGTGTCATAAACTTTTTTTCCCATCGAGGAATTTAGCAGACGATTCTGCATTAGATCCAAGCCACCGCATTCGTAGTCTACTTATGACTTTACTCCACACATGAGTCGGTTAATGTCTTTAACAATTTCTTTTAGTGAATTTGCTAAGTTTCTTTGCGCTTTTTTTTTTCTTTTTTAAGACGGTTTTGTTTCATTCAATTTTAAATGGATGAAGAAATAAAAAAAAGTTTGCATTCTAATACAAGTTACAACAAATCTGTAGACATTAAAAAAAATATATATGTGAACGTATAAAAATTACAATAAAGGAAAGCTGATGTCATTTTTCTTTC
>OZ038487.1:84123490-84130990 GCA_964036315.1 Acanthosepion esculentum
CAAATCAAGAATCCGACGGTTTTCCGAATTGAGTGTAGTTACTTATATATATATATATATATATATATATATATATATATATATATATATATATATATATATAGATAGATAGATAGATAGATAGATAGATACCGAGAGTGTATAAAAAATACTTTTACACACTAGGTTCCTCACACCAAAACAAGGACAAATATCCATATAAATATATATCTGCAAATACTTCGTTTTGACTTATGAAGTTTAACGTTTCTAAATGTAGAATTCAAGATACAATCCAAAAATACTTTTACAATTTGTTTTTTTTTGGGGGGGTCCTGATTCAAACGTAAGCTTTCTTTAAACTCATCGAGGGAATGTCAGTGGTTTGCTACTATGAAAGTGGCATGGCGGGTCCTAACCGTGACGGTTAAACATGGCGGAATCAAGGAATGTGCGTAGTTCGTCCGAGCACTTTGCATAGAAATAACAATAGAACCGTGGGAGGCTCGTGAGATCCTGCCTATGAGAGAGCGATTGGAGGGTGGAATATAATTTTCTCTTCAACAAGCGCTCGAAGTCATTTTGAACTCTATCAATGCCTGGAATGTGCGATCTGGGCGGCTCCTACTCAAATATGGCAACGGTGCTCCATTTTCGGCCTGATCTGGCTCTTGTAAAGTTAGAGGATAGCATGAGGAGTCAGGTATTTACTGGAGCGGTACAGGGAGCCGAATATTTTACATGCATCTTTAGCAATATATCGTATATACGAGTTCCACTTGTGGCCAATCGGGTGTTTGCATCGCAGTATTCTCTCAAGACACAGTGCTTCCTTGAGGGGACATCTGTTCATCGTGGCTGGCGGTAGTTCGGGGTCTGATCGGCGGTGATGAATTGTGACTATATATATATATATATATATATATATATATATATATATGTGTGTGTGTGTGTGCGTGTGTGTGTGTGTATCTATGTGTGTGTGTGTGCGCATGCAAGCCACCAAACTGTCACTGAATGTCATGTCACTAGCGTTTGCCGCTTAGGGCCTGCTGTCGGGCCGTCGGCATGTTCGTTTCGGCAATGTTACCACTGGCGGACCGCTAGAGGTCCGTCGGTGGTACGCAGGCGGCTTCCCCCGGAGGACCGTTGGCGTTGCCACCGGTTGCACGACACCAGACCACTAGCAGCTTGCGTATAGGGTGTTCATCAATATTTCATTTGTGCATATTTAGTCCAACTCATATTCTTTTATATTTTTTTTAACTTTAATTTATGTTCGGTCTGGGACATTTTTCGCATATTATCACCACCAAAAATGTAAAAAAAATCAA
This sequence comes from Acanthosepion esculentum, assembly GCA_964036315.1. Lineage (NCBI taxonomy): Eukaryota > Metazoa > Mollusca > Cephalopoda > Sepiida > Sepiidae > Acanthosepion > Acanthosepion esculentum. The sequence goes on from OZ038487.1 coordinate 84,124,804, forward strand.
CTTACCTACGAATTTAATTGTGCACTTGAAGGATATCACTAATAATAATTTAAATTGCACATTGGTTACGCTATGACTACATTATCTCCTCGTATAACTTGGCGTTTATCACATAGCTAAATGACTATAATATTGAACTATTGCGTACCATACATGAAAAGAAAAAAGTGTATGACCACATTCCTGATATGAGTGTGATTAATTGACAACAATAGTCCTGTAATGATATCAGCAATTCGGTATATACTGACTCACTTACACGGCGTTGCTCTGAAAATGTAATAAAATTTAAGTGTATTTTGTCACTAATGAAATTATTTTGACCTATTTTGTAATGCAAGTAAATGTTTCTCTATTAATAATTCCAATAATGTATGCTGTATTTACAAAATAACTTCTTTATCACTCCAGGTAGTTTGATATTTATCACAGAGTTAAATAACGATATTGTTCTTCTCAAGAATACCATACGTGAAAGAAATTAGCATGTACAATAATCTTCGAGATGTACGTGTGATTTATTGAAAATGTATCATTAGTTAAATCATTTGAAATGTTCTGTAATGAACACGCTAAAATAACTTTTACGTTGTGTTCTTGGATTAATAAAATGGTGCATAAATCACAAAAGCGTCCTAATCAATACTGCGTTATTTGGATTCTTTGGTATATTATTTAAAATAAATTGTTCAGATGCTGACAGTCTTGGGCCAGAAATAACAAATATATCAGAATTGTAGCTCTCAACTATTCATGCATGATTTTAAAGGTTACCGAACGCATTTTTCTTGGATAATCTGTTGATTATCTCGTCATATTTCACTGTCAGTTCTCGTTCATTCCTGCTGAATGTATATTGTTTCACTACCTGATCCAAGATTTGAACTTGTCTAATCAACTCCTATATCCACTAAACCACTGCTTCGAAGGATATAAGTGGGGTTTTGTGGAGACTTTATATCCATATGAAATGCAATAAATATCTAAGCCCCGAATTTTAAAATTAAAACTGACTGTCCAAATAAGAAAAGCATATTTGATAGCTGTAAACGTGAAAATAATGATCTGCTAGAATTGGAAATAAATTTCTGCATGACATTCATAATTCTATACATCATCTGTAATCGGCAAGAATCTTGAGAACTAATGAAATTTGCTGTCACTTGATCTTCAAAACGATCCAAAAGCTACGAATGGTGTGCGTACATTATATTGAAATCGGTCGTACGAGATTTGCGATTCTCTGATTATCAATAATTCGCTGCGTAATTAGCGTGAATATTTATTTTAAAATTTCAGATAATTTCGACTTACGTTTGCTCGACAATATTTGTCGATATTTCGAAGTTGCGATGGTATTTTCACTTAAAATCCTAATTAGCTTCATCAATGAATAAATGCAGATAGTATAATTAATTAAATTGAATTTATAAATTTAATTAGTTTAACTCATTAAATACAGTAAATGAGCAAAAATTCTAGCGACATTTTAAAATGCACATGTATTTTAGTAAGTCTCAATTTTTTTAATTTTTAGTGCAAATATAAACGCGAATTTCAAACAAGTACCGTTTCTCTGTAATGTAACAAGTAACCTGTAATTCAAACAAGTACCTGTAATGTAACAAGTAACCTTATAGAAGTTTCTCACGCGTTCATTTTAACCCATTTATGCAAGACTCCCAACTATAATAGCATGTTCTTATCCTTCTCACCAAGTCTAATACATTCAACTATAATACTTTATTTTCTAATGTATTAGGCTTGTTGCTCGGGGCGGATTAACCCATACCTGTATAGCTGTGTTACGATCACTACCACGATCACGTGACACGTAAGCCTAGAGGTTTCAAAGGTGCATACATGTACTGCAACGTTAGCAGCAATGGTGTATCTACGACAAGACAGCCTTGCGGAGCCCAACCGTATCTAGGCTGGTTTGAATTCAGTATTTTTATTCTTCTAAATTGGTTGCCAACCAAGGCTATAGGGCCAAGTCTTCTTTGCTATTTACCCAGTGCTGGGTGGCGAAGAGACGGTTTCATATCTGTCTTTCTCATGACACTCAATGACTATTTTCAGAGTAATGTTCAGACCATTATTATTTTATTTCCTCTGGTTTCTGGTGTATACTCATTTCTTTCCGGGTCCCGACCAGAGACCTAAGGTCAGAAATGGCATCATGACATTTCCCACTGAACAGTTTTTAAAGAAAATATCGCACATATTTTACATAGCTAAAGCCCTTCATAAGGTGTAGGCTGTACTTGTGAGTACATTTTTTTTGTATTTCTTTTAGGCATAGGCTAACAGGTATTCCTTCAATGAATCTATTGGAATATTTTCCAATTAATCCAAGGGTTCCAACTACAACTGGAATTGATGATGTTCTCATATACCACATTTTTGTGTTTTCGATTTCAAGGTCTCTTCATTTTGATAGTTTTTGGAAGATTTTTAAAGATACATTGCAGTCTGTAGGGACTGGCATATCAATAAAGAGGCACATTTTGTCGTTGCCGTCTCTCATCTCGATATCTGGGTGATTAGCTTTGATTGTTTTGTCTCCTATATTATTATTATTATTATTATTATTATTATTATTATTATTATTATTATTATTATTATTATCTGAATCCATTGCAAATACAGCCATTAATCACTTAACGACTGGGTTACATTCCGATATTTCGATCACTAAACGAGCTCGTTGGTAAGTGAGAAGTTGTTCCTTGAACGTTATTTCAGTTTTAATACGTGTGTAATGGGTTTCTCTCAAGCAGTTTCAGATAGCTTTAATGTCACTTTTGTATATTTGTAACATTTCAAATTAATTTCTAAATGTTTATATATATATATATATATATATATATATATATATATATATATATATATATATATATTACTGTCGTGCCACGATATCAGGCACGATTCCTGTAACCCCTGCAGACTTACTGCAGTCGTATCCGCATTGGTGGGTCTTGGGCAAGTTATCCTGACAGAACCCAACATATTCCAGGCTGATTTGAATACATATATTTCCTTTTCCTAGATTAGTTACGAATCAAAAATCTAGCGCCCTTGTCTTTCTATTTGCCTATAGCTACAGGTTTTATTTTTGTGTTATACATAAATGGTTTATTAAAGTCCATTAAACCGTTACATATGACTGAAATATTTTTTTGTCAAGGGTTTTCCATTTTTGTGATAATTAATTCCTTTACCAAGGTGGACTTTAATAAAAGTTCGGAAGCAGGATCATCCTATGACAGTGAGTATTGATTTGCTTCTGCTGTTATAAGAACAGGGATGGATTAAATTCAGGTTTCTCGTTCAGTTACTAATACAATACTGGAAAATTTAGTCATCCATAACCTTATTTAGGCATGTTTAACCTTATTAAATTCATTCCATAAAGAGGCTGACTGAAAGTAACTGACCATTTTAAAATACTTATAATTTATTTATTAACTATAATTTTTACAAGAAATGAAAATGTGAGGAAAGCGTTTTATTTAAAATTTCGCTACCAGCTCCTCGAACCGCTCAGGAATCGCGCCAACTGATTTCACAAAGAACTCTTGCGGTATGGAAGATATATCTTCGCTTTCCAAGTTCTTCCAAAGTTTGTTATAGTAGACTTGCTTCTTTAACCAACTCCAAAGAAAAAAATCACAGTGTTAAGTCAGGACTACTGGTTTGCCACTCATGCATGAAAAGAGAGTTACTTTCCAATCACCCTGTAGAATACATTTTAAAGTGGATTCGACTTACGTTTTTATATTTACGACCTCATTGTCATTCTTAATATATATCACAAGTCGTGGACTATCTATTTTCTGGAATTGTTTCCATTTACGTTCTCATTTTAAGTCCCTAACAACTATCGGAAGTCGTGTACTATCTGTATGTTTTAAATTTTATCAATTTACGATGTTATTTTCGGCCCATAACATCTTTCGTAAGTCGGGGGTAATCACTTTGTTTTATGATAGGCTTAGACAACATTTTCCGATCAGCAGGTCGCATTAGACGTGCTTCATCATAAAACGTGCCCCACTAATAGAAAAAATTGAAATTAATTTTTCCTTGAAAGTTCAGCGGGCAATTTCACTTCAGAAAATAATACCCTTAAGCATCTGCCTTAGAAATAGCGAATAAGTTGATATCATTTCCTTGGAGAAAACATTTTTCATCACGGTTTAAAAATTGAACATTTCCGTATAATGTTATCACTGATGACACAGGGATTAACACATGCTGTTGTGTGTAATTTGTTTATCATTTATTAATTTGAAAACGCGAAGATATCTTTTAAAATAAAATAAAAAATATTTATTCCCCAGAGAAAAAGAAAATGAATATTTTTCCTTTGTAATGCGGATATTTTTACATGTATGATATTCCGTAATGAAAAATCGCCAATGGTATAATATAATGCTGAAAACGTTACTTTCAACGAAAGGCTAAAAAATTCAAGCAACATCGGACTTAATCATTATTATGTGATTTTTTTAGACGAAGCAAACATTAAAGTTTACTCGGGCATTTAATAGTTATTTCCCTTTGATACCGGCTTCTCTCAAATTCTCTGCGTGAAATAGAATGTGAGTGGGCAAGTGAGAAGGAAAGAAAACGCAGAATTTTAGTAAATGTTATTTTTTTCATTAAATTAAGAGCGCCGTTGAGAAGGCGAAACGGACCGCATGTGGCCCGCAAGCCAGAGTGTACCCATGTCTGTACTAGGATTTTTTTTCAATTTACGTTCTCATTTTCCCCCTCCCTAACAACTATCATAAGCTGGGGGATATCTGTACGTGCTAAGATTTTTAAATTGCAATCTCACTTTCACTCGCTATCATCTATTGTAAGCCGGGGACTATCTGTTCTAGGATTGCACATTTTAAGTCCCTAAAAACTATCGTAAGTCGAGGACTATCTGTTGTAGGATTGCACATTTTAAGTCCCTAAAAACTATCGTAAGTCGAGGACTATCTGTTGTAGGATTGCACATTTTAAGTCCATAAAAACTATCGTAAGTCGAGGACTATCTGTATGTTCTAAGATTTTTCAATTTACAATCTCATTTTCTGCCCCTGACAATTAGTTAAGTCGAGGACTATGTGTATGTTCTTCAAGTTTCATTGATTTGAATCGGAAGGTGTCTCCGAACTTTCTTGGCATTAAACATTATGATTGGCGGAAGTCCAATATTTTTAAAATTCAAACTGACATATCACCTGATCGTATTTTCTAAGCGGCTTTAGCCACCAAATCGGCTTTTCTATTTGGTAGTATTCCTCATATGTTCAGTCATATTTCTCTTCCTTCTTTCTTGCCGAATTATAATCTTATAAATTAGTTATTCGCATTTTTTATAAGATTAAGGACATTGCTTCGGGAACACCTAAAGTCGGTTAGGTCGAAACGATATATTTTCCCATAAAGATTGTAAGTTAGGGTTTCTGGTCTTGCGGAACTGTCTATTTTACTTTTTTCCTGAGGGGAACTTCAGGCGTGGAAATTTCTCGATATATCTTGTTTATCTATCTTGCCATGTTGTCTACTTCCGTTTCCTATACTAGATGAGGGTCTTTTTTAATGAGCCATTGTATTGCATCAGTGGGCCACTATTTTTCAGTCAGACAGTGGTTAGTTATGTGAAGAACAGGGTTTTTAAAAAACGTTATTTCTATTGAGTTTTTAGCAGATTATCTTGAATATAAATATTTACGGTGAGATGGCTACGTCAAGTCTTTATGTGATTATCGTTTTTCTAAAACACCTGCTCTTATGTGGATCAGCCAGTTTAGTCTTTTGACATGATGCTTAGATCTTCAACATCTTTCAGACCTCATTTGACAAAAGACAAAAGCACAAAACTCTGGGTCAATTCTTCGATCATTTTATGCATGTATTGCCTTGTAGGATATTCAGTCGTTCAGGCTTTGTTATTTTAAAAATCCGAATCTCTAAATTCAGAACAATAATAAAATAAAAATCCTGAAATCACTTGAATTTACAAACATATATACGTGAATTCAAAGAGTTAAAAATATTCAAAAATGGCTTTAGTCAAGTTAAAATCTTTAAGTAGTTGATTCATAGAAAGAGCTGTAGTTTCGACAATACATTTTAAATAGGTGGTCCACATGAAGAAATCTATGGTTGAAAAAAAAGCTTTTAT
>OZ038487.1:84138490-84145990 GCA_964036315.1 Acanthosepion esculentum
GCAGATTAATCCAAAGTTACGCTAATATATTATTGATTTCTTTTATTCCGATATAAATCATTTGTATTATAGCACATATTCAATTTATTATTTTCCTGTTTGTAGTTCTTAATGCTATGATTTTGGCCAATATATACTTTGACTTTATTCTTTTGTTTGCATTTCTAAAACGAATTGCTCATTTCATTGTTTCCAGGTATTCCTTAATGCTTTCTTGGTGTATTTTCATCACAAACCTTCACTCGATATGTTTTTCAGCATTTCTTACATTATTTCCTTATATCTACAGACATCTTTTTATTTCTTTTTGCATTTATTTTCACATTGTTTTGTTTTTCGACGTATTCTAGAAGATTCCCTGCTTTCTGACGAATTGCTAAGACGGACAATGTAAATCGTAGGCGGAACAAATTTTAGTTGAAAAAAAAGATACCTCCAATTTATAAACAACGATTTACGAAATGCTTGCTTGGAAAAAATGAGTATTTCATGAAGATGAGAGTAATAGATTTCGTTACATATTTCGAGATGTTTTCTATTTTATGAACATCCTAGTTTTATAAAATACCAGACATTAACAAGATTACCATTGCTTTCTTTCTTTTTAATCGAATATAGAGAATTGATTCGTCATGTTTGTCTTATGTTCTTATTTAGCGTGTTCTTCATTTTCCCTCTGATTAATATCTATCTATCTATCTATCTATCTATCTATCTATCTATCTATCTATCTATCTATCTATCTAGGAATATGCGTGTAGAAGCGAAGAATTAAGTTAATCTTCAAATACGGATCTACAAATTTTAATAATTTTTATTTATTTGAGTATTATAGCATATTTATCTATCTATCAATCTATATGCGTGTAGAAGCGAGGAATTAAGTTAATCTTCAAACAAAGTTCTACAAATTTTAATAATTTTTATTTATTTGAATATTATTTTTCTTTCAAATTGAAATATATGTCCGTAAATCCTTGGTTTTAGAGTTATTAGGTTTAAAGTTTGCAGTAGACGCTGTTACATCTACAATCCGAGATATAAACAAAACATACTTTTACAAACTTTGGAGGCGAGTTACTTACAACAAAACAAGACAAAATGTCTATATAAACGTATGTTTAAAAGGCCATCGTTGTACCTCAACACAGCAACACATAACAAATGTTCAAGATGTCTTCCGCTTGCTTCTATACATACGTGCACCTGCCTGATCATTGACTGATGGGCACTTTCAAATACTCCCACACGGTGTCAAATGGTTTCGCAGGTACCCATGGGACGTTGATGAAGCGTCTCTGCATTATTAATGGCTGTTGTACAACCCAGTAGTTTTAGGTGTCTCCACAGATAAATGTCCAAAGGATTGAGTTCGAAAGAACGTGCAGGTTCTCCCCTACTTATCCATCTTTCATGGTAGATGTTCGCTGGTACATCGTGAACAATGTGACTAAAATGTACTGGAACCCCGTCAAGCATGTACCATATACGTTTTCGTATTAGCAGGGGTACATCAACTAGCAGGTCTGGAAATATGTTCAAAATAATGATCTCTAGACAACTATTGTAAGACGTACTGGTCCCCTACAAATCCTGACCATACATTAGTCGTAAAATTATGCTGGTGTCCAGCCTGAATTGCACCACGAGGCTTCCAATCTGCCCTCATATGTTGGTTGTATAAATTTGTTCTTCCATCTCTACCAAACGTTGCCTGATCCATAAACCTGACTAAAGAGACCAACAACGGATCGCATTTCGGACAATACAGCGGATCACATTTTGGCAGGTCTTCTCTGGTGAAAGATTAGATGGTCCTCCATCCGTTACTATGAGATGTACGATATGTTAGGACCACTTGACGTGTACCAATCCCTGGATCGTTTACGGCAGCCTGTAGAATGTATACTTTGTGGTCAGGCGTAAAATCGGATCTCCGGCTTCCGCGATCCATAGTTTTTGGTGCTACGGATCCTGTCTCAACGCAACTATAAACATTAGCAAAGGTTAACTGACTCGGCTGCCTTCGATCTGGAAGCTCAGTCTGTAAGTAAAAATCATCTCTACCTTCCCAAGATATGAATAACCTGCCATTGTTAAACGGAATACTTCTCAGTCAACTCATTACTACACACGTTAAACGTTGAAAAAAAATAGCCACAAATATACAAGAATGACACATGTAACCTAGTCTACATGGGACCACAGCTATTGTAAAACGTCTTTAAACTTAATATCTCAAAAACAAAGAATTTAGGGACTTATGATCATATGGACATTTGCCCTGGTTTTGGTGTGATGAACTCGCATCCGAAGTTTGTATATATATATATATATATATATATATATATATATATATATATATATATATATAATGTGTGTGTGTGTGTGTGTGTGTGTGTGTGTGTGTGTGTGTGTCTGTGTATTTATTCGGCAGCTCACGAGATAAAGAAATTCATTCTTGTGGTTGGAGACTGGAGTGGTGCCTCCTGGGCGATGGAGGACGTGTGCTGCCCAGACACCGCGTCCTCTGTCGACAGTACTGACAAGATCCAAAGGAGTATAGGGTATTAAATTTGAGGCCGGCTTTACTGCAGAAGTTTCCGAAAGGTTCTCAGTGTTGACAAACCAACATTCGTGTATGAAATGAATACAATATGGAACCAGTAATAAGAATGCCAGAGAAAAACAATAATCACAAAGAAAATTGCAATATGAGCTCTGGTAAAAAAATGCAATGATAACAGCAGAAAAGTTGTGATAAATATGGCAACAAAGATGAGGACAATAGTCCGAATAATGTAAATAGTATATATACGAGAGTCGTTCAAAAATTTCGAAGTCTCATCTAGGAGGAATTGGACAAACAAGAGAGTTTTCAGTAGCTTTTAATATAATCTCCCTTGACATCAATGCACTTGTTTTAACGATGCTTAAGCATTGCAATTCTATCATCGACGAAAGTGACGTGCTAGTCCCAAAAAACCTCCTCCTCAGGATATGATGTCATCATTGTTTCCAAAACGGTGACCAGGAAGGTGGGATTTGAGTTTTGAAAACAGGATGAAATCAGATGAAGCGACGTCTGGTGAGTAAAGGGTATGGATAGAATTCAAAGTTACAGCTGGCGTCTACATCTACTGCAACCTGGGCAGTGTGAATGGGAACATTATCCTGAAGCAAGAGCACACCTACATTCAGCTTCTCTCTGCGTTTCGACTGGATTGCTTCCCTTAATTTTCTTAATACTGATCCACAGTACCGTCCATTAATAGTTGTTCCTTTTTCCAGGTAGTCTATCTTGCATACAGTTTTCTCATATCTAAGATCTCAGTTATAACTGTATGGGCCGAACCAGAAATGATGCCTATAGAATTACCTATCTGCTGCATTTCCTTGCGTGTCATACCTTTCTTTTGCAGATATTTTATGATTGTTCGGTCCTCTGTTTTGTCCTTTTTTATATTTATCGCACACCTCCCACATTTATATGAGCCTCACTCGCACAAACATTAAGACACAATTCAGCATCAGGTTTCTACACAAAGTGATATTTTGCCGCACAAAAATGTTCAGGTATGGCGCTTCTTTCTGAGTGACGCTGAGAACATTTTGTACAATACTCATATATATATATATATATATATATATATATATATATATATATATATATATATATATATATACAAACATATATATATATACACAGCTATACACACATACATATATACACACACATATATATATATACATACATACCATACGCACACAGACACATATATATACGCACACACAAACACATACGTACACACAGAAACACACGGAAATATGTATATATATATACACGCACACACACATATATACGCACACACAAACACATACATATACAGACAAACACACGCACAAATATATATATATATATATATATATATATATATATATACGCGCTCACACACACAGACTCACGCGCGCGCACACGGAGAGACACAGACATACACATACACACACACACACAAACACACATATATATATTGATGATTATAAGCTTTATTTTCATTGGGTAGACCTATTTGAATTGTTGTCCCTGTTTTATTTATTTTTTAAACAGTGAAATTAATAGCAACCGGCCTAGATCAAATATATATATATCCATTAAATATAACTTAAAATTAATTTCAAATGAAACATCCATTCAAAAATTTATATTATATATATATATATATATATATATATATATATATATATATATATATATATATTCATAGGAAAAAGAGAAAGAGGAAGTTAGAGACACATATACAAATATAAACAATATATATATATATATATATATATATATATATATATATATATATATATATATATATATAAACACTTAGTATTGATAGTAGTATTATCATTATTATTATTAGTAGTAGTTTGAATTCAGGTATGAAGAGAGTTTAGTCATAAGACATGACACATTTTTCGCAATTTATTCTTCTCATTTCCGTTTTGTACTATGAATCTTCCCAAAGGAAGCCATTTTCTACGCGGGAATAAGTGGGCCGAGTACCTGATACAAAGCCAACCAGCCAGCTATCCAAACACTGCTTACGCAAATGGAAAGGAGATTTTAATAACCTTTTAAAATCTAGATTTATGAGCTTTCGCGCGCTATTTGCATTTCGCTTTCGATAAAGATATGGCTTGAAGCGTCGCTCGATAAAACATGCTTTTATAATGGCGCCATTTTGAATTCCTTACTCGATCTCGAAAAATCACAAAAAGATCCGATAATCGGCCGAGAATTGCAAGGAATCTCGTTGCCCCTCCGCCGTGAAACTATATTAGAATTTCGGTGAAGAGCCAGCAATTGATGCAAAGTGCTAATCGCGGCGGAAGTTACATGTATGCGAACTCAAATCGTTCACACTTCCGGAGAGATCGTGCTGAGCAGGATTCTTCTTGGCAATGCACTGCTCGTAGTTATTGTTGGTGTTGATGTCTGAGCTCTGAGTACAAATCGGATCCATTTTAATTAAGATAGAAACAGTAACGAGTTTTCGTTGAAAGTAGCCAGGTTTCATCTGTGGAGCATTTAATCAAGGGAAGATTCCTTGTCAACGATTTACGAGATCAGGACACAGCAGTTATGATAAAGTGGCTTCATAGAATTCAAGAATTTGTCATGAAAAATATCAATTATTTTCTAAACCAGCGCAAAAGAAAAACTCAATCAAAAATAGTGTATTATCGTCTAAAATTCGTATATTATATGTTGCATGGTATGAGGGATGCTACTTAATTTCAGTGACGAAACGAAAGAATGAAAGAAAGAAAGAAAGAAAGGAAGATAGAAATGTTTAACGTCTGTTTCAGTGAAATGGAAAAAGTCAATTTCACATCGTTTCATTTTTACTCTGTTATTTAAATGCCCACAGGCATTCATATTTATGATTCTAATTGCAATATTTTGTTAAGATTGTTAAATTCAAATATTTATCGATGCGATAGGGGAATTTTTACGGATATTTTATTGTCATAGAACTCTCACCATGAGCTTATTTCAATCAGTAACTTATGAATTAAGTTTCATCAGGATATTAAATAGGTACACCGTTAAGTTTTCACGACTATTTGTCGTTATTGTTATAATTGCTGTTTTTTTAATTTGTTGTTACTGCTCTATCATGTTATACTATTAATACAAAGACTGATTACCATAAGTGTGTGATGTAATGGAATAACCCGGCACCCCCATGAATGATTACGCTATAGGTAGTAAGTACCCGTTAACTGTCTAAGAGAGACTGGGATAGAAGGGGGGAGAGAGAGTGAGTGAGAAGACGCAAGGACGTCCGACCTTCCAATTAGTGGCACTCACTACTAGATTGGCCTGTGTGTATAACTGTATCGTATTTCATATTGTACTTGTTGTGTACAATAAACCTTTCTTCTAGTATCCACCTGGTGTTACTTATTTATTCTCTTAGCACGGAATATTACAGTTCCGGCGAGGATTGTCGGAATATAACAGTGAGCTATTTTCAAATATTACGCTGGTTGAACTATTTTTGGCGAAATAAAATTTTGTTATAGCTGTTACTATATTCATGCAGAGTGGATTTAATTTAAGCTCAATTTACTGGAAAAAAAAATTAAAAAAAATCATTGTCCAGTATAACGTGAATATGAAATTTACGAGCAAACGATTGCGAGACCAGAATGTTTGGTCGTAGCTCTACACTCAATGATTAGCACATTACTAATGATATTTTTGTCAGATGTAATTTTATTTATATTTCAAGATGAATTATTAACGATTATTTTATTTTTTTTACTTTTTTTTTCAGAGGGATTGATTTTTTTTCTTTCGGGCGAACTAGAACCGAAAATACATACAGAAAGACGATTTAAAAAAAAAAATGCATTTGAGAAAAATTCTCAAATTATAAAACCAGATATTGAATCGTCACTTCAACATTTTTAGTTTAAAATGCTGTAAAATTTCACACGCAAAGATTCTATCTATCTATCTATCTATCTATCTATCTATCTATCTATCTATCTATCTATCTATCTATCTATCTATACGCACACGGACACACACACACTGTATGAGTCTGTGTACCTATGTGTCCACTTAGAAATGCCAATCTCGACGTTACTCTTAAAGTAACGATACATCCATATATATATATATATATATATATATATATATATATATATATATATATATATATATATATATATATATATATATATTAATCACCCCAAGCAAGACAATAAAGCCACTAGGATGCAAGCGATTAATGAATGTTAGAGAATATGAAAAAACTACTATGAAGGAGAGAGGACAATAATATTATTAAGACTGAAGATAGCGATTGATACCGCGTTGAAATGTTTGAAGTTCAAAGTTGACTGGGAATCAAGAAGCCGGAAGAAAGTTACATAAGCGAGTATTGCAATAAACAAATTGTTAGGAGAGAACATGGGCTTACATCTAGATTGTTGTAAAATGAAGAGACATCTTCGCCAATCTAATACTGCGCTTAAATTCATAAAGCCTAGGTACCATAAAGGAAATTTCATCAGAAGAATGAAAGTATTTCTAGGAAAGTCACAAGGAAGATTTATTACAAAAATTTTGGGGATTTAATATGAAATAGTCGGTTAGAAAAATATTCATAGAATTTACATTAAAATACTAAAATTTTATTTTAAAATATAAGTTTACTTCTAGTTGTAATTGGTTATTAAGATGATATGTCTATCAGTTTGAAATTTATTCATGAATTTAATTTGCGACTATTTATAGATTGGTAATTTCTCTTACTTAAAGTTTAGTTTTTAAGTTAATATGGAGTGATATTTGAAGGTAATATTAGAGTTCTTGCTCTATCATATATTGTATACACATCCATGCAAGTTTCACATATACATACGTTCTTTTACAAGTGCAGTCACTCATACAGGTACACATGTACCGATATACATGGGTAATTTCATGTATTA
>OZ038487.1:84150990-84185990 GCA_964036315.1 Acanthosepion esculentum
TTTTTTAAGTCTTCTTTCCGCGTCTGCTAACAATACTGTGTCTTCTTCATAAATTATGTTATTCTCACAGAATTGCCTCGCAGAATAGCTTGAATATATCCAGTGAGAAGCCACACACTTGCCTTACGGCCATTTTTATTTTTTTATATTTACTGAAATCATTTTCTATGAAGGCTGTTTTCTCGCAGTTTAAGTTTGGATTATTCTAATAACTTTCCTAAGTATGGCACGGTTAATTGGCTGTTACAACATTTCTTTAAGACATAGTTTATCAAATACGTTTCCAGTCTTGAATCTTTCGTATTTAGCATATTCACCCCAATACACTGTCACTACGAACTGAGACACTGTCCACGCCCTCCACAGAGTAATTCTTCTATATAAATAAATGCGAATGTCAGTGTGTCACAATTTTTCATGTTTGCTCCTAGAAGCTGAAGCCTAAGATATCATAACATTTTGGGATCAGGCCGACTCCGTGGCAAATTAAAAACATTCCGGGACGGATCCGGACCCGAAATCCTGGAATTTTGATTCCCAAATTTTCATTACTGTGATTGTTTTCGGCGATTTTTTACATGATAAATTATTTTGTACAATGATAGTTTTTATAACTTGGAAATAAATTTGGGAATAATTGAAATTAATTGTGAAATCCAGCGAAAGACATCCATAAAATAAAAATAATTGTTTGTACAGAAAATAAGGACTTACGTACATCGAATTGTCTTTAAATTAAGTGGTTGCGGAAGAATTATTGTTGAACTTTTTAAAAGGTAAGCTTAAATAGTAATGCAATACTTAAATGCAGCGATCAATTTTGAGTTCTTCTGTAGTTTATCGTTGTCTATTGCATACAGCAGCAGTATGACTTGCAAAAAGAAATCTCCGAGAACAGAGGAATAAATTGCAGTTAAAATAGCCAAGGCTGCAGCGAGGAAAAGAAAGTTCCGTGCAAATGAAAACCCAAATAAAACGGCAGACAGGAGAGCTTCCAAGGCTGAGAATATTCAAAGACTTAGGGAGTCTCAAACTCCTGAAGAAGCCGAAGGCTCAATCAAGAACCCTCTGCGGGAGATAGCTTAATAGTGTTCAAACCGATAGTGCGGTTGTAAGCTAGTTATAAATATTTATCGAAATGTTTATCTCCTGCATGAATATATCAATGAGTCTTTCTTAAAATACGTGGGAGATAATAACAGAGAATGTGAGAAAGACTAGGAGAAGGAATGGGTGATTGAATAGGAAAGAGAAAGCCATAAAGAAGGAGAACTCTTTTCTCCCTGTAACCGCGTAGAAGGAGGAATGTCACTTGTGATCCACATAATCATACTCAAAACGAATTTTACTGATAAGTGGAGAAATACATTAGGTCATTTACGAAAATTAAAACGCTCCAAATTTCAACCATATTTGAAAGGATTAAATTGTTTAAAATTTGTCCTTTTCTAGAACTTATATTTAATTAAATTATTTTTTATTTGATTAGTATATTTCCTTCGTTACTAAATGTAGGTAATTGTAAAAAGGCTTGTTAGGTTTAAATTATGGTATTGTATTTACTATTTGAATCGTAATGTGGCTTAAAGTAACGTAGTAGAGACTTGATTTCTTGTCTTCATTTTGAAAAATCCCTTGTATCTTATCATCAGGAGTTTATATTATTCTGGAAAGATTATCGCTATTTTCTTATCTAAACAAATGTCAGATAATTTTGCGATTTTGTGATAATGTATTTTTTTAATTTATTGTGTATTGTTTGTCTTTTTATTTTGTGTTTTTACATTTCTGTATATGTCTACAAACGGTTGTGCTGTTTGCAATTTTAAAAAAATTTTAATGACGTGTTCTGTGGATAATTTTCATTTTCAAGGTACATTCTGCTATTTCTATATATTTTTGGCTTAATTTGCTACTACAGTAGCTTGTGGTATTAAATTAGTTTGTATGCCGTTAAAGCTTAGTAGACATTCGTAATTTGTTATGCAATTTCAGTTTGATGTAATGCGTGTTTAGATGGAGTGAGATTTGTTCTGTTGAGCTTTTAGGATTTGTATCGTCTTTTCTGTGCAGGTATATTCATGTATTAGTGTATATAAACAGTTTTGGTAGTTTTTGCTAAGTGGTTGAAGAATAGTTTAATAAATGTTTTAACAATTTGCGTTTCCAGGCATTGTTGAGTGGCTTGTGTCCATTTCAGCGTCGGATTCCAATTGTGAAAGAAAACTTATGGAACCAAAATTATTAATGATTTTAAATATCAAAATCAGAACTTTGGAATTTAATTCCGGTGATCAGTGAAAGCCTTATAGCACAGCCTTATAAATTTTATTAATGAAATAAAATGAATTCCATCTTCAACAGGATCTAATAAATAACCCAACAGTCGATCGAAATACAGAATGTTGTATTAACAAATTTACAGTAAAATGCTTTCGTCTTGCTTCTAGAAAATTTTATCAGTGTTGAAGTCAGATTAATTGCAGATGAGAGAAGAAGTTATGAAAAATTTTATAGACAAGTAAATATTCATAATTAATTAGTTATGTCAATTTACAAGCGTAATATTAAAATTTCATTTAAATTGCATCATAAAGATATAAAACAGTATAGATAAATTTTTCAATAAGAATATTGCTTTGTTTCAGAAGTAGCGAGCCATCAAAAAAGAGATTAAAGAATTCCATTCATCAAATCTGAAGCGACACACTGGTCAAATTTGATTAACTTCTCACAAAATGGAATTTTTAAACCTGCGCTTGTCGAAGGTTTATTTAAAAAAAAATAATAAACTGCAAGAGGCTCTAATGAATGGACTGACATTGGATTTGCCGAATTTATCTGCACATTCGTAAAGTGTGGAAGGAGCAGTTAAATTAATTACTGAATCTTCACAAATTTTATGTAGACAAGAAGCAAGATACAAGCACTTTATTACTAAATCACTGCCCAGTCAAAGAAGATTTCCATTTACTTCAAATGGAAATTATACTGAACAATATATGATGTAGTATTATACAGTACAGTGCGTTTTATTTCGTTTTTAATAAACAATGAAACTTTCAAACATTTTCTCTTATAATTTATGTCCAGAAGTATTATAGTATTGTATACAGTTTTAACCTAACAAATAGTGTAACATCTTTTTCATTGAGTCGGCTTTTCGTAATTTTAACAATTTTTACACGGTTATCACTTATCGAATATAGTAATAAATAAATATATAAATAAATAAATATTTTGCTTTTGTTGATTCGTATTTAGATTTTTGGTTTGAATATTTTCCATTCAATGTTTCTAATAGAAAAATATATCATTATTATCATTTATTCATAAAATAATTTAAAAAAATAGGTCAACTTGTAAGCAAAACCCTGCGCAAATTAGGAATTTCTCTTTATATAAGATATTTATTTTGATTTTCCAAGCGTAACGTAGATGTGGCACAAGGCCGGAAGTAGGAGGCACCCATTGAGGATCGAACTCACTACTCAGTCGTAAGTGTTCTAGCAAGACAAGCTTGCTAACCATGGATTTACTTGACCTCCCACAGGGTCAGGTTGTGATGCAAGGTCGGTTTTTAATTTGGGAAGGGAGGGGGAGTGGACCCGAGTTTTCACCCGGGCCGCAGTACTTTGCCTTTAGCTGGTCTTAGCTTGTCCAAGCTGGTCTTTAGCTGGTCATAGCTAGTCATAGCTGGTCTTTAGCTGGTCTTAGCTGGTCATAGCTAGACGTAGCTGCGATATTACCAGCGCAGGGACGAATCCCTGCAATCGGCCTGTATCAGAGATCGAATCTCAGCGAAAAGCGATCGTCCAGTGAGTAATCTGAGAACAGATACTGCACCGTGATCTTAGCCCTGAAGCTGAGACGCGACCGGCCAGCACCGACCGCGAAGGGGCGGCACCGATCAGTGATTTTCCAAGCTACGCTTGGATGTGGCACAAGGCCGAAAGTAAGGGGCACCCAGTGAGGATCGAACTCACTACTCAGACGTAATTGTTCTAGCGAGACAAGCTTGCTAACCATGACACCGACTTGAGGTGCCCAGTTATTTATATTTAGGTATAGAAAGACGACCGACCTTCTCTACACTAATTGTTGAACATGGACTCGTCCTTCCACTAGGTGTACAACGTCTGATCATCGGAACGGTTGTCGCAATACAGGTCACAAAACTTAGCGTTTTAGTCGTATGCATTGCCGCAATGAACTGTGAAATTGGTAAAAGCTATGAGGACCTTATTTTTGCTGTCAGTGGTTATCACATCAAACCCCAGCTTTCGCAATGAGTGCAATGATGATATTCTAAAAAAATTGAAAACCCAAACGAGCAAAAGAAGTCACCCGGTAGGTAAAATTTTCCTTAATTTCTCCTATGAATTTCATTTGATTTTTTACGGCATATCAAACCTGTGTAGAATATATTTTGGATTGTAAGAATACTCTTTTTTTTTGAGAGAGGATACCGCATTAATAATTATGTGATATCCTTTGATGTACTGTTATTGAGAATAGAAATGATTTAATAAAAATTAAATATCAAACTGCATTTGAAACTGATGTCTGTATCACCTGAGTATCTTAGGTTTTATAAGCATTAAATATGATCACTGAATGATTTAGATGGAGACGTTTAGTGTTTTGTATTGACCAACGAACCAAATATTATCCAGGACAATTTTACCTAATATAAACTTTTAAACATCTCAATATATCATCGCTAATAATAAATCGTATTTAATGAGTCCACTTCTATGCCTTAGATGCCTAAATTCTCTTATTTCTACAAATGAAATTGCGTACCTTCAGGATATTATGGTTTTAAGACAAAAACATGAATATATCGTTATTTCAATAAATTTTTATCAGAGTACAAAATAAACTTATGACTACTGTAAACATTACATTTTTTACATTTCCAAAAAGTTATAAATGAAATGAACATAAAAAGGTAGACTTATGTAACTGCAGTTATTATAAAAATAAATTCTGTTCTTTTCTAATTTGAGTAAAAATTTGGTTTGATATATTTGTATTAAAAATATTTATGCCAGTTATTTCCCTTATTGTAAATGACTTCACGAATATAATTGAAAAGTCCTATAATTTATCATCTTTTATATATCGAAATAGTTATATGACGTTAACTTATCTAATTAAACGTTTTAAAACGTATTCAAATTTTAATATTATTCTAATGCAATTCTTGACACTTTTTCTGATACAGGTTCTACTATTTGAATGGATTCATACCTTTCCTAACATTATTTGGGCGTAAGTGAAAGTAATGGACTCGTCTGGTATTTGAACTGGCCTCTCGGAGTTCCACCCATTACTGCACTTGCACATACTTTTACCAATATCTTTAAGGATTCATCAATGTACAATGAGAAATAGTCTGCTGATATAACACCGTGATATTAAATATAACGTAAGCGAAATTATATCCGAGGTTTCTTTTTAAGTTTTGTGCCCAAACCAGTATTTAAAACCTAGTTAAATGAACAATGTTCAGATATATTTTAGAAGCCCATCTTGTTTAGACGTACAGTTTGAAAAGAAACACTTCCTATTTCTTAAAATCAGTTTAAATTCTAACCATATGTAGCATCTTCCTCCTCCTCCTCCTCCTCTCTCTCTCTCTATATATATATATATGTATATATATATATATATTATATACATATATACCTGAAAAAAATAAACTGTGAAATCTCCACAAATATTCTTAAATACCTATAGGTGATAACAGAAGTCATTCGTTTATACTAACGGCTCCCGTACTTAATACTTCTCGTTTTCACTCTCGAGTGGTCCTGTATGACGTCACGAGCTGTGTTGCGATTTTCGCTTCCGCGTCTCGTATACACGAGTTTGTCGCTGCTTGGAAATCTTTCATGCAACAAAAACAGACTATCATTATTGTTTTGCACGTGTATTGTTTAATATAGTGAAATGTAATTGTCATCTTTGATAATGGCTTATGTAAACAGAAAGCATAGATAGGATTAAAAAATATGTACCAAGATGGTGTTTTTCTTTCATCTTTCAATGATAATGTTATTAAGTTTATCAGACAATATGAAAGGAATTTACTTCAAATAAATAGACGAAACTTGTCTATATTATTTAATGAAAAAATGCTTCAATATATATATATATATATATATATATATATTGTCATCCACAGACAGACTGTTTCGCTGTATCACAGCTCATCAGTGTGGCTAGACGTTCGTTTGCCTCTAGCTAGGATCGAAAACCAACTGAATTAGTGTCAGTCGGGGATTCTACCACTAAGCCGTTGACGCACGGCATGGATGAAGGAGAATTTAAGCGTATTTATTTTTAGATAAACACACAGTGACAGAGAGAACTCGATTCGATTTACCGAAGAGTCTTGCATTATGAGCTGTAATAGTCACTGTTTACAAACCCACACATCCTCCCCAGAGAGCTCAACTGAAATAAATTTTTGAGGAGCCTATATATATATATATATATATATATATATATATGTATGTATTGAAAAAATATTGCTTAGATGGAAATTGGAGGCCCAGTACGAAGTCCTTCTCTTAGTAAAGCAACACGGTCCAAATCCGCAATCTTAAGTACACTTCTTCAGACATTCTGACCAATACGTATGGCTCTTCCATCGCAGACCACCTAATAAATAGCCATAATTGTGCTACTAGTTTCAGTGTTGACTCATTTACCAATCTTAGCAAGTCCCATTCGAATTAGCACTTGAAAGTGTTGGAAGCCATTTAATATTTAATCGTTGAAGCCCAGTGTGTGTAAACAGAAGGACTTCGTACTGGGCCTCCAGCTTATTTCCATCTAAGCAATATATATATATATATATATATATATATATATATATATATATATATATATATATATATTGTCCATCTTTTTTAGTGATAATTCTGTTTATATATATATATATATATATATATATATATATATATATATATATATATATATATATATACCTATATATATATAAATATATATATATATATATATATATATATATATATATATATGAAGAAATATAGTCTTAAAATGTGGTATATTTATGGGATAAAGTGCTCAATATCAGAGAGCATGCGTAAATATAAAAGTGAACATAGAAGTCAACACTTAGAGGCGACAGACTGTTTCATGCTAGATGCAATCGTCAGGCCATATATATATATATATATATATATATATATATATATAATTAGGAAATCAGACGATTCCACTACCTAAGTTTTAAACTTTCTGTATCTTCAGATGATTTCGATCAATTGATTTCCTAACGCTTTATTTTATAAAAAAGAAAAAATTAATGAACGATATATTATTTTAAAAAAAATGAATAAGGGTACGACATGAGCTGTAGTTGAAGTTGAGTAGGAGAAGGAAGAGCAGGTGCGGGAAAATCAAGTGTATTAGAAACGTATCAGTGGAGGATTAAATGAAATATACATATGTTCTATTCATCCCGCTTCAAATGAATTCAAAATGGACGTTTTAGCATGTATACAACCGGTCATAATTTCCGATCCCTTATTCAAAAGCTTATATATTAATATCTATCAGTTTATTCATAAATATCTATCTATTATTCCTTGTTCATATGTGTCTGCTCATCTCACTCCCTTTCAATCCCTGTGAGTTTTTTCATATCTGTATCTATTTGGGTCTTTGTTCGCTTCTTTTACTCCCTCTCTCTTTCTCACTCTTTCTCTCTCTTGCAATGCATCTTTCTCCAACATTATCTATCTATCTATCTATCTATCTATCTATCTATCTATCTATCTATCTATCTATCTATCTATCTCATTCGCTTTATATATATATATATATATATATATATATATATATATATATATATATATATAATTTAAAGAAATATTAAATATATATATATATAATTCAAAGAAATATTAAATATATATATATATATATAATTTAAAGAAATATTAAATATATATATATATAATTTAAAGAAATATTAAATATATATATCTATATAATTTAAAGAAATATTAAATATATATATATAATTTAAAGAAATATTAAATACATATATATATATAATTTAAAGAAATATTAAACATATATATATATATATATATAATTTAAAGAAATATTAAATATATATATATATATAATTTAAAGAAATATTAAATATATATATATATATAATTTAAAGAAATATTATATATATATATATAATTTAAAGAAATACTAAATATATATATATAATTTAAAGAAATACTAAATATATATATATAATTTAAAGAAATATTAAATATATATATATATAATTTAAAGAAATATTAAATATATATATATATATAATTTAAAGAAATATTATATATATATATAATTTAAAGAAATATTATATATATATATATATGTATATAATTTAAATAAATATTGTATATATATATATATGTATATAATTTAAAGAAATATTGAATATATATATATATATATATATATATATATATATATATATATATATATATATATATATATCAGTTTAACTGACAGTCTGTCCCAATCTATCTATCTTTTTTTTTACTTCGTTTTTATCTATCCCCCTGTTGCTCTACTCACTTCCTGCCCCTTGATTCCCCTGTTTCTGCATGCACCGCTGACAACTGTCCTATTAATGTACCGTTATACTGCGTTTATCATGACGACTGTCCCATCTGTAAAAGGTTTCTTTCCCACGACAGCCATCAGATAAATTTTTGTATTTAAAAACAAAAGACAGAAACAGAAAAGCCAAGAACATAAAAAACCTCGAACGCAAACCACAAACAATAAGATGTATTCTGTGAGAATACAAATGTAAATGTCCTGTGCTAGAAAATAGAAAAGGGGACATTTTATGGAATTTCAGAATTTAAACGGATCTTACAATATAGCACAGGAGAACAGATCCTGTCAGCGTCATCACTCGCGAACATGTGATTCATACATTATATCAGTTATTCAGAATTTTCAAAAAATGCAAAAATACTAAAATTCGTATTAATTCTGTTAATATAAAAGTGTCAACTGTAACAATGATTAATAGAGATCCATCCAAGAAAACCTTTCAAATCTTCGACTTTTATGTGGAGTTTCCCTTCAGGACGTAGGCAATCATCATTCCTACCCACCCCGTCCTCTTATCGGTATTTCTATAGAAAATATTCAGACGAACCGGGTTCCTTAATTCCATCAGTTCTAACCTTCACGGCTGTCTTGGCATGCCACGTAAACTGTAGCGAACCATCCACATACCCTTCGTATTCTTCTGCTGAGAATTTATTTCACTCTAACCGTTTCTTCCCGCAAATCGCTAGCTTGTGGAATCGACTACCAAATAGTTACTTTCCCCACTAATACAATATTAACCCCTTCAAGTCTAGTGTTAACCGTTATCTTTCGCTCATATTTTCATAAGCTGCGCCTATTACGTTTTACTCTTACCACTCACAAAACAACGTCTTTCAGCAATCCTCTACCTGCAGTGTTTTGGGGCCTTTACAGGATGAATATTTTAAGCAATTCGCACCAATCAAGGCAACAAAGCTACTAACACACAAGCTATTGCTGAGTGTGTAAGAATATAAGAAAAAAACGTTATTAAGAATCAAGAACATTAAAAAAACAGAAATTAAAACGACAGAACATTACAATGGATATTGCATTTAAATGTTTGAAGATCAAACTTAACTGTAATGTTAGAAGTGCGATAAAAGGGACTTTTAGTATAGAGCTTATGATTACATTTAGCCATTTCAAATGCAAAATGATGATATTTGCCATTCTAATGCTGCGCTTAAAGTTATGGAATTTTGGTACCAAAGAGGAAAGTTCCGTAGAACAATTATAGAAGTATTTATATAAAAGGCAAAAGGAAGCTACATTATGGCGGTGAAAATGTGACTGAAGCCAACATGGCAGGTCAGGTCCAATGGTATTGCAGATTCTTCTTTTGATTTTATCAAGTATCTCTAAATATATAGCGAGAGCACCAGACCATATGTGACAGTAATTAAAAATGAAATTCCGGTCGAGAAGAATTATTATTATTATTACTATTATTATTATTTATAATAATAATAATAATAATAATAATAATAATAATAATAAATATCTCTAGCTAAAGTTATTCAATGGCTGAATAGACTAATGATTTTTGTGAAATAATGATAAATACTTTAAAGTGAAGTATGGTTTCCTCATCTAAATAGTAATTTAATCTATCTGCGAATTATTATGATTATCTTTACTTATTTATTTCCCTTTTGTAAGTAATTTCAATAAAAATTCTATAAATAGAAATTGCTTTGACATCGAGCTCATCGAGCGCATTCGGCGGCCTTTAAACGAGTAATATTAAAAACTTATTAATATGTATTATGTTATTTCTCTTTTATGAATTCAAATGCCGCCATTATGCAGGATGGCTGGAGATTCGTTACAAGAACACAGAACGAGACACATTTCTTCATAATAAACACATTAAAGTGCATAACATTTGTACCTGCTGAGTTCATATGCGTTATCGTGTGAGTGTGTATTACAGAATACGTTACGTAGCAACAGATGTTTCGCTCTTACTGCTTTTACTTCCACTTGTTTGTACGCATTGGTTTGGTATTTGCTACCCGTGACGGGCTTTACCTTACAAAGGCCGTTCTTTCGCATCATCTGAAAAGGTGGGATTATAACGTTGTCTTTTAAGGTAACATCGTTTATATCTGCCTGATCTCCTTTGCTCGCGGCCTATGATTTTATGAAATTCTTTTACATGACAAAGTGTTTTCTGCCGATTACAGTTGCATTCTTTTCCTAATTGTTTCACTATTTTTTTCATTTAATCGACCATTTCCAAATTAGCCATGGATGTTTATCACTTAAACGTTAATTTTAGTCGCAGCCATGTTTGAGAAAATGCCCCATTTTTATTTTTGAACACTATATTTATTATCGTCTACCGACTTGAATATTCAAGAAATCTTATGAAAGAAAAATATGCGCCCACCGGCATATTTTCTTTAATATTCAGGCCGGAAAACGATAATAAACATACTATTTAAAAATAAAAAAAACGGATAAATGATCAGAAACTGAAAACAAGAAATTATAATGTGTATATAAAGTGGAGTATCAAATCTCTACTACTCTCAATATATAAACTGGTCCCTCACTTTATGCTCATAGGAGTCTCAATACATTTATATATTCCAGAGTCTGACGATAAACTACATGCGGCAGCAAGGCCTCTGATCGGGAGGTTTTGCGGATCGTAGAACCATCTCCTAATCCGGTCCAGCCTTAATCAGGTCCACCCTTAATCGGGGTGGTAACAACTGTTAGGGCCCCAGCGATGTGCAAATATTTAACCCCCATATTGGGTTCAAAATAATATGAAAATATAAAAAGGCTTTTCATAGTAAAAAATACCATAATATTTACATTATTCAGACTATTGTCCTCATTTTTGTTGCCATATTTATTACAAGTTTTCGGCCGTTGTACGCTCCGCCCTTCTTCAGGTGGTTGGAATGTCGAACATAACCCTTTATTTCGCTCGATGGGGTAGACTCTTCTAGTTCCACGTGCCATGTCTAATGGACGTCAGTTATCAGTTATCTCCTGTTAACTCACCTATCCAGGTTCTCCACTGCCTTAACTCACAACTCATTGGACCCTGTCACTGGATCTAATCAATGCCTTTATCCACTGTGGCATGTGTACTTAAGGACACATGCCACAGATACTAAAAATACCAGTAATGCATTTAAAAAAAATACCGGTAATACAATTGACTCTCGACAAAAACTCACTTTGTAAAAAATTGTCAAGGAAAGCTGATCTACAAACCGATTTCTTACAAAGAAAATATTTTATTCATACGAATCTATCGTAAAATCTTGTCAGTATTAAATAACCCATTCAGGATGACATGCTGTAAACCAAGCCAAAGTAAAGCAAACCAAACCAAACCAGAGTATATAAATAAATCATGCCTCAGTATTTCACTGACTGATTGATTCGTTTTCCATGACTTTCTCTACTTTACTCAAGCCTTTGCAGATTATTTACAAAAAGGTTTCGAAGAAGTTTCGCAGTAAAATGAATTCTCAAGCTCGGAGTAAGAGGCTGAATGACGATGGAAGTGATGGCTAAAGAGTTCAGAGTCTTTCAACTATTTAAATGAAGGCAGCTGATCGACGGAGTTCAAAAAGCGGCGCACAGAACAGGTTTTTAGAGTGAGGCACCACGGTCATCCTCAGCGAGAGTGTTTGTTTCCTAGTGGTGAGACCAGTTCGATCTTACTTCTACTCTTTCGGCAACTGCTTTTATGAGGGTGAAAACCGCACTCCAATGCTCTGAGTGGTTAGTCAATAATAACGCTTGATCTACGGTAATGGCGAACCAATAATAATACTTGACAATTTATTTTTTGTCATATGTCTTGAAGGGGAGGAAGAAAAGCCCCAAGATCCCAATATGATTGGTGATCCAATCAAAATAATTGGCCTGTGTCGTAAGTATCAGAGGTGGAAACGAGAAGCTCTATGCCAGTCCTTCTACCATTCGTGGGTCAATCAAAATTGTGGCGTTGCATCGGTCATATACACCTTCAGTTGAACATTTTCCATGTTTCTGGGATCTCACTATCGTCACCTTCAATTAAAAGTGTGTCATATGCCTGATCAAAAGAAATCTGATTTGTATAGATTTACTTTATGTCACTCATTTCAACAATAATTCATTTATCAGGTGAAAACGACAATCAAGCTAAACAGACCTAAGACCAATTAAATCAAATCTCACCATCTCACCTCTTATACTGTACTCTGCAAGTGGTACAAAGCAGAAAATTAACATTAACGCATTGTTTTACCATGAAAAATATTATTGTTCCTTTAAAAATAAAAATTAAATCGCCAATTAACATTTAACACCAGTCATGGTGTCATAGAAAGCTGCATTCCAGAAGATAATCAAAGTATTAAAGAAACAAAAAAATTGGTATAAACATTAAAAAGAATACTGAACTGTTACGTAATATAAGTCCTCCTATATGTTTACTGAATTCTGGAAATTCTCTTCACAGATGAAGTCGAGAACAGAAGCAATGAAATAATATTTTTTAGAAGGATGCTGAAAATTTAATGGACTCAGCGTGTGAGCAACGACGACGTCTTAGAGAAAATGGAAGCCAAATTAACAATTACAATTAACACCAAATAGGAACAGTTGACATTTTTAGGGCACATAATGAGGAAAGTTGGTATAGAAAATTTGATACCCACAGGATAGATTAAAGGCAAGAGGAACAGAGGAAAACAACGCATAACCTACCTAGCATGCTTGAGTAAGTGTATGGCGGAACAAGTTTTAGGAGAGATAACAAAAAGGCAAAATGTATTTAGAACTACAGGAAATTGTGGCGAGCCATGATCGGTAACGTACTGTACATAGAACAACATTCAGGATAGACGTTGACTACTATTTTCTATTTAACACTCCGTTACTTTTTCGGTCTGCCATTACTGAATCCATAATCGCTTTAAAGTACCTATTGGTCATTGTTCTATATCTTTTATGAACCTTCTTTCTATGCGCACGTCCATGGGTATGACGGGAAACTGCATCCGCGTCCATGGGTATGACGGTAAACTGCATCCGCGTCCATGGGTATGACGGTAAACTGCATATGCATACTGGGTACGGCGATAAACTATGTCCAACAGAAAGGCCGTTTTTGAAAAAATAAGGTTGTCGGCTATACGTTTTTGGAAAAATAGTATTACCAGCTATACATTTTCGAAGGATTAATGTTGCCAGCAGTGAGTTTTTGAAAAACGATATTACCAGCTATACGTCTTTGAAAAAATAATTTTACCAGCTATACGTTTTTGAAAAAATATTACCAGCTGTACATTTTTGGAAAATAATATTGCCAGCTATACATTTAAATGTTTCCAGCAATACATTTTTGAAAACCAGATGTTTACAGCAATACAATTTTTAAAAACCAAATGTTTACAGCAATACATTTTGAAAACCATATCTTGCCAGACTCAAAATCATTTTCGGCATAAAATGACCACTAAGGTAGGAATGCCGTTAAACAAAACAACCACACCAAACCATTCTAGGCGCATAAATTCGACGTGACTATTTTTAGATCCTCATCAATGTTGCTTTTATTATTATTATGATTATTATTATTATTATTACAGAAAGATGCTGATGATGCAATGGACCAAACCTGTGAGCAACGACGAAATTTTAAAGAAAATGTATACAAAAATGGCGCTTATACTTAACATCATAAAGAAACAGTTGAAATCTCTAGGGCACATAATGAGGCGAAAGAACTTCGAAAATTTGAAACTCACAGGAGATACTGAAGTCGAGTGGGACAGGAGAAAAACAGCGAATAAAGTACCCAACGAACTTGTGTACATGGATAGCAGAACAGGGCCTACAGAGATGGCAAAAGGGGTAAAATTACTAAGAACTATAAAAGTCAGGAAATTGTGGAGATCCATGATCCCCAACGTCCTTAGAAGACGAAGACCTTTTAGATTATTTGGTTAATCCTTTTTTAAACAAGGATACACTTCATGGCAAACATAATCCTGGCATAAGATTACAACATATTCCAGCGGTGGGAAGTAACTTCCACTCGAACAGCTCTATCCCGCAAACCATTTCTGGGTGGAACTGACCCCCAGGTAGATGTTTCTACGGTCGCTACAATCTTAACCTATTCAAGGCCAGAGTTAACCGTTATATTCTCCTATCCGCACAAATTGCCGCCTAATGTAACCCCCTACCTCGAGTTGCTCCCAGAACATATAAAGGGTGAAACTTGTAAAAAAAAAACACCCCAAAATCTCACATTTCCCGCTTTTGTTCGGAATAATTTTCATATAATTTATGTTAATAAAATGAGGGTCAGTCTCATCCATTTTCAAGCAAGATCTGGTGTTCTGTAGTTGCAATGTAACATGTTTTACAATACAAATGGCTTGAAATCGAGTAGCGAGCAACCCAGGAGACGTGATTCCAATTATATCTTCAAGAACATGGGTGAAGACTTCATATATCCCGATTTCCCAGACGTAATCTCCTTATTATACGAAAAAACTCTCATGGGATTCTGCGTCACAAGATCATGGGAAAAGAAATGTGAATATTAGTATGGGTGCTTGTCACCACAACATCCTGCACAGCTGAAAGATTTCGATAGCTAACAAAATGAGTTGCATATTCAGATACGCCTTATGTTATTGTATACAAATGTTCTGTGATGGTAGTGCTTCTGGAAATGTGTTCAAGCAGACACTGCCTATTTATTCGGCCAACTGTGCAAGAAGCTCGTGTTGGCAACTGTCTTTCCTCCCACTGAAATTTCCACAGGTTTACATGATGTTGATGAAATGTTTCGTAGATCTAGTTGAAGTCAATGGGCTTCGTTAATAATGAACGCCATTGCTACAAAAGGTCATCTGAAATTCTTGATTGCTGACATTGGCTGGGTCACTGCAGAACTAGTTTATTCCATTGTGGGTTGGTGATCGTGGAAGTGAGTTTGATTGGAAATATATTTAGATGAGTTTTATATCGAATGTCAGTTTGACCCAAAACATTAACACAAGAGTACTTGTGTGGTTGTGAACCAGAAGTGATCTTCGAAAGACCTTTTTCCTATTGTCTTCCGCCTTCATATTATGAGCTGTTTCCGGCCATTGATCGTCGAGATTCTAATCCACGCATGTCAACGTTTCTGGATATTTCTCAAATGCTATTTTTACACGATGTATCGGTGTCATTCACCTGCAGTTGTATCTGAGCATGTACAGTCAGACATACGACTCTTGTTATTAAACACAATATAAGATTGTGGAAATCACTCTGCAGAAGTGTGTGAATGAAAATTGTGTTCAAATCTAATAAGATATTCACAATTTGATATAATGCCGTTTGAAAAGGTTTACAAACCTTTGGATACGACATGGAGTTTATATATATATATATATATATATATATATATATATATATATATATATATATATATATATATATATAGTGTATGTGTGTGCGTGCGTACGTGTATGTATTTAGGCAGCATGTCTTCATTCAGACATGTTTCATTGAATAATATAGTCATATTGTGTCTACTCATTTTGTATACTGATTCTTTCCAGTGGTCTAAACTATTTCTTGATGTTAAAATGAAATTCATCAGGTGTTTTATTGTCCCAAGTACTTTCGACCTTTTCTAAGATCATCTTCAGCAGTAAATTACAAACTTATTTGAACTGTATATATATATATATATATATATATATATATATATATATATATATATATATATATATATATATATAATTTTTATGTGCAGTACTTAGTGCAAAGCGCTCAATATCAGTGAGAGAGCTAACATAATAAGTTCTATGGATATGAGTTTGTGGCCTTGGTTTTTAAACTTTTGCGATCATCAGTTGAGGTCAGACGATTGCATATCGTTTAACAACATTGAATAATTGTCCATCCCACAAAAGGTTTAATATCTAAAACAAACACTAAATTAACTGAAGTTCTTTTTCCAGGTATTCAAATAAGATGTTCAGCCACCTTGACGCCATTTTATGTAAGAACCATTGAAAAACCCTTTGAGTTGTTTATAGTTATGGATAGTGTATAATATAAAGACTCGATAAGTGATGTCATTGTTGTCATTGGAAGATTTTGCGCGGATTGAAATTCACTAACTCATGAAATCATTGGAATCTTGTGAGAACTCAAACAACAGGTCCTCAGAAAAAAAAGACTGAAAACAGAATGTTTTTGGTATCACTACAAGGCAAGACCAATTTGGCACGCACAGAGCTCTGCTGTTCCCGAAATTGAAAGCACCACTGAAAGATCAATTTTTTTCCTCCGAAGCCCAATTTGATGTTCCTTTGTGAGGTATGATCAAAAGTAAACCAGGCTTTATTGACGGAATGTAAACCTGAAATAAATTTGGAAATATGTGTATCGCTGAATCTTTAAAAAAATCCTTTCTTCTCACGCAAGGTGACAAATCCTGTTTTCTTTCTTTTCATGTGCCGTGTCCATTCAGGACGTAGACGATCATGGCTCTCCACTTCCCCCTATCCCTGGTATATCTCAATAAGTTTTGTCCCTTTGCTGCTTCCCTCAGGCCATGTTCTGTCATCCACTTGCTTAAGACTGCTAGGTTTGTCAAGCGTTGCATTCCCTTGCCCCCTTTCCCCTCTATTCGACCTGTGTGTATCAGATTCTCCAAGCCCTCCTTTTTCATTACGTGTCCCAGAAATTCCAGCTGCCTCTTCTTGATGTTAAGTATAAGCTTCCTCCTTGTTTGCATCCGTTACAAGGGAATAAAAGATAATGAGACGACATTAGTGAGTATAAGTGACTTCTGAATAGAAATAAAGTCCTTCATTTTAACATCAGTTTCTAATTATATCGAGATGCAAACTTGATTCATAAGATTCTTCTTCTATCTTCCATGACATCTCTGGACTTTCGAGATCATGGTTCTCCACAACTTCCTGTCTTTTGTAGCACTCAGTAAGGTTTGTATTTTTACTATCTCACCTAATTCCTGCTGTGCCAACCATTTACCAAAACTCGTTATATAGGTTACGCGCTTATTTCCCTCGGCCTCTCTCGCCTTCAATGTCCTGGGAATGTCAAATCCTAGAGTCCTTAATTATCAAACAGCTTCCTTAGTGCTAAATGGTATTAAAATTGCAAACCTCTATCTATCAAGAGAAATACATTTCCTTAACTTTGATGTTTCATTATTCTAACAGCTCGTTTTATAGTATCGATGACTTTATTTATCAATGAAGCCGTTTTTGCGGTAAATAGTGACAATATTGAAAAATACACTCGTAATTTGGAAGAGAAATAAATTACCTTCTACTGTCTGTGCCGTGTCTCTTCAAGAGGTAGGCTACCATGCTCCCCACAACTTCCTCTCCCTTGGAGCTCTTAATAAAACTTGCCCTTCTGCTTTTTCTTACAAGCCCTATTCCGCCATCCATTTATTCAAGCTCATCAAGTATGTCATGCGTCGTCTTCGATCGTTCCCGTTGCCTTTATCTGTCCCGTGAGTATCAGATTTTCCAAGCCCACCTTCTTCATTATATTCCCTAGAAACCTGACCGTTCAAAGAGCGTCGGCAGGAAGAAGAGTTTTATTTCGTCTAAAGCTATATTGAACGTGATTTACGTAAATCATATGAACGTTTTTCGCAGGTCAAAATTGTGATCAAGATGGTTTCCATTATAGACAAATACATTGACTGTCTTGTTTCATATCAAAATTCTTTCATATTCGTATATTCTTTCCATTAAATTGCGGAATTTCCTCTTTTATATGTCGCGTCCCTTCAGGATGTTGGCGATCATGGATATCTACAATTTCCAGTATTTTGTAGCCTTCAATAAATTTTATCTTATTGTTATCCATCATGAACCTTGTACCCAAGCTTGCTATATTGGTTATGCGTCGTTTCCCTCTTGCCTTCAATCTGTCCTGCGAGTATCAGATTTTCCAAGCATTCTTTCCTCATTATGTGCCCTAGACATTTTAACTCTTCCTTTTTGATGTTAAGTGTGATTATTCTTTTTGTTTCTATTTCCTCTAAAACTTCGTCGTTCTTCACAGGTTTCGTCCATGGTATTCTCAGCATCATTCTGTAGAACGTCCTCTCTTTAACTTCAAGTACCTTTTCATCTGCAAGGAGAGTGTGCTTCATTTCTTGCCATATGTGCTATGAGAGAAATATTGTAGTATTTGTAGATGGAGTGTTGATTTCGCTATCTGTCTCTATCGCTCTTTCTCTCGATATACACACACACATACACACACACACACACACACACACACACACATATATATATATATATATTTTTTTTTTCTCTCTTGCTTGATATATATTACCCGCTAAAAATAAAAGAAATAAAAAGCCGGACCATGTACGTTGAATCTAACATAACGACATAATAACTATCGTATAAATATATACAAGGTCGATTGATAAATTGTAGTCTAAATTACGCAAAAATGAAAATAACACTAGTATCTAATTTTAACAGATATATTTACTAAAATTACACAAAAAATATCTTCAAATACTAAACTTTAAATTTATTCAATAAAATCGCCATTTCCTTCAACCATGGCCTCCAGACAACTTCGGAATCTCTTGCAACACTTCTGGACGGTCTCCTTGTTTAAGTTGGTGAACGCTGCAAATTCATTGCCTTCAGTTTATCTTTGGTGTTACAAAGAGTTTTGTTGGTCTCTCACTCAAAGGCACCTCATACATAATAATCAAGGGGTTTGCAGTCTGTGGAGTTAGGTTAGCACATGCAAGGGCTGATGCGGTCGAAGTAATTGTCTGAGAGCCATGACTGGGCTTTCCTATTAGATGACATAATACAGAATTCTGCTGCCAAATATAGTGTCTTCTAGCAGCTGTCCTCTTGACCCATGGCACCACTACCCACTCAAGGCTCTTGATGTAGACCTCTGTGATGAGTCTGAGGTCTTGTGGGAAGATGAATGGAGGCAAATCTAAACACCTTCGTAATCACTATTAACCTCATCCAACTCCTGTGGAATCCCTTGCGCTGTCCTTACATTGACACCCAAACACTCTGAAATGTTTGTATCGGAGCTTTCGGCGCAAATATCAAGCATTACAGCATGCCGTTTCCAAATTTCTGGCGGACTGATTTGCGTCATGATGCACTTTTTCTCACAGACGGTGCCCAAATGACCTTACTATATTGTGCAGTCGACAAAATCATAAAGAAGCAAAGCGAAATTAAAAATAAAATTGGCGACATCGTAAACTTGACACACACACACACACACACACACACACACACACACATATATATATATATATATATATATATATATATATATGAAAAATTTCTCAGCCGTCGCGTTTCGTTCAATGTGGACTTTTTAAGGCAAAAAACGAAATGAATTTATTAAAACAAAGTAACTATTAACTACAAAACAAAATGTTCTTAGAAACTAGAAGAATTTAGAAAAATGCTAATATATTCATATTGTCAACTGAAAACTACGTCAAGTACTGTCATGTGTGGAAATATTGTTTTTATTGTTGTGTTGACGGATTCAACTATTTTCTTTTGATTTCTTGATACAGGCGTGTACGTTCTTCTAATTGCTAAGGACATTTTACTGGGACGAAATATGAGAAAGGGGAATTTTTTTTTGAGTGACGCGATTCGTTCTTTAGAGACGCTGAAATTTGTAAATGTTAGCAAAATTTGCACAGCGCAGTATTTACATGAAAAGAAGAAATACATGCGAAAATATTTTTAAGCACCTCCAATAAACTATTTCATATTCAACGCGAAACAAAAGGCTCGTAAAGAATTTCTAAATGGAAAAGCGGCCTTAAATGGAAAAACGATATATATATATATATATATATATATATATATATATATATATATATATATGCGTGCTCGCGCGTGTGTGTGTATCTTTTTTCGGGTGCATGCATTAATTAAGTAATCATTTTCTCAGATTTATGTGTTTTATTTTTTTATTTTTCAGATACAACAGCTTGCGATGTTTTATTGGGTTGTTAGTTTTTATGGCCTCAACTACCACATCAGTTTACCAATTCTCAATTCAGTTCTGTCATCAACGTAGTTTCATGTCTATCGATTGATATCATTTCCTCGGTGACCAATCAGCTTACAATGTAAACTTCGCTATAAAAAATCATTCGTATGCCTTTTGAAGCAATGAGTTTTTCATACGTTAATAATTTGGCATTAAAATTGTCCGAAGGTCCGGTAGTAAATAGTTATTCTATGCATCTAAAACGTTTTTTTTTGTGTCTTCTTCTAGTAAGCCACTTGGTTGGAATCAGCTGTGTTGATATTTTGAATTAATAAGGCGTAAACGATCGGATGACATTTAATAAAAATAAATAACCCCAATATATTTTCGCTCTTTACGCTGAAACATGTTTAAACAAAGGATTACAATCTAAATATGTTATGTTTCACGAATACACAAACGTACACATACAGCCTCAAATAGACAGAGACACACGGACATATTCGAAAACAGATAAACAGAAACATACACACAAGCACACACGCATATACATTCATACATACATACATACATACATGCATACATACATACGAGGGTCATTCAATAAATAAGGTGAATTTTTCGGTATAAGGACTTCTAATACAGATAGAAGCTTAGTTCTTTCTTTCTTTTTCAACGTAGTCTCCCAGCACTGTCACAAATTTTCCCATCTGTGCACAAGCTTCCGTATTCCCTCAGCGTAAAAATCTTTGGACTGATGTCTCAGCCAGTTGCTCACAACACTTTTGACTTCATCGTCACTTTTAAACTTCGTGCCTCTCGTGAACGCTTTCAAGGGACCAAACAGTTGAAAGTCTGAATGGGCAAGGTCTGGGCTGTAAGGGGGATGAGGGAGCAGTTCCCAGCACAGCTCGTTGATGGTCTGCACCGTTTGTGCTGCTGTGTGAGGCCTTGCGTTGTCTTGATGCAAGATGACTCCTTCTGACTGATGACCCCTGCGTTTGTCTTAACAGATAAGCTTAAAGTCTTTGCAATGTCATCCACTGTCACCCTTCTGTCAGACTGAATGAGGTCATTGACTGATTCGATCACCTCAGGAGACCTCACTTCTGTAGGCCTCCCAGGCCTGTCTTCATCCTCAACACTGCTCCGTCCTTCTTTAAATAATTTAGCCAACTTGTAGACATTTTTTGTCTGAAACATGTGGCACCATACACAGTTGACATTCTCCTATGAATTTCAACTGGTTTGCACCCTTCAGCAACCAAAAACTTGATAACTAACCGCTGTTCAATCCTAGAGCATGCTTCTTGGTTGGCCATCATTGTTAATCGCCAAAACTCTCATTTTTTTTTAATCTGCAAAAGAAATTAAATCCATGTGAAAAAGAAGTAAAACAAAAAAAATAATAAACTCATTTATTGAATGACCCTCGTATATATGATTAGTGCGGCTAGACATCTGACAGCTTCAAGATAGGATCAAAACCCGACCGATTTGGCATCAGTCAGAGATTCTACCCCCAAGCTATCGTCGTACATTAGAAATTTTAACGTTTTTACTATACGAAAGACGTAAGTAGCTAGGAGAGCTCGATTCGAGTAGAAGAGCATTGTATTATCAGCAGGATATAAAACTGTTTATAAAATCACCCCTTCCTCTCCGACAGCTCAATCGAATTGTTTCGAGAGCATAAATCGTCAGCCACAGATAGAAAGTTTCGTTCTATCAGAGCTCATCGGTGTGATGAATAATTCCGATTGATTCAAGCCGGAAATCGACACCCGACCGATTTTGCATCAGTCAGTCATATATATATATATATATATATATATATATATATATATATATATATATATATATATATATTGTATTAAATAGTGTATATGTAGGCATCAATATATATATATATATATATATATATATATATATATATAAAAGTGAACATAGAAATCAACACTTCGAGGCGACAGTCTGTTTCATGCTAGATGCAATCGTCAGGCGGTGGCCTGACGATTGCATCTAGCATGAAACAGACTGTTGCCTCGAAGTGTTGACTTTTATGTTCACTTTCATATTTACACACGCTCTATCTCTGATATTGAGCACTTTATCCCATAAATATACCACAATCTAAGACCATATATCTTCATATATATATATATATATATATATATATATATATATATATATACTGTATATATTATGAAATGGAGACAGACAATTATTTTAATATATTTTCGGTTTGTACGTTATTTTTAGAGAAACAAATATTTAAATAAATGCTCTGATTATAATAAACCGTATTAAAAACATTTACCGGCCTGAATATCCGAAAATTTCATAGAAAATATATGTCCGCCGACAAAAAGCAAAAATAGAAATTTTGGTCTAACGTGCTATACCATTTAGCTACAGAAGAAGCGTCTGGTTAGCAAACTCAAATTACTGTTTACTGTTTAAACAACAATTTTTCCATTAAATTTCTCAAACGATCATATCTTCTTGAAGCATATTCTAACGTAAACAGTGACAGCATATATTATGAAATGGACTAAATCCGACAATTATTTTAATGTATTTTCTCTTTATACGTTATTTTATAGATAGAAATATTTAAGTAAATGCTTTGGTTATAATAAACAGTATTAACAAGATTTACCGGTCAGAATTGATGCACACACACACACACACACACACACACACACACACACACACACACATATATATATATATATATATATATATATATATATATATATATATATATATAAGTTATTTGTATAGACAGAATTATTTAAGTAAATAGCCTGACATGCTATACCAGTTTAGCTACGAAGGAAGCTTCTTGTTAGAAAGGTGGATTTACTGCATTTAAATTACAAACTTCCCATGATAAGAGTATAGCACGTCAGATATATGCCAATGATATACGCTATATTTATGGGGGAAATGTTCAATATCAGGGTTTGAGAGGATGCAAATATGAGTGTACACTGAAGTTAACACTGGCTGGCGACAATCTGTTTCATGACTAAACAATATCTTCAAGGAATTTATATATACATATATATATATATATGTGTGTGTGTGTGTGTGTGTGTGTGTGTGTGTGTGTGTGTGTGTTTCTTTGTATGTGTGTGTGTGTGTGTGCTTAAGTTGACACTGAGGACAACACGAAGCGGCAACAGCCTGTTTCATGCTTAAACGCAGTCTCCTAGTCTTCATAGCCTGAACATTTCATTCAATCAGGAATCAGACTGTCACCGCTTGAACATTTATGTTCTGATATTGTCTTTGTTCAAAATACCCGAGAATTAGGAAGGCCTAGATTAGAGAAAGTATCAAAGGATTAGAAGGCTATGTAAGGAAAAGAAAATTAATACTCTGATACACTTTCCATGGTAATAGCGATAGTGTTTGACAGGCTTGAGACATCTCGTCTGTGGGAAAGGGTTTCTATTTCCGTTCTTCAGGAAACTTACATTTGGCTACCTCTAACAATGAGCTGTAGCGCGTGAGTGTCTCCCCAGTGTGTATATTCGTGAAGCTAACATTATTCTCACAAGTATTGCATCGGCTAGAATCTTAATGACATCTACAGCTACTTCCTCTCTGAAGTTATGCAAATCCAATAAACCTTAACTCAAAAATTACTGAACCAATATTTGTGAAATTTAAACTCATCTATTTCCACCCTTATTAAAATATTTATCAAAATTTTCTGACATTTTTAATGCGTACTTTTTGAGATATTTGGAATTTATGAAAATGGAGTTAATATTCCGATTAAGATAATAATATACCTCTGAAATTAATAAAAACTATTTTTTTTTAAATTTTTGTCCGTCATATATGTTGAAACATCGGTAACGGGAAGGATCTAACAAGTTCTGAAAAACAGAAAATGTGAATATGGCATTGAAGATGAGGATAACATTCAGAATAATGTAAATAATGTGAATAATCAAAATACCTCATCTCAGAGATATAGGCAGATATTGTGTTGGTTTTATAGCAACATACGCTGCTGTGTGAAAGTACAGCAGCATTCAATTTCCTCATCTCTTATAGTAAATGTGTATATAACTGATATAGCTGCTTGAAGTGGTTATTAACTAATTTCGCATCCTGCCTCATCACTGCTTTTATTCCGATTCCAGTCCATAGTTTCTGTTCTGGAAAATTTTATATTGAGTTTTATTTCTTGGAACATTTGAGAGAGGATTTTAATTTGTTTCTGTATTAATAATACGAATGAAAAATTGATACATGCTTTTCTGTTGTGGCCTATTTCCGTGCATATTACGCATGAGGTCACTACATGGAGAAGCAGTGACTAATCCACGTAACGAATTTTAGAGCAAGGGTGACAAACTATAAATAAAGAAAGATGATATAGGGTTAATTACTTTGAGCTATAAAAGACAGGAAGTTGTGGAGAGCTTGACTAACAGAAGAAGGTTACGTATAGCGGACGCTCTTAAAAGTGATTGAAGAATATGGATGAATGGACGCAGACATCTGTAAATTATTATACGATGGAGATTCAAAATTTAAGGCAGTTTGTTTCATTATATAAGAAATAAAAAATGACTATCAATAGATGAGAAAACAATAAAACGTATCGTACATCAAGATAGAGCTATGCACCACATCTATTTTACGCAAAAGTTATCGAAGTGACAATAAGTCATTGCAAATAATGGGGAATACATAACTGAATAAAATGTAACGTTACTTTTTGAAGAATGAAGTAGATAAACACAAACGGAAATTATTTAAAACAATGTAGAGTGGAACATTAAACGGAAGTAAAAACGAATTTTACTTACAACATTTTCAAGGATTGACACGAGGCGTGTCAACGCAGATGAATCAAGATTCGACTTGCTTAATTAAAGACAGTTCGAATCCGAATTTAGACGCTGAGTAAATTCCGTCGGAATTCTACCGAAATATGGGCAAAATTTCGAATTCTTCAGTCTCGAACGGCCCAACTGACCTTTGCCATTATTATCAAATTTCCTGACCTCCCTATCGGCAAACTCATTTGCTTAAACTCGAAATGATGAGCGGGAACAAATATAGATCAGGAACATGATTTCATACTTCACCGGCAGACGTCCTAAGCCCACCAACCTCGCTCGAGGCTTGACGACGTCAGACAGAGTGGACATGGTGGTGCTGGGCAAAATCTCGTTCAAATCTGAGTGATAAAATGATATCTAATCGGTTTCATATATTTAGGATTTGGTGCGATTTTAATAATCGATACGAATCGTTCATGGCTGCTGTAATTTTGGAAACGTCGTGATTAATTACGTTCTTGGAGAGTATTAAAAGCGGATGGGATTTAAAGTCTCTAATTTGGGACGAATTAATCTTAGGTACAGAAAAGCCTATTGCCATCGACGGGCACACGGTACGACGATTGATTCTAAACAAAGGTAATCATATTGTTTGTGACGGACTGCAGTGTAACCCGGATATAAGAGAGTTGTCGGGACCGGAGAAGACGTCTCTTATATTAGGGTTTCTCTTATATCCGGGTTTGGTCTATTTTGTTTTATTAACACAGGCTCTAATTTGGGACCTGAGAAAATCTCTCTTATATCCGGGTTTCTCTTATATCCGGGTTACACTATATAAGTAAAATTCGTAAGATATTACTATTTTGAACAATGCGTAAATGGACAGATAGTGGACGAGAAAACTTCATATATAAAATGCGTCGCTCGGCAGGTTCGAGCCTGCGTCCCTCTTTGCAGGAGAAACAGCGTCTTATATGGCGTGCTTTGAACGCCGGGCCACGGAGGGCTTCATGATCAGGCAAGGTTGCGTATGCCTTAAAACATATTCACTCGTTTAGATTTTCTCAAAAGACATTTCTGCCGAGTTTCGTATCCAAGACACAAACAAATCAATTTCTAAAGAATTAATAGATTTTATAACGTCAAGTATATTTGAGTAGACGCCCCGTTTTTAAACAGCGTTCATTTTTAGTGGGTACATGTATTGGATTTACCAGCCCTGCTCTTTTTTTTTTAATATTTTCCTGGATAGTATAATTAATAACAATCTTCCTAGTTTGAGAAACCTAACGAAATATTACGTTTCTCTCAGCCCGACAAGAATCGAACCTATATCACATTTTCATTAGAATAAGAAGACCAGCTTGGCAGAGACTTTTACGCTTTGGTTAAACGTGGTTTCCATGATAAAAATGGATGCAGGTTTGATTCATATCCTGGGTCACAGTTTCTCTATAGTATTATTTCTCAATATAGGCCGGTTGTTATTAATTTCACTGTTGAAAAAAATGAGTAACCGGAATATCAACACAAACACGTGTATCCACTAAAAATAACGTTTAGAGCAATAAGAAATATCATTGGATAAAAATCAAATATATTCATATATATGAAAGGCTCAAACACTTATATTCCATGGTTATAATTTATTACACTGGGATCGAAATCCCGATCCGAATTCATAAGAACTACAAAGTAAAAAGAATTTCTTTTTTTCCTTTCTTTTTTTTATTTGTAGGTCTGATGAATTGGGTCGTGATTACGATTGCAATAAATTATAATCAGGGAATATTAGTGTTTGAGCCTTTTATATTATATTCTTGGTCTGTCCTGGATATTGACCTCTACCTGCATTCTATCCTCTTGTAAATATATATATATATTGACCACTAATATTATGTATCTATCTATCTCTCTATCTATCTATCTATCTATCTATATATATATATATATATATATATATATATATATATATATGTGTATATATATATATATATATATATATATATATATATATATATATATATATATATATATATATATATATATATATATATATATATAGTAAAGGTAACAAATTCATTGATATATAATCCAAGTAGATTCTAGTAATATGAAAACTGATCCCCAAAAAGAGCTCAATGTATTTATACCAGAGCAATATAATTAATAAATAATAAAAGACAAAATTACCTCATATGGGGAATAGTCTATTTCGGTAGACGAAGATATCGGTCGTCGGTTTTATCAACACCGGTGTGGACTGAGTTCGTGTCTATACAGTTGAAGGGGGGTGCGTTAATTAGAATTTAATATTAAATTAGATTAAATGATAAAAAATTTAGCCCTGACAAAGCATATACAATGCAGCTGAAGAAAGGATCATTTGCATTGACTCAATCATCCCGACTGCGGTCGAATCCTTTTTTTTTTAATTATTGTAAATAGGACAGGTTGTGATAAACACTTCTCCCAGACTAATAGTGTGAATACATGTCTTGATCCCCTAGTTGGAATTAAAACACAGTTACTTGCTTTCATTTCTTTTACTTTTTCTTTTTTTATGTATTTTAACTCTGATGCCTCTCAAACTTTCAGCCTCTAACTCTCTCTCGAACTACTTATCTGTATTTGTGCGTGTGAGCTGGTATTTTTGACATTATCAGTTCATATTGGCTGCTGGCGTGTTCTTATACTTGATGACAGACGAAGGAGAAAGCAATGAGTAACACCTGCAAGACGTAATGCGGGCGAATCAAGTTGACACGTTGATGAAACGCTAATAGAATAAGCGAGGGAAGATATTTAAAAACAAAAAAAAAGAATGTTTTCAATTTAAGAATTACAAAAAATAAGAAATAAAAAAAGTGAAAAGGCAAACTGAAAATCATAAAATAGATATTTGTGCAGGTTTTGGTAACTTCAGACTGCTGTAGTTTTTCTTGCGCAAGTAATTACACGCATTCTGGTTCTTCGACACCTGAGTCCAAAGAGGAGATGGTTGTCTGTGGAAGTTTTTTTCAAATACTGAAGTGAGCTTATCTAGATACAAATATGCATGTATCTAAATCTATTAATAGGTATCTATCTATCTATCTATCTATCTATCTATCTATCTATCTATCTATCTATCTATCTATCTATCTATCACAGGCTGTCCATTATCTATTTATCTTTCTATCTATCAATCTGTACGTATGTTTTCTCTATCTCTATCTGAATGTCTTTCTCCTTTTTCTCAGTCCCTCTCTCACTTTATCTCTCTTTCACTCTCTCTCTCTCTCTCTCTTTACTCATCCGTACATTTACCCATCCATCCACCCATTTGTCTATACAATGTTTAACTTCGCTCTTTCAGTTTGTCCGAATCTATCTATCTATCTATCTATCTATCTATCTATCTATCTATCTATCTGCACAGCATTCGATGGATAAATTGTCGTCTAAATTACGCAACAATGTAAAAAACACTGACATCGCATTTTAACAGATATATTTACCGAAATTACCATTTTTCTTCCAAATACTAAAGAGTAAATTTATTACAGAAAATCGCCATTGGTTTCATCCACTGCCACCAGACAACTTCGGTATCTCTTGTAACTCTTCTAAGCGGTCTCATTGTATAAGTCGGTGAATGCTGCCATAATCCTTGCCTTCAGTTGATCTTTGGTGTTACAAGGAGTTTTGTTGGTCGCTCAAGCAACTGCACCCAACACATAATAATCAAGGAGAATTAGGTGGCCAGATGTATGGGGTCATACAATTGCAGAAATTGTCTGACAGTCATGACTAGGTCCTCCTGCTGATGTAACATCGTACAGAATCCTTTTGCTACGCCGAGCGTCTTCCCGCAGCCACCTTCTTGACCCAGGGCAGCACTACCTTTTCAAAGCACTTGATGTAGGCCTCGGTGTTGAATCTGAAGCCATGTAGGAAGCTGAATGGAAGCATAAAGTCACCATCACTGGTGATGCTGCTCTGCTCTCTCCTCAGATTGACACCCAAACACACTGAAATGATCGGATTATAGCTTCCGGCGCGAATACCAAGCGGTACAGCCAAATTTCAGGCGGGATGAGTTGCGTGATACTGCTCTTATTCTCACAGACGGTGAGCCTAATATACTGTGCAGTCAACAAAATGCGTAAAAAGGAATGCGCATGCGTGAAACGAAAAATATAAAACAGCGGCGTTTTTCCCAACGCAACTTGTATGTTTTTCTCTAGCTCTGCCTACCTGAATATCTCTCTCGCTATATATATATATATATATATATATATATATATATATATATATATATATATATATATATATATATATGTGTGTGCGTGTGTGTCAGCCAGTTTTAGCTGTCTATTTCAGATTGTTCTTATTTGTCGATATCTGCCTTTTCATATCAATCATTATGTCATTATCCGCTCTCCCAATTTTGGTCTCTACCTATCTTAATATGGTTGTTTCTCTGTATATATCGTAATTTTATCTATCTATCTATCTCTCTATTTATCTCTCTCTCTCTCTCTCTCTATATATATATATATATATATATATATATATATATATATATATAATAGGAAGTGTGTAAGCAAATGATATAACAATAAACCCAAACCAGCTCTGTAAGATTTTTATATCTTTTTACGATAATTAATTAGGATTTAGTC
Organism: Acanthosepion esculentum; assembly: GCA_964036315.1. NCBI lineage: Eukaryota > Metazoa > Mollusca > Cephalopoda > Sepiida > Sepiidae > Acanthosepion > Acanthosepion esculentum. The sequence continues at coordinate 84,181,151 of OZ038487.1, forward strand.
GATTTCGGGGTATATATATATATATATATATATATATATATATATATATATATATATATATATATATATATATATTATAAATTAACTGATTTAAAATTTGTTTTTTTCGCTACACAGTAATAACCATGTTTCAAAAATGTAAGCTAAAAGCTTCGAATTCAATTTTGTAATTAAATTAAAAACATTAGTTACATTACAACATCACCGAATTTTGGAGTAACTTATTTTAAAATTTACTGAGTTTTAAAGGCACGGCAAAAATACATAACATTTTTAAATGTTATTGTTAACGTCAAAAAATTCTTACGGCATTTTTTCTAGTTGTATATTAAAAGATTTTTTGGGGAATGTTTAGGTTAGAACACGTTTTATTTAACTACAATTTTTAAAAAAATTCACTTTTAATTTTTAATAAACTATATTTATTTTAAAACCAAGTAAATGTATTAGAATTACTTACAGTATGTAAAATTATTTTTTCATATCAAGTATCAGTACGTATATTACCAGGTCACATTTTTTTTTAATTTTATATATAAATATTATTTATGTAAAATTTATGACAATGAGGGCAAAAGATAGCTAATTTATTTCTCTGATTCAGTAAACTTTTATTTATATAAATTTAGTAATATATAGTTTCTCATGTATGTACAAAGGACATGGGTCATTTAATGGCCTACATATTCTAGCTTTTCATATTAATTTCATAATGCAGGTGCTTTATTGGATTCTTTTAAGTGCTTGAAGTACTCTGAGAGAGGTGTTAAGGTTAGCATACGTTTTATTTAAATACAATTTAAAAAGATGTTTAGGTTAGAATACGTTTTATTTAACTACAATTTTAAAACCAATTTTAAAATATTTTCACTGTTAATTTTAATAGACTATATTTTTTTATAAAACAAGTAAATGTAATAGAATTACTTACAGTATATAAAATTATTTTTTCACATCTTATTATAAGTATGTATATTACCAGGTCGTACATTTTAATTTTATTTTTAAATATTATTTAAGGAGAATTTTTGAAAATGACGGCACAAAATAGCTATTTCATTTCTCTATTTCAGTAAATTTTTATTTTTTATAAACTTAGTAATATATAGTTTCTCATGTATGCACAAAGGACATTGGTCATTTAATGACCTACATATTCAAGCTTTTCTTATTAACTTCCATTTTACTGTAGGTGTTTTATTAGATTCTTTTAGATGCCAGTAGTACTTCGAGAGAGATGTTTGATTTTTATATTTATTTTAGAACTTTGATGTTGGTTGAAACTTTTTGTGAACTCATGGCTTGTGCAACCTATATATTTTTATGTTTTCAGGATTTTCAATAGAAGATATATTGCATTGGTATACTAATGTTTCCGTGCGACATTTATTTTGTAGAAGACAGTTATGAGGGTTTCTACAGTTACATAATTTTTTTTATCCTCATCAGATTTTATTTTTATTTTTCCATTGTCTGAAATTTTTTGGTTCTGTTATAAGTGTTTATTTAAGATATTAGCATTATGTTTCTTAATAATTGTTGAAACTTGACTAATGCATGGAATAATAATGCAACACAAAATGTACTTAGAACAAAATGTATTTAAACAAGAAAGTGTACACAATATTTACATATAGTCTTTTGTATATTCCTGGGAAGACCGTTCCTGGAGAATGTGTTGACTATGTCGCAGTCGGCAGAGTCTCTAGTGAATCTCGTGATTCGTCTTCCTGTCTTCCCGGTACCAACCATATTTATATAGTCGGTACTCCACTATGCAAATTAGGTGGATCTTACCACAACAATAATTTTTTCTAAGTTTATTTATATATATATATATATATATATATATATATATATATGAATACGGTGGTCCAGGGTGTGGAGAGGTACTGAGCTTAATAGGCGAAAATATTCAAGCACGGCGCTCAGCTGAAGATTGCAGATGGTATGGAGCACTTGATGTGTACATGTGTTTATATATATATATATATATATATATATATATATATATATATGTGTGTGTGTGTGTGTGTGTGTGTGTGTGTATAAATATATATATATGTAAACAATTTTTAAATATATTATTTATTATTTATATATTATATATACGCGGTACGTATTGGTAAGCGCTCAATATCAGTGATAGTGCTAACATATTTAGTTGGATTGATGTGAGTTTGTACTACCATTACTATTGCACCAGTACCACCACAACAAACTGTCACCACTCTAATTACAGTTTGCCGCTGCCATTGTTCCCAATATTGAAAATATTATAATTATTATTTCAATCTTACTATTAATTTATCTAATATTGTAATTATCATCTTTCTTGCCATTTTCCCCAGTTCATCTCAATGTTGGAACCATTATTCCATTCCCACTATTTCACCACAGCAATTACCATTACCGCATTAGTGTACAATTCTACCCCCAGCAATTTAATACCTCCGCATGAATACCAATAGCGATTATAAAGTGGAATTTCTACCATTTACATAAGCGCAATCGCCCAAAGCAAGCATTAAAAATAATAACAAAATAGCATTAAAGTTTTTAAAAAAATACTAACAAATTTACCTACCATAGTTTTACACAGACACCATTTTAAGAAAGGAAAAATAATCAGATGGATAGAAGTGTGTGAACGCGTGTGCATACGTATATGTGTGTGCGAGAAAACATTATTCTGCGAACAAAATAGACGAATGATCCACCACTTGGAAAAAAATTCGCTACACAATCCAACATTGAATACAACGACCAACCAATTGCGTACGTATGCACGCAACGACGCATGGATGCTCATATACGCCCAATCCCACACTGTTCATATATGTTTATGTTTGTGTGAGTTGTAATCCGTGAATGTGCGTGTATGTGTGTCTGCGTAAGTAAGAGTGGCGTTCCGACGACAATGTTGCCTCCCACTACCATAAAACACCGATATACGCAATCATAAATAAATCTAAAATTTAAAAATTAATCAGTTTGTCTGACGATCGCAAAGGGCGTGAAACACAGTCACAAACTATCATCAATCCGAGTATATATATATATATATATATATATATATATATATATATATATATATATATGTGTGTGTGTGTGTGTGTGTGTGTGTGTGTTTGTGTGTGTTAAAAAGAGGCTGTAGTTTGCTTTTAAATCTAAATAAATCGTTCACTTGTCCGTAATTTACAATCGCCTGAAGAGTTGTGTTGATATGCATCGAAATACGACTGCAACTGTGTACCGATTTTAATGTTTTTTTTATGTAGTATCAAAAAATAAAGTATATATATATATATATATATATATATATATATATATATATATATATATATATATCAAAGAAAATATTTTTATATATCCAATAGGAGTGAAAATTTATGCGAAAAAGAAGTTGAAAATGTAACTGAAGTCTTTAAGAATTTTTATTTTAAAAATTTTGGAAGGTCTTTAAGAATATGTATTTTAAGAATATTTATTTTAACTTTCAGTTAAATTGAAATGGAAAGACGTATGACTATGTTTTGATATGTCTCGCATCATTCAGACGCGAAATATATCATGGCATAGACACACGTCTCTCCATCTCAATTTTGCTTTTGGACTGTGAAACAGGTAAAATTACACACAATTTTCTTAAAAAGTCTAGTTGAATTTTCAACTTATTTTTTCTAATACATATATATATATATATATATATATATATATATATATATATATATATATATATATATATATATATATATATTCATTAAATATTCAACCTTCTGAATCTTTCTGAGAGTCGCTGCAATCTCTTTTGAAAATGAGCTTCAGATAACCCCAATGTCAACAAAGTCGTTCTGTTTGTAATTATCTTCGCATACACAGACGTAATTGATTCAAACAATCAATAATTCCATATTAAATGCAGTCACGTTTTAACAAAATTATGTTCGCGGCGTTGAAAAATTTTGATTTTCCCTCTTGAGGCCGTAATTGTTGTTTTTTTTTTCGGTAAAGCCGTGTCGAGGTGCTGTCGATTGTGCAGTTGAAATCTGAAGAGAAAATGTCTGTAGGCACTACTCTGCACAAATCTGTCGTCTGTTTTTCGTCACTCAGGTATCTCTCTGCCTGTCTGTCTGACTGTTTCTGGAGATCATTTTAAAACGAGTGAAGATAAATAAATGAGTAAGTGATAAATACTTCCACTGACCGAATCCTAATTAAAAATGAATTAAAGCCTATATTTGGGAAAAGAGATTGCTGATCGACGCACATTATTTTTTTTTACTGCCGTACGACACACACCTGCATCTTTGCAGCACACTGATGCCAAATGATCTACTGTTCTGGACACCTCGCCATGGAGCAAGACGAGTTGCCCGCCCAACAACCACCTATATTGTGCAGCTAGGTTATGACACCGAATTGCACCCTAATGACCTTTTGGCCTTGATGCAGGACCGTGATTTTTGGCGTCAAAGACTCACGAATAACCGACATAATTCAAGCGAAAGAAAAACCCTCGGAGTTCTGGTTAATAATACTGTTAGGAAACACTGGAACAAAAGCTTCAGTGAAGAACCGGTTTAATCACATGAGAGACACGGATTAATTATACAGTAATAGAGAATACCGTAGTTCAGTGCGACAATACGTACGATTCAAAAGCTCCGCTTTGCAACTTATTTTGCGGGGACCATTTCTATGAGCAGACGTTGTACCCCTAGCGGATGGACGAGTCCATGCTCAACAATTAGTGTAGAGAAAAACGGTCGTCTGTCTATAAATCAGAAAGAATGAAAATTTACTTCGAGCAAAAAAAAAAAAAATAGAATAAGGGAAA
>OZ038487.1:84188490-84228490 GCA_964036315.1 Acanthosepion esculentum
AATTGATTATCAAGGCGACATCACATTCGGCCTGAACTTTATGCACATATATACAAATACATACATTCATACCCATACACATACATACTTACATACACATACCTACGTACGCATACATATATGTATATAAATCAAACATACAAACAGACATTTACAATTACATGCATATACAGGAAAAATCAAACAACGTAAATTAAACCCATGTAAATATATATATGTATATACACACCCACGCATACATATATACACACATACATACGCACAACCCCCCCACACACACATATATATATATATATATATATATATATATATATATATATATATATATATATACTCACACACACATATATATATTTCAAACAAATCATCCTGAGTTTACACACAATAAACCACCCCACCACCAAAGGACAGTGGGTCATCGGGCCTTGTCTCCAACGGCCGAAACTAAAAATGAAAACAAGCCCATACATTCATGACTGGCAGCAGTAAGTAAACTAACGGGGTGGGGGACTGAGTGAATGAAAGGGGGGTTGACGGGGGGAATACACGACCGAGTTATATGCAACACTCCTACTCTGTCAACCCCAAACTCTTAGAGGAAAACCAGGCATTGACACCCCAAATCTGTTAACGGAAGTTGTGGGAGGGGGATAGGTCAAAAAGGCAGAGAGAGAAAGAAGTTATGATAAAGTTTTCTTTTGGAATGGACGCTGTTTTTTACTTCACTTTGAGAGTTCATAAATATTATAATTTTAAATGGTCTAAGGAATCCAACCATATGTCAGTTAAGGTTTTTTTTAAAAAAAAAATTGGTATGAAATAGTCGATTAGAAAAATATTCATAGAATTTACATTAAAACACTAAATTTTTTTTTTAATTTCCAATTATAAGTTTACCTTTAGTTTTAATTAACCATCAAGGCGACATCCCCATCGGCCTGAACACCATTCATGAGTTCAATCCGCGACCATTGCCATATTGGTAACTTTTCCTACTAAAAATTTAGCCTTAAGTCAAAACGGAGCGATATTTGAGTGCAACACCAGGGACCATGCTCTATCATACACAGTAAACACATCCATGTAAATTTCATATACAACCGTTCTTCCACCTCTGCAGTCATCCACACAGGCATACGTGTATCGACACGCACGGGCAATCTCACGTATCAGTATCACCATACATCCTTTTAAAAATTTCCGCATACTTACATATATATAGATATGCCCTTAGAATTCCCTAAACAAGCTATTAACATATATATATATATATACCCCTATATACATACATACACATCCAATAGTACAAACACATATACATACAAATATGTAGATACAAATACAGGCATGTATAACATTTTGTAATTACACAATACACCTTCATATCGGCCAGGTGACCCTCATGTTATAAAGGTCTCTTGAATTTAACTTATCATTATCATTGAAAGTGTATGATCTCTATACTAAGTTAAACTTAAAACGGTGTTTACAGTTAACTGTTAGTTCATACCTTTGACTTAAAAGATCAGTCTTATTTTTAAATCTAATTATTTCAAATTTTTCGTTAAGGCATAGGTAACACGGGGCGTATAGGGAGGTACATGTCCGGGATTTTCTAATCAATTTCCATTTAACCTTAGGTGTTTTCTTTTTTTCTTTTAGACTCCAAAAGTATTTGGATAATGAAGTCATATACTTATAGTTACTGTTATTAAAAGATTGCATATGACCCCGCCAACGTTCCTTGAATGGTCTCATGGTGCTACCAATGTAAAATTTCTTTATATTTGGATTTTCTAGTGTTGATATTGTACTAAGATAAACTACAGAGCTAGTTAAACAATTATTTTTTAGTGGACAATTATTAGGATTCCTACAATTACATAATTTATTATTTGTGTCTTTATGCTTAGTATTTCTGCTTGCAACCTTGTGGGTTATCAAGTTCTCCGAGTCCATATATTTGCTGAAGACTCTGTTGTTATGTTTTTTAATGATTTTCTCTAGGTTATCTGCACAAATATAGCTTAACTTAAGAGTATTGGGGTTAAATATTTTACTAAGTGAGTTAGTTTCAGATTTGGGGAAATGTTTTTTAATGAGGTTTAGAAACATGTGCTCTAATTTAGTTTTAACCATAATATTAAAAGGGGGAGTAAACCATATTATTTTTCTAGATCTCTTTCTCTTATTAGGGTTGCTATTAATAGGGCTTTTATATTGAATAGTAGTATTATTGTATCCACTATTTATGAGAGCAGAATTGTAAAATTCCCGATGTTTATTAAAAACATCTTTGTTTGAAGAGTTATTACTGATCCTGCATTCAATGGAGGAGGGTATGTGTTTGATGATTGAAGTGGGGTAGTTGGAATTTGGATGTACGTATATTGGATTGGAATTAATCTTTACATATGGTTGGAATGTGTTGCTGGCAAGGTCCAGGGTAACGTCTAGGAAATCTACTTGTTTAACATTAGTGGTAACTATTGTCCTGAGACCCAAATCCTTAAATACCTTATGAATCATTTTTCTAATACGGTCTACCTTAATTTTAGTGAAGTTTTTAACAACTAATAATCAATCGTCCCTATATAATCCTACACTGTCAGAATCTAGACAATCAAAAGCACTTAAATTATACAAAAGAAATAGTCCGACCAGGTCAGAAGCTTCTGCAGAATCCAAAGAACCCATTGATATGTCAAAACTTTCGTTACAGGACTTTTTTGTCCACTGTTCATCCTTGTAGATTAGAACAGAATTTCGGCACTCCATGATAGTATTCACTTCACTTTCAGAAATATTGGAGTATTCCCGAGCGAAATCCCAGGCCAAAGTGAACAGACTTTTCGATATATAGGGATGAGTTAATGGCCAGATTTGACCAAGAAACAGTAGTAAAAAGTGGTGAATACACATAGAAAAAGATCAAACAACTACATGTAGAGCTTTTAACTATAGACAATTAGGAAATCAGCCGATTGCTTTACCTTGGTTTCAACCTTTGTATATCGACAGGGAATTTCTGTCAACTGATTTCCTAACGCTTTATTTAAAAAACAATTATGAACGCTTTGTTTTAAAAAAAATGAATAATTGCACGACGAGAGATGTAGTAGAAGGTGAGGAGAAGGAGGAGGAAGATGGGAAAATAAAGTATATTGGTAATTTATCGCTAGGGATTATCCATACGTTCATTTAATCTCTTTTCAAATGAAGTGAAAAAGAAGTTTTTAGCATAAATACAAAGGGGTCATTATTCCTGACTTTTGTTTTTTTAGTCTGGAAATGTTATTATAGCTAATTTCTCTTGTTAACAAAAGAATGTTGTGATGATTGTTGTAAGGTTTACTTTTTTTAGTTTTTTAATCTTTTTTTAAATATTTTTTCCAATTGATCGAAATCGCCTGAAGATACTGAGAGGTTGAAACCAAGGTTTTTGAATCGGATGATTTCCTATACTTATATATCTATCTATCTATCTATCTATATATATATATATATATATATATATATATATATATATATATATATATATATATATATATTCAAACACGTTTGGTTGAATAATTTAGTTTTCGTTGTGATCTGTTCAAGTTCGCAGAGTAATTTCTTGGGAAAATAAAAACTATTTCAAAGAAAAGTTTGGTATTTTTCTAAATCAATTTTCTAAGGCGACTAAGAAATTAACCCGAAAAGTTGAAAGGATCAAAACGAAAACTAACCGACATCATATGTCTAAATTATTATTTAACCAAACCTCTTTGAATGAAAATATGCTGCCTAAATATATATATATATATATGTATGTATGTGTGTGTGTGTGTGTGTGTGTATGTGTGTGGGTGGATGTGTGTGTGTTTGTGCGTGAGAGTGTTTTTGTATGTATCTTTCAGCGCGAGCATGCGTATGGGAGTAGTGGTCTGGTGTATTTACAGGCAGAAATCGATAATATATTAAATGCGTACGCGCAAGTTGCCCGAATAAAATACGGTGGACGTCAACAGTAGGATGTAAATTGAAACTTCAAAGTCACAACACCAAATGATAATGAAGAAATTCTCAGAAAGAATAATCAATATCCTAACTATATCTTCTCTGTTTATCAGGACATTGATTTTCCTGTCTCGTTCATTTGTTATTGTAAAATATGTTTATTCTTCCAAGGCTAACTGGATGTGCCTCAACTATCCGCATTTAACGTTATGAAATTTGCCATGCAGGTGGGATGCTATAGATATTAATTGTTGTACATCCATATATATATATATATATATATATATATATATATATATATATATATATATAATCATTTTACTGGTGGTATAAAACTTAATAAATGCCATTAACAGACAAATTATTGAATATGCATGGATGAAGATATATGCTGCGTAAAAATACATACATACATATATTATGTGTGTGTGTGTGTGTGTGTGTGCGCGTATGTGTATGCGTGTACGTGCGTGTGCAAATATTCTGAGATGTAGTGGATCTGCAGAAGAGACGAAATGAATACAATTTTATTCATATATATATATATATATATATATATATATATATATATATATATATATATATATATATATTTAATCATATCACCCCCAAGCAAAGCCGGGGGCCACTATAACGCAAGGGGTTAAAGGGTTGGAGGAAGAGCAGATAGGAGTGGCAAGGGAGGGGATGTGGAGAAAGAGAAAGACAGTGGGTCGATCAAGGCAAGGGGGCCACAAAAGATCCGAAGCGAGAGCAGAAAGAAGTGAAAAATGAAAGGATGTGGGGAAGGGAAGTGTATAGATCAAGGCAACTGGAGATGTCGATTGACGCTACACTTAAATCGTTGGAGATTGTATTTGTCAGGGAAACAGTATAATTTTACGGGTGATATAAAACTTAATAAATGCCATAAACAGAGAAATTATATTTGTATTTTTAATACAACACATGACAATAATTAAAAGACAAAAACGAAGACCGTGATAGCTAACCTATCAATTATGTGCCGTGCATGATACACACTTAGGCGATCATCTATCTCTCGATACATGACTGACGAGGCAGATTTTTTTCCGCACTATGTTGCTATTTTTTTTCTGCGGTAGACCAGTAGCCATCCAAGGATATAGAACCCGGTGTGTTCTGCTATTACCCAAAGCTGGGAGGAGAAGAAGAGGATTCGTACCTTTCCTAAGGGTATTAGCACTTAAGTGAATGTAATCGATTCGACTGGAATTCGAACTCGGCCCTTCGATTTCTCAATCCAAGCCGCTATCCATTACTCCACCGTGCCTCGCTCAGCAGGGTTAAATCGAGGTTAGTAAATTTGTATATATTATCAATAAAAGGAATGGAATATAAAGGAAGAAAGAGAAAAATATTAAATGGCAATTGGAGGCCAAGGTGAAAATTCTACTCTTTACAGAGTGAACGTTTTATAGATAAAATATATATGGCTTCCAATATCCTAAGGTGGTAATTTGAGTGGGACCTACTCATCAAAAGTGTCCACACTAAAATTAGTAGCACAACTGCAGTTATTTATAAGGTGCTCCGCAATGGAACACCCGTATGTATTGGTCAGCACATCAGATGGTAAATAAGTAGAGTTCCGGATTTTTGTAGGCACGTGTTGTTTAATCCTAACATCCAGCCTTTAAGCCGTCGTTCTTCCTATGTAGTTTTTATATACCGTACCTATGAACACTAATGGGTATGTCCCAATCCTCATAAATACGTTGGTCATTATTGTAAGTTGAAGTAATATGCTGTTTAAGTAGGCCACCACTGTCAGTGGTTTACCTATTCACGCCGCTGGCGAGCATTGTATTTTTCATATCCAACCTCCGTTTTGCTTATTTCTCATTCAGTAACCTTTTCTAGCTTACAGCATTAGTGCACACTGCAAGTATATTTAAATAAATAATTCCATTGCGGAGCACCTTATAAATAACCTTACGGTTACATCTTAAAACTTAGGGCTACAACTAGCCATTTCAACCGTAAGTTGATGAGACATCACTGCCAATCTAGTACTACACTTAAATTAATAAAGTTTAAGTACCACAGAGGAAAGTGCATCAGAACAATTAACGTTGAATATATTTATAGAAATATCACAGGGGAACTATGATGGCGGTGGAAAACAGACTGAATCCAAAATGCCAGGTTTGGATCCATAATAGTATAGATAATTTGGATTTTATCAAGAATATCTAAATATTTAGCAGGAGCACCGGAATATATGTGACATCAGTATTCAATGCAAGGACAAATGGTAAACGTATATATATTTAAGATAGATTCTGGTGAGGAAGAAAATGTCAAGCACGACATAGTGAAGCAACTTTCTTAGCTGTTGACTTAGCAATTGATTCAATATACTCTTTCCACTTCATGTCAACCGAAAAAATTAGTTCGAGAAGGTGGAATGAGTCATTCATTTGGAGGTTAGCATCAGCCATAAAAAGTCTCGCATGAAACAGCCTATCGCCTCTGAGTGTTGACTTCAATGTTCAGTTTTATATTTACATACGATCTATCTCTGATATTGAGCACTTTATCCCATAATTATAGCACACCTTAAAACTATATTTCTTTATATATATATATATATATATATATATATATATATATATATATATTATCGCTATGTGCGATTAATTAATAGGAAATTAAAAATATATTATTTGGTATTCTATATAAAAAAGAATATAAGATTTTTAGGATATTCTTGATATCAATGAATTTGACCAGAAAGAAAAAACTTCCAACATCTATTTTCATCGCCTTCTTTGATCTATTCTACTGGTACATGTCTTCAGCGATTTCATTTCTTTTAGAAGACTGCCCGACCAGCCATTTTTCTAAAAGAAAGCTTTTCGCAAGCTTAATTTCCATATCAGTAATTAGTTTACTTGCATTATGTGGGCGACTAAAACACAGGCATTTCTATTTATCTGCTGAGACATTTTTAAAACACTTTTCTGTCTAATTTATCATTATTTCCCAACGTTTCTTGACATCTGTTCCTTACGATGACGCATCGACTGTCTTTCAGTGACCCATCTTCCTGTGCACAATAGATGTTCACGGCGTTTCTCGTCTTTCGCTCCTTTGCCATTGACACCTTTTCACAGTTCCCAAATCTTTTTCTTCACTCAAATCATTCACTGTTTTTCTTCATTGTCTACGCAGTCGTGAAATTTTTGTATAAGATAAAGAATGTCACGTATGACACAACAACCCAATGTGAAAATAATTACTCGGCGCTTTTACAACGGCATAAATTTCAGAATATATACATGTGTATATACATACACACAGAAACACACACTCGCAAGCACACACACATACACACGCACACATATATATATATACATATATACATACATACGCACACACGCACACACATTTATATATGCAGATACATATATATGTGTGTGCGTGTATACATTTTCATATATGTACATACACACATATATATATATACACATATATATACGTCAATACACACACACACACACACACATACATATATATATATATATATATATATATATATATATATATATATATATATATATATATTATAAGCGTTTCACCCCAAGCAAGGCGGGAAGCCACTAGCACGCAAGGGGTTACAGAGAGTTACAGCGAGAGCAAAAAGATGTGATAGAGGAAAGGATGAAGAGTAGGATAGGGGATAGATCAAGTCATCTGGAAATGTCGATTGACATTGCATTTAAATAGTTGGAGATTATGGCTATCAGGGAAACAGGAAAAGGGGAGGGAGTTCCACAAGCGAGAAGTGCGATGCAGGAAGCTATTGGTATAGAAGAGACGGTTACATTTAACAGTTTCGACAGTGAAAGGTTGAAAGCGAGATGCCACCCTAGTTGAACGCTTAAATTCATGGAGTCTGGGAACCTGCGAAATCATCTCATCGGAGCAGTTACCGTGAAAGTATTTGTAAAAAAAGACAGAGGGAGGCGACGGCATGTCTGTGAGAGAATGACTGCAGACGAGATGTCAGATCAGGGCCAATTACATTGCATATCCGTCTCTGGATTTTATCAAGGACCTTGAGATAAACAGAAGGGGCTCCAGACCATATATGGCAGCAATACTCCATGCAAGGGCGAATGATTTGTAGATTTGAAGAATAGACACCGGCGAGAAAATTTTCCTGGGGCGGCACAGGGAGTCAACTTTCCTTGCAGTGGACGAAGCTATTGACTATATGTATTTGTTCCATCTCAGGTCAGTAGATAGATAGATAGATAGATAGATAGATAGATAGATAGATAGATAAGAAAGAATGGACTGAGATAGATAGATAGATAGATAAGAAAGAATGGACTGAGATAGATATATAGATAGATAAGAAAGAATGGACTGAGATAGATAGATAGATAGATAAGAAAGAATGGACTGAAATAGATAGATAGATAGATAGATAGATAGTTAAGAAAGAATGGACTGAGATAGATAGATAAGAAAGAATGGACTGAGATAGATAAGAAAGAATGGACTGAGATAGAAAGATAGATAGATAGATAGATAGATAAGAAAGAATGGACTCAGATAGATAGATAAGAAAGAATGGACTGATATAGATAGATAGATAGATAGATAAGAAAGAATGGACTGAGATAGATAGATAGATAGATAGATAGATAGATAGATAGATAGATAGATAGATAGATAGATAAATAAGAAAGAATGGACTGACATAGATAGATAGATAGATAGATAAGTAAGAATGGACTGAGTTAGATAGATAGATAGATAGATAGATAGATAGATAGATAGATAGATAGATAGATAGATAGATAGATTACTACGAAACTCGCCAGTCATCTCTATCTATTCTGAAAATGATTCATGGAAGTAGAAAACTTCGGCCATATTTCTTGTACATTTCTTTCGAAATGTACTGATGGAATTTCCACCTTACATGAGAGATTTTTTGAAAATGTCGATCATTAAAATAAATCAAAACAAAATATCTGTCGTTTTTAATAGTATTTGCCTGAAAGGACATTTTTCTGCCTAAATACGAAGACTAAATATATATTCATTCTATTTTCTCCTTTCTAGACAAATTACATCTTTTTGAGAGTTCGAAACCGAAAGAAAGCTGTTCACTTGCTGATGAAATATACGAAATATAAAAAGTTTCTTAGTCGTAAACACAATGTTTTAATGATCTATCAAAATCACCATAAAGCTTTTCTTTTTAATCGCATTCTCTCATTTCTTTAAATAGAGAAAATATAAAAACGGTTTATTCATTTTAACACCCCCCCTCAACGTTTATGAATGTTTTTCTTTTCATTTCTGAAAACAGAAATATTGCTTCATTCCTTAAGAATCCATCAATATCAGTATTTTTTTCTTTTAGATTTTTAAAAAGCATATTTTTCCATGAAATAAGGCAAAGCATAACAAATATGATTACAATTTCTAGTGTTAACGTGTCAATGTCAAGCCATATGTCAAAGCATTTGTTCCGCAAGATATAACTTGAAGTAAGACTGGCAGCATAAAGCATCATTCATTAAAAGCACAAACATATATATACATACATAAACACACACATGCGAGTGTGAGTGAGTGTGTGTGTTCATGTATATGTATGTTTTGCGGGTGAGTGTATATATATATATGTCTACACTCCAATTGCATCTTTCTCTCCTCTTTCTCTTTCTCTGTCTGTGTGTCTCCCCAGAAAGAGAAACATTGTTTTACATGTGTGTGTGAGAGAAAGTGACAGACAGAGAGATAAAATTGTCTTCATTATATATATATATATGTTTGTATGTATGTATATATATATATATATATATATATATATATATATATATATATATATATATATATATATATATAAAGATAGATATATCGATGTATATATAGATAGATAGATAGATATTTTAGGAATGCTACTCATATAACAGAACAACGTGGAAATAATTGTTCTACGATAGTAGAAGGGCATAACATTCTGACTGAATACACATACACACAAATCCATATACACACATACATACATAAATACATACATACACACACACATAAATATATGTCTATATATACATATATATATACATATATATATACATATATATATATATATATATATATATATATATATATATATATATATATATATGAATAAAAAACAAGAGTAATTTTATTTGTCATTTTATTCATTTTGATTCTTTACCGATATACTTTATCTGAAAATAATTTACGTATACATATTACCAATGGGATATCCTCAAAGTGGATTGATGGTATATATTTCCTTGGAATTTTTCCAGTCTACTTCTTTCCAAAACTTTTTACCTAAACAATCAATTTACTTACGATATATTGCTGATGCTCTATCAATATATCCCAGTGAAACTAACTCACCGGATTTTGTAGATAAACTAAGCAAAGTCGAATACACAATAGAAATAGAAAAAACACTTATCTTTCTTAGACATCAGGCCAGACCAAATTGACAACACCTTGAAACTTCGTGTCCACTGAGAATCTACCAATAAAATTGAATTACTAAAAATCCATCCCCATCATGACAACAAAATAAAATCCGAAATGATCATTGGCTTCTCTTTAAGAACACTCAGATTTTGCAGCCTTTAATATTTACACGTGAGGAGAAATATATTGAACATACATTAAAGACCATTCGATGCCTTATTTCATGATCAATGGGATACAAAATACTCATAAAATATTCCAAAATAGAAGAGCTTTCCTTCCTGACAAAACCTACAAATCAAAAAATACATTATTCTATCTATTAAATCTATCACAACTGCAACTGAAAAAAATATCTATAATCAATATAAAACATCTAAAAAAGTCAAAGACTTAATCAATAAAAAACTAAACAAACCACAAGCCAAAACCTGACGGAGGAATTTACTCTATCAAATGCAAGAATTGCCTGAATGAATACATTGGCGAAATCTCAAGAAGTTTAATCAAAAAACTATATGAACACAACAGGGACATTTTTAAGAAAAAACACACAACGCATTGGTTGCTCACCGTAAAGAAACTGACCACAATTTTGACATAGCAAATGCTACTTTGCTTAGAAGAGAAAATAATCCACTGAGACGAAAATGTCTGGAAAGTGCCTTGATCGCTGGTTCAGCCCCGGTAAATGTGCGTCCAGGCTCTTACAACATGTCATCATTTTTGGTAGTTTTTTGTTGTCACAATGTAGGATAATCGGGGGCAAAGGTAATGGAGCGAAAAGAAAAAGAGTACAGATAGATTTCGATAGATTGAAAAAATATACTTTCAAAAATTTAGAAATTATCCGCGTCTCTCGTTTCGTGCGTATGTGTAGACGTGGTAACATTAACAAAGCCCAGGTCAAGATATTGTGTCCGTGTTCATAGTTGATATTATTAAGTGTTATTCAATATCAATACGATATTATTATTACGTATATTATTATATCGCAGGAGGAATTGTATACAAAACTAAATCAAATCTTATTCAATGAAATGTGCATGAAATAAGGATTGCTGCCTACATACCATATATATATATATATATATATATATATATATATATATATATATATATATATATATATATATATATATATATACATATATATATATATACATACATACATATATAGATATATATAGATATATATACATACATATATATATATACATACATACATATATATATATATATATACATACATATATATATACATACATATATATATATATATATATATACATACATATATGTTGAGATCCATAAAACATCCTTCGTCGCCACTGTTGAGATGTGGAGTGTTTCCACGTGAGTATATGGTAATAACGAACAAACACAGTCGTAGGGAAAAATACTGGTATATTCAGAGAGGTATTTACATCAGAGAGATTAGTAGTAGAACGAACGTAGGTTAGTAGTAACAATAAGTAATAGTAATAAAGTCGAACGATATCTTCCGGTCGAGAAATGGATGTGTAACTGATCACTACAGAAGTCTCCCTCTGCACTGCACTACACTGCTACACTACGGTATTTAACAACCCTCCCACGTGGGTCGAATGTGGCACAAGGCCGGTTTAATGTGGGCTCCCCGAGCCCGTAGGCTCGGCCAAAAATATGCCCATTAGAACCCGTATAAACGGGTTCAGGGACTGTCTACCTCCCCGGACGACACTTTGCCCTGCGGCAAAGCCTCGTCCGGGTTCCTCTCTGCCAAAGCAGAGAGTTCGACAGGAGCAGCGCACAGTCAGAGACTGCGTACACTGCTACACTACGTTATTTAAAAACCCTCCCACGTGGGTCGAATGTGGCACAAGGCCGGTTTAATGTGGGTACCCGAGCCCGTAGGCTCGGCCAAAAATATGCCCATTAGAACCCGTATAAACGGGTTCAGGGACTGTCTACCTCCCCGGACGACACTTTGCCCTGCGGCAAAGCCTCGTCCGGGTTCCTCTCTGCCAAAGCAGAGAGTTCGACAGGAGCAGCGCACAGTCAGAGACTGCGTACACTGCTACACTACTCACTGTCTCTAGAACTACTGTTCTATTTATAATAATAGGATCAGTCTATTGTGGTTGTGAAGGTGGGTGCGTCCCAACAATATATATATATATATATATACACATACGTATATATATATATATATATACATATATATATATATATATACATATATATATATATATATATATATACATGCATACATACACACACACACACACACACACACACACATATATATATATATATACATATATATATATATATATATACATATATATACATATATATATATATATATATAAGGACCGTGAATCAATTCTCGCTGATTTTTCATGGAAAGTAATGTTTTATTTACAAAAATTAGTAAGAAACATGTCACTGAAATAATTCTTCTTCGCTAGCTACTACTTTTTCCAATCTTTCTGGCACCTTTTGAATTCCACGTCGGAAAAACGACACGTCTTTTGAGCCTAACCACGAGTCGACCCATTTTTTTTGGCATCTTCATAATAATGAAAGAACTGCTCAGCCAGACCATGTGTCATCGATCGGAACAAGTGATCATCGGACAGGGCAATGTCTGGTGAATACGGCGGGTGAGGTAGGACTTCCTATTTAACCGTTTCCAAGTAGATTTTCACCCGTTTTGCAACATGTGGCCTAGCGTTGTCATGTTGCAAAATTACTTTTTCGTTTCTGCTCGTACAGCGGCTGATTTTTCTTCAATGCTCGGCTCCAACGCATCAATTGTAGTCGATACCGATTTCCCCAGATTGTTTCGGTCGATTCGAGTGGCTCATAATAAACTAAACCCAGCTGAACCTACCAAATGCAGAGCAGAAACTTCGTACCATGGATATTCGGCTTTGGAGCCGATGCTGATGCATAGCCGGGCTCGCCCCACTACCTTCTACGCTTAGTGTTATGGTAGTATATCCACATTTCATCGCCGGTCATGATACGATGCAAAAAAAAAACTTTCCTTTTCTGCCGTCGAAGCAGCTGTTCACACGTGAGAAGACACCGTTCGACGTCTCTCGGCTTCAATTCGTACAGCATCTGATGTCCTTGTTTTTGAAACATTCCTAATGATTTCAGACGTTTCGAAACTGCTGTGCGATCAACTCATAATAATTCTGCTTAAGCCTGACATGAGTCTTCATGAAGAAATTCTTCCAGTACTTCGTCTTCAAACTTTTTCGGTGCACCGAGCGTTCTTTATTTTCAATATCAAAATCATTATTTTTTAAGTCTGTATGCCAATCTCTGCATGTTGCTTCCGATAGAGCATAGTCGCCGTAAGTCTCTACAAGTATTCTGTGTGCTTCAGCTGCAGATTTCTTTTGAATAAAATAGTGCAGTAAAATTCCCAGCAAATAAACTTTCTTTGACATGAAATCTGACATGTTTAACGCTAGGAAAATAGTTGTTTAAACTTCGGCGAAAAGATATATACGGAATTTCAAGCTTGCATATAGTACTTACTTATAGATGCGTTAACAATTGAAAATTCACGCATGCAGTTCTGGGAAAACCATCTGTTGGAAATTAGCGAGAACTTATTCAAGGTCATAATATATACATATATATATATATATATATATATATATATATATATATATATATATATATATAAATATTATAATATTATTATGTAAAAATATGTATTCCTCACGACACAGAAATTACTATGTTTCGAATCAGAATACAAGTCAAATTTAAGATGGCAAAGTGTAAATATCGGTTAAGGGTTAGGTGTGGGTTTGTAATTTCTGACTGTCGATACTGGCTTCCTTATATGAGAACGTGTCATTCTCTCTGTTTTTAGGGGTATACATCAGATACACTACAATACATTGCCATTTTTATTTAATTTTTATATATTTTTTATGATATGTCCAAAAAGCTAACACTAATTTTGTAATCCCTTTCCTCCTACAACTTAAACTATATAATACTATTTAGCTTTAAAAAAAGTAAATCATTTTTTACGAAAGTTATTCAACATCACTTGATAATGGAACATAAACATTAATTTGAATATAAAATTTTGGTTTTAGTTCTGAACCATGGTAATTTCTGTGTTGCGATGAATACATATTTTTAAATAATACTATAATATTATGCTCTGCTGTATATCGAGCAATGGTTTTAAAAATGGATGCTGAAGAAATGTGAATTATAAATCTGACTGTTCTTTCTTCATACAGACACACACACACACACACACACACACACACACACACATATATATATATATATAAGCACATGTGTGCGTCTGTGTAGAGGAAATGTTCCGCATATTCTGATGGAATTGAAGGCATGAAGTAACTTCCTTAACGAAAAGTACTTCACAGACAACCGGATTTATGTGCAATGTTTGGAATATCCGGTAAGCATCTTGACAAATGATGAGATTGATCCATCTGTACAAATCCTACGAACGTTTGTATATATATATATATATATATATATATATATATATATATATATATATATATATATATATATATATATATGTAGTAAAATCTGTTGGACAGAGCGTATCAACAAAAGTTCTTAGAGCAAGAGAAAACAAAATATACGCTGAATCTGAAAGCGACCGCTGAAATTTCTTAATTACATTAAAACCAGCATCTATTAAAATGTATCTATATATAAATTTTTTCTCTCTCACTCTTTCTCTCTCTCTATTTCTCTCTCTCTCTCTCTTTCTCTTTCTCTCTCTGGTGGGTCGATTGGGGGACGTTGTTGCATACTGCACACCAATTTTCTATTTTCAGCTCTTCCAAAAATTATTTTGGTTCTACACAAGCCTTTACCTATATAATCAAATGATATGTGCGTTTAGTCTGACTGTTGGTTCTATGAACTGATCTGCTTGACCTTCATACGTCGAAAACGAGGAGAATGTCTTGTATATATATATATATATATATATATATATATATATATATATATATATATACACACACACACAAGTTATATTACCAAATTTTTATTACGTTAATAAAAACACCGTTCAAAATAAAAATAATAAATATATAAGATAAAAAATAAAAATGAAAATAAATAAAAACAAGCAAAATAATTTGACCAAAATAAACAAACAAATAAACGACTTGCGGTAAAATAGCCGCCATAAAAGACTACCCACAATAAGCTATATAAACAAATTTTTACTACGTTAATAAAAGCACCGATCAAAATAAAAAAATAAAAATAAAATAAATATGAATGATAAAAAACAAAAATTATATTAAATAAAAACAAGCAAAATAATTTGACACAAATAAACAAATAAACGACTTCCGGTAAAATATCTGCCAAAATAGACTAGCCACAA
Organism: Acanthosepion esculentum; assembly: GCA_964036315.1. NCBI lineage: Eukaryota > Metazoa > Mollusca > Cephalopoda > Sepiida > Sepiidae > Acanthosepion > Acanthosepion esculentum. Next base: position 84,204,383 of record OZ038487.1, read on the forward strand.
TGCACCACTGACCCGTATATATAAATAGCCGAGAAAAATAACAGCACTCGTGGGCTGACGATGGCATCTAGCATGAAACAGACTGTCGACTCTAAGTGTTGACTTCTATGTTCACTTTTATATTTACACACGCTCTATCTCTGATATTGAGCACTTTATCCCATAAATATAGCACACTTTAAGACTATATATATATATATATATATATATATATATATATATATATATATATATATATATATATTCTGTGGTTAAGTAAAGCTAAACAAGACTTCTAGGAAACATTTCTGATCAACTCTTGACCTCACACCAACTTAATCGGTATAGTGATTTAAACATTGTCATGAGGTCATGTTGAATTTTGTTTCATGCATTAGTGTGACAATTTAAGTAACTGTGCATGCAACATGACCGTTGTTGACTGAAGAGCAATTCTGCTAGCTGTATATTGAACTATATTAAAATCTTTTTTCAGCATAATCTAGCATGCCAAATGCTGTTTTCTTTCTTACTCATGTGACACTCTGATTAGTGGAATGATTAAGCTTATCTCGATTTCAAGTGTCTTATGTTTATGGCCATGTCTTTGAAATCGAGTCTTCTAATCCCCATCTACTTGACCTAAATGGAGCAAATGAATAAAGCTTTTGGGCTCAAGTAACAACAAAAAGAAAAATTTCCGATCACAGATTTATATTAACAATCCGTTGGGAATGAAGTAGTCAGTTCTCGCCTGGCCTTCATCTTGAGAGAGGGCAGATTATTCCTCAGATACTCCAAATGCCGCCAGTTCGTGGAGTCAGTCACAGGTCGTGATAATATATTGGACAGAAAGTTTATAGGAGGAAGAATTGATGGAAAAAGCTGATCTGCTAGCCCGAGATGGCACAACTTTGTATGATCGACCTACCAACCCGTACCGCTCAAATGTAGCCCTAGGCAAACAACTAAACATAATGAAAACATTGTTTGAGTCCTGATTTATTGCTGTTGGGTTTGTGATCTTCTTTCCTATAATTGTGATCTTGCAACGGGCCATTTCCGGGTTTTGTTGCATATCAATGCGAATGGGGATAGAGACCCAACCGGGAAAGTCGGGTGACGTCACCGTTGTTGGTTTATACCGTATAGAGGCCAGCAGATTTTTGTTAATGTAATATGTACAAACCAACATGGTAGCTACATCTACTTCAGTTATGTTCCTATCTGCCAAACCCAATTAACTCAAGGAACAAGTGATCACCTTCTGTTTCTCTTTTTAACTCTAAAACCTTTTCATAAGCGACACTTCATAGCTGTCTATTTGTTTTGTTGGCGCTATTATAGCGTGAGGTCTACCTCCCGTTTCCCGTGTTTAGAAAATGTAAGGCATATAAATATCGATGTTAGACCTAACCTGACCTGATGATCATTTGAAGGGAGGGGCATGATATATTGAGGTAGACCTCACGCTATAGTAGCACCGTTTCGTTTTTTCCTTCGTCTTCTTTTATATTTTTGACATATTTTTTCATGGCGTTCCTATTTGCGTAAATTTAATATAAAAATAGTCATCATAGTCTACGAGTACTGACTGATTGAATTGTTTTTACGGCTTATTAACCTGTTTCAGTTTATTTAAAGCCAGAAAATATTTTTAGAATGTATTAGTGATAATAATGTTTCCCTGATAGACATCCTACTAATTTACCCATAGCTAGGGGAGAAGAGGAGCATTGATACTCGCCACACAAAGATCTTGGGATGTGGTGAGGCAAAGATCATGGCCATAGTCTTTGTCAACAGCATAGCACCCCTGAATCCCGGAGTTCAGATAGAACTAAAAACGCTACTGCCGCCATCAATGTTTTCTTTGTAGTTTGTCTCATGCAAACTTCGTGTCATACTGCCCAGCTTATTTGAATTAACAATAATATGGATAAAAGTTAAAAAGAAATTAATACTGAAAATGCTTTGTTGAAAGATCACCAAGATAGTGTAATAGTAATAAAATTTGTAATGTTATTTCTTTGCTGTTGCTGATGAAGGTAGAGCTTAAAGAAAGATTACATCAGAGTTGCTGTATTTCTAACAATTTAAGAGAATTCGCTTGTAGTAAGCAATACACAGAAGGGTCGTATATTAACTGTTGTGGATTCCGGAAATGGAATCCTGCACAAATAAATAAACAACGCCAGTAATTGAGATAGAAAAATAAGTGTATTAAATAGTATTAAATTCTGTAAGAATACAGACTTGAAGTGAAGATTAGTAGTCCAGGAATGCGGGTTAGTAGAAAGTACATGTACAAGTCTCTGTAAGTGAAGCCGTAATTATCTCTCTAGCAGGACACTCGTATAACTCTCTGTGAACACCCTGTGTACTGTCTCCGTATCTCTCTGGCTCAACGTATCCCAACCTGCAGGTATTTTCTCTGTCAGTATAAGTATACTTTGGACGAGTCCATCTTGTGTAAAAGGGGTCTGCCCCACAACATTAACAAAGGTGCGTGCATAGATCATTGCATTTCCAAAGCATTATCGGCTGAGTTAATTAGTCTCTTCTTTTAATAAAACAGCATTTTTCAGGTTAAAATTTCGATCTCGAAGATTTCGGCGGTATACCAGCGTATTGAGTGTGCTGCATAATTTTAAGTTTCTTTTATCATCTTTATCAAAATAGAAACAAAAAAGGAAACTCATACTCAGATTCAACAAGAGACACATTATATTTATATGGCAAATAATGAGAAAGGAGGGTTTAGAAAATGTGACACTCTCACGAGATATCGAAAGCAAAAAGGACAGTGAGGCAGCGGGTCAATTCGCTGATGAGCTTCTGTGAATGAATGGCAGAACGAGGAGTAGGATGAATAGTAAATAGAAAAACATATTATTAAAATTTGAAATATTAATATAGTTGCTGCTGGTGATGTAATTGGCGGTAGGAGCGCTTAAATAAAAGATTATCTCAGTGGTTTTACATCGGTTAAAGATAATTTGCTTGCAGTAAGCAATACACAGAAGACATTTTGCAAAATGGCAGCCAGGTCAATGTTGTTTGCATCCATCTAAGACCCAACGGTAAATTTGTAAGTTTTTTGTTTTATATTTGGAAGTGCATGAAGAATTAGATATAAATCATTCTGATTCTAAATTGAGAATATACTTGCAAAAAAGAAATATGCTTTTGTTTATTTTGTTTCTATTTTTTTTCATTCGTTCTAAACACAGCGAAAAAAAGCGGGTTAAGGAAACATACTCGTGGTGTAGCATTGGATTCACCGATAATATGTCGCTCGATTTTCTTATACAGTGCGTTTCAACATTCTATGCAAATTATATAAGTTAAATTATACTTTGAGCCTTACGAGAACATCACGTTGAAACACTAGTTCCCGTAAGATGACTAAAGTTAAGCAACGTCGAACCGGGTCAGTATCTAAATGTGTGACAGCTTGGGAATACTGTAAGCTTGGATGTGCGGGTGGCTTAATGGATAATGGCTCAGAATCGTTAATTGGAGAGCCGAGTTCTAATTCTCCTTGCGTTCCTTATATTCATTTACGTACAAACACCATTTGCGAGATATATATGAATTCATCTCTTATCCCTCCAGCTATGGGTTAATTAATAAGCACTGTATCACTTAACCATTATTATTTAAAACACCTTCTTACAATTTAGAAATATTTTCTGACTTTAAATAACCTGCAAAGGGTTGATAAACCGTAGAAAACGAATAAATGTATTAATTAATATATTGTACTTTGGTTGACTGCATCCATTGGCACGAAGTTTTATGAAAGTTTGGCAGCACTGGCAACCGCAACTATCTGCAATGTCAAGTGGCTCTGCGTTTTAATGAACAACTTGCTATCATTTCGGACATATCCCTTCTTTTCCGTCGTTTCAAATTATCAACACGGGCCGTGAAGCGTTTTTGAACAACAACGAGAAGGTGAAAAGTGTACTATTGCTTCATGAAGCGAGCACAGTAGCGGAAATTGCTAAAATCCTTGAAAGAGACAAATCTACATTCAAGGAATTCAGTCTGAACACAGCTGCGTCCTGCGCACATGCCTGAAAAGGGTAGACACGTGGAGTTCTGCCTCTTACGCGACGAATGAAATCCCATTTGAAGATAGAGATACGTAGGTACCCACTGAAGAGGAACAAAAGTTTATTGGCTGCCACTGGAGCGCCACTATACCTAAAACCTAACGATAGCACATCCGGAAGGGCTTAAATGCTACTCCAAACCGGTTGTTCGCCCTTCACTGATGATTTGGCTAAACGTGTTTCCTGGGTCGAAATGTATTCATAATTAGATTTTCAGTGTGTTATTCACAGACGAGTGCAAAGCTATGCTGGATGGCCTCGCCGATTGGAGAACAGGAGATACCTGGGGTGTCAACAAGGGAGTGGAAACGTCTTAGGTGGGATTATTGGGAATTTGTCGGTGGGACTCTGGAGAGTTGTTGATCGTTTCAAATTGAAATCTCCTTCCTACGTTGAATTCCTCAGAATCAAGCTTCATCTATGTCTCCAGAAAAAGACACGGGCATTCAGTCGGAAAGTGGTATTTGTGCACAACAATGGTCCAGCTTATACTGCCGCTACCTCTATTGAATACCTCTCTAAATCAATGTGAAAAAAATGACCGACTTATGGAGAGGCCATAATGTATGAGCATCGTTATTAGACGAAATTAGGAGAGCGGCAAACCATTTTCATCCATGGAGGAACTTCGGTAAACTAAATCGATCGTGAGGCCGACATTCCCGGAAAGATTCTGAATTTAACGTCTTCTGTTGAAACGAGACTTCTTTGAATCACCGGGAAAATGGAAATTATAACAGCAATATCACATTTTTACTGAGTTATTTGAGAAAGCTTTTAATACTTCGTTTCGTATATCGGCTTGCGGCCAGATAACGTCGAAACACCTTTAGTACCTATTTATAGTAAAATAACAAACAATGCATAAATCAACGTGAAAGAACTCTTTCATGATAATAATATATAATTACTTAAAGAAATCAAACTGTATTCCAAAATATAACTTCAACAAAACTACAACATAAAACACGCATATCACCGCCTCTGGTAATTAATTCCACACAAACGTGTATATACAGAAATGCTGCGTAGCATCTACCATGTATTCAATTGTGAAAGCAGAATAACATATCATATTTTTGTTACTTCAAAGCGCCCAAGAAAATTAAATGTCGGCATTGAATGACCCATAAGGTGTTGATATGCCGTTAAACAAGCAAATCAAATCAAATCATACTGGAAATTACAGGATTACCACATTTAAAAAAAATACTACTTTCTAAATAATTACTTTGAGACAGACGTTCGTCAAACTAACAAAATTTAAACGAATCGCTGAAGAGTATTTTTATTTTCTCATTTGGACGCTAAAAACTAAAGAAGAGACCGAATATTTTTAATGTCGCTGCATTCATATGTAAGTAAAAAGAAAAGAAAAGAAAACTCGCACTTGATCAAAAATGCCTTTATGTTTCTTTTCTGCTGTTATAGGACAGACAAATATTCAGACGACCACTTAGAAAAGTGATTTCAAAATATGGATTAGAAATTGGATGGAGAGGATTTTTTCTGTTTAGTGGAGGCTTACAATTGCTTTTAGGATAAAGGAAATCGGAGGAAAATTTTGCTAGCGGTAAAATTGTACCAGGTTTAGTAAAAACGTTTGTGAAGTTGGGAAAAGAAGAAAATCGATAAGCATCGATTGGAATAGATAGATAGATAGATAGATAGATAGATAGATAGAATTGATTACATAGAGAGATAGATAGATAGATAGAATTTATTACATAGAGAGATAGATAGATAGAATTGATTACATAGAGAGAAAGATAGATAGATAGATAGAATTGATTACATAGAGAGAAAGATAGATAGATAGATAGATAGATATAGAGATAGATAGATAAAGTAAAGCAAATTTGAAGAACTCTCGTTAAACTGCGTCATCAAAAAAACAGATATTATTTCCACCAAATCTACCTTAGTCGCTTGAATGTTGGATTTTATTTAGCTACTTCCTCTAATTCGCCGAAAAAAGTGCATACCATGATGAACAAAGTCCCCAGACTTGATAAAAAACAAAGTTTTATCGTGAAAATGTTTATGTTATTATAAAGAGGAAAGAGCAAAGTATATTTTTGATTATTTCATTCATGGTTTTAATCCTTTCTAGCGCGTTCGAAATCTTGTTTTCTTTCAACGGCGAGGGGCCGAAGATTAGTTAATGATTAGTATAGTTATTTTTAGCTTCTTTTTGCGGTTAAAATACGTTGATTTGTAAATTCCTGCAAAAAAACAATTAATCAATTAATTATCGGATTATAATGAAACTTCCAGGTGTTATTTACAAATAAATTAAATTATTTTTTAGAAAATCATGAATTTTCTTTGTTTAGAACTTGTTTGTATAAATATATTTTTACATCTGTTACTCCCCTACTTCCTTAATTTTATGAAATTTCGAGATATTAAAATTTCATCCTCTTCATATTTTTATTAGTTAAAAGCAGAACTCATTGTAGAATTTAAAACATGTATATTGTTTTGTAAAACAGAAACCACATTTACCGAAAATCTGCTCTGAATCGTAAAATTAAAAAAATGAAGTAAAACCATGACATTATTTAATTAGAAAAGATTTTAATTGCTTTTATAAATAAAATATATTAAAGACACTATTTTCCTATTAAATTGTTTTTCGAGGAATAATGAATTTTTACTAGAATTATTTTCAGTATATTTCAAATGTGAATTAAAATAATTTGAGTTGAAAATCATTTAAAATTCTGTATTAATTTCCCCTTTTAGACGATTTTATTATTAATTAAAAACTATATTTACTAATCATAATGGAAAAGCTTCGGACAAGTCATCAAACGCCAATTTTTTTAACAAGAATTTTGAATTTGTTGGTATGTGTATGAATGTGCCAATATTTTAGATACGGTTGTTCATACACAACATAATCATGAAATAAGAGCGATAACTATAGTAAAACTTTAAATTATATCTAAAAGGCCCTAACATTATAGTGTTCAATTTTTTTATACGGATAAGGCTCCCCGTAGAACGACATTAAATAAACATTAATTTGTCATCAAGCTGTCAACACACGAAAAGTTTAAATAAACAGCTAGCACTGTGTGAAAATGCATTTCTGCGATATTTTAAGCTTAAAGTATTTGATTCAAATAAGATTAATTATACATTAACTCAGCTAATATTCCTCAAATAAAGTTGCAGAAAAGGATATTTCATTTTTAGAAGTTTCTTTTTTTAAAAATAGAATTACATTGTAATGAATGACAATTAAAAACGGGAGTTAATGAGGTATTAAAAAAAGGTAAATTTAAATTAGTTTTAAATTAGTCTTTGAAATGAATAAAAATATTTTGCTTAATGGAAATATTCAATTTAATCTACTAGCTTGAAATTAAAACTAAAATAAGAGCTGCAAGAAACAAGTTTCATTTTTTAAAAATTATTTTACCGTAATTCCCCATCTATAATACGCTTTCATCTATAATACGCATACCTAAAATTGTGCTGAAAATGTGAGAAAATGCTTCTACTCACGCATAATATGACCCTTGTTTGGTAATCAAACCTTATAACTTGTACCTCTTCAATTTCATTATGACCAGCGTTTCCTACCCTTATTTAAAAAAAATGGTTTTAAATATAAAATATTATTCTAATTTAGTCTTATGATTATTCTTATTTTATTTTACGGCAAGTTTTCAAAAACTTTTTTTCGCTGTGCATAATACGCACCCCTGATTTTGCGTATTATTTTATTGAAAAAAAAAGCGTATTATACATGGGGATGTACGGTATACCAGCATTACCGCGTTTTTTTTTTGGCGGTACCTAATTTTATTTTATTTTATTTTAAGTGTATCTTTTTTTTAAAATTCGATATAGATAATTTCAAATCAGTTTTAATTTCTTTATATATTCACTTCTTTTAAGATCATACGGATCCCGCATTGTTTCAACGCCAGTTTAAAAATGCATTAAAAAACCGAGTCGCATCCAAAGGTCATTGCATTTTGAAAGCATCCTCGGTGTTCAATTGTTATTTCTTCCTGGATTAACTATGGTTTAAATCTTAAGGCATACTTGACTCCCTAGCTCTGGGTAGGTTCATCTTTAATGGAAAACTCAGAATTACAAATCCTGCTGGGGGCAGAATGAAACAACTATTTTCCTAACAAGAAGGCAGTTAATAAAGAAAAAGCAATCTGTAAAGATTTATAAATGCCTGTGCCCTTAAGGGGTGTGTCATTTAAAAAAAAAGAAGACAATCTTTATCATCAGCGTAAAAAATACGATTAAAATATCCTGTTATCAGTTAGTGTTATTCGCCAAAAGATATTTACTAAGTTAAAACCAAAACAATTAGGAAAAGAATTTCGAAAAATGTTAATTTGTCGAGCTGACATCGATAGGATGCCATGAGAATTGAAAATCTGCATTTAAAACACTAGTCATTTTTTCGGACTGGTTTCAAATACAGAATACAATTGATCAATTTACAACTACCTCAGCCACCGAACCAATTAATTATATATATAAATATGTTTATGGGTGTTCGCCTTTGTGAATATTACGTGTTGACTGTCAGTTTCCGTAGGTGTTCTGTTGAAAGCGAAAAACTCCAGGTGTACACGAATCACAGAACTTGTTTTGCGTGATAAATCGCATATCAAACTGTGATCTATATGGCAATAGTAAGATTTGGCGGGAAGCTTAAAACTATTACAACCAGTTTAATGTCTTTCTTTCTTTCTTTCTTTCTATCTTTCTTTCTTTCTCAACACTTTTCAATGTACACATTTTTTTCCTCTCTTTATTTTCATTCCCATGAAATATCGTTGCATTTCCAAGTTTCTTTTTTTATATTTTTCGTTTTCTCTTCTATATCTTTTTCCGTTTCCTTTGTTTTCTTTTCTCACATTTCTTTCCATTCGGTTTTTATTTCATTCAACTATTTTCTTTCCTTCTTTCTTCCATATTGCTCCTTTTCTTTTCCTCTCATTTTTGTTCTTTCTCTTCTGTTTACGACGTTTATATCCTATTTATTTTTAATTTTATTCTCCTACTCTCTTTCTTTCTTTCTTTCTTTCTTTCTTTCTTTCTTTCTTTCTTTAGTCAGGATTAATTTTTCTTCTTCGTCTTCTTCTTTACCGCCAGAATATTAATTTTCCAGTTACATTTCTTTCTTGCTTTATTCCTTTCGTTCTTTCTTTATTTCCTTAACTTTCATTTTTAACGATAAAGCAATACAGATCAATTTTGAAACTTATACATCTAAATTTCTTTCATTTTATATTTTATTTTATATATTTTATCAAGAGTTTCTCTATGTTTTCTTTATTCTTACATTTCCCTATTTCTATTATTATTATTATTATTATTATTATTATTATTATTATTATTATTATTATTATTGTTGTTGTTGTGTTCTAGATTTTGGTTGCTCATTTTGTTCCAAACGTTTCCTATCAGTTATTGGGGTCAGGATACAATTCCTAAAATGTTTAGTCCTGATGCAAGGCAATTTAAGATGAACTAAGGTTTTCCCAATTGAAACACATCCGTCAAGTCGCCATATTTCCATTGGTTGCGGTTGAAGTATTTAAATGATTGATCCCGTGCATGTGATTAGAACAGAACAGAACAGAAGCATATATATGTAGGAATGGATATCTAATTTATTAATCTGACATGTTTTAATTTATTTCTTAAATGGCATTTTTAATGGTGACTCATACTTGGATTAATGCTCTGCATTTATTTAGGTAACCGCGCTGGCATAGTGAAAAAAATTGATCACGACCCCGACTACAGACTTTCGAAGACAAACCTCTTTTCATCGGTCGGTTCACTCATATATATATATATATATATATATATATATATATATATATATATATATATATATATATATATATATATATATTAGAGAGAAGTCCGATGAAGCTTAAGTAGGGACTATCTTCATTTTTAAAAATCTCTTCATTTCGTCTTTAAATTTAAGGGTGTTTATACGCGCATATATATATATATATATATATATATATATATATATATATATATATATATATATGTATATATATATATATATATATATATATATATATATATATATATATATATATATATATATATTGTCATCCAAAGACAGACTGTTTCGCTGTATCACAGCTCATCAGTGTGGCTAGACGTCCGGTTGCCTCTGGCTAGAATTGAAAACCGGCTGAATTCGCGTCAGTCGGAAATTTTACCCTGAAGCCGTTGGCGCACGGCGGATAAGAAGGTGAATTTAAGCGTATTTATTTTTAGATAAACACGCAGTGACTGAGAGAACTCAATTCGATTTACCGAAGAGTCATGCATTATTAGCCGTAATAGTCACTGTTTACAAACCCACACATCCTTCCCAGAGAGCTCAACCGAAATAAATTTTTCAGGAGCATATATATTGTCATCCACAGACAGACTGTTTCGCTGTATCACAATTCATCAGTGTGGCTAGACGTCCGGTTGCCTCTGGCTAGAATCGAAAACCGGCTGATATATATATATATATATATGTGTGTGTGTGTGTGTGTGTGTGTTTATATATATATATATATAATCAATTATATGTGTAGTGTGTGTGTGTGCGCGTGCGTTTTTGTGCATGGAATAATTATACCAATTGAATTTTGTAGTAAATTAGCTACGCACCATATAAAACTTTTACATATATTTATTGACCAAACATCTATGCTATCGAATATTAGCTGAAGAGACATATAATTTTGTTCTCGCTTATGTTACTCTCGTTAAATTCATAATGTCACTGTATTGAATAAAACATTTCTGAAATGGCTTATTTGGATTTATTCAACTTCCAAGTCTATATTCTAAATTTTATATATATTTGAAAAGGGAATTATATTGGTTTAAATTTCGTAGAAGAGAATAATAATAGACCTATCAATGTATATTAAATGTAGGGATGGAATAAACTTAATAAACGCCATTACAATTTTCTGAAAATTTTTGACACCAGATTGGTCTAGATGCATACCTAAGCGTACCTCATTAAGCCTTTTATCTCTTTTGATTTTCCCATAATTCAAAGAAAGATTTTTCTAGAGAGAAAAAAAATCTTAGAATTATTATCAAAGGTGTCATCAATTTAGCACTCACTTTCATAAATTATTATCAAAAAGTTAGAGAAAGTTTTAATAATACCTATTTTTCATTGACCTCCGTGCTTTTAACAGACTCGGCCATGAAGGGCGTGCCTATCTTGGAATCTGAAACGAGAAGCGGTGTGCTTAAAACCAGTTTTCAACTTTGCTTGATCAGCGACGTCCTTCGTGGCCGAGTCGGTTAAAAGTATGTTGGAGCTGACGTTAAGTCGGTTTGAATCATGTTGAAGGGCACACTTTTACTTCAGCAAAATTTCTCGAATATTCAGGCCGGTAGACAAAAACAAATATGGTGTTTAAAATAAACGAAACGTCTACTCAAATATCAGACTAATAAATTTTTAAAAAATCATTGCTTCTTTAGAAATCCCCCTCCCTCTCTCACTACATATATATATATATATATATATATATATATATATATATATATATATATATATATATATATATATATATATATATATATATAAGAATAAAGACAAAAGGAACTTGTCTTGGCCGTCGCGTTTTGTCCTCTGAGGGAGTTTATCAAGGCAAATGTATGGATTTCATTTTGTGACAATTATCTATATACAAGAACAAAAATGTTATTATTTTTTTAAAAGTTTTTAGATATCGGAGTGCTGATGAATATTCATATTATCCTTTTACCGTTATACTCTATCTACACACGCACGCATGCACACACACACACACACACACACACACACACACACACACACACACATATATATATATATATATATATATATATATATATATATATATATATATATATATCACACATAGAGTCGTAATACCGATGTGGGATTATATATATATATATATATATATATATATATATATATATATATATATATATATATATATATATATATATATATATATATATATATATATATATATATGTTATTTGGTTGGATTGATGTGATTTTGTGACCTTGGGTTTCAGGCTTTTGCGATCGTCAGACAAACTGGATAATTTTTTAAATTAAAATTAATCAGTTTGTCTGACGATCGCAAAAGCGTGAAACCCTGGGTCACAAACTCACATTAATCCAATCAAATATGTTAGCTTTATCTCTTTCTAATAAGTACCATGCATATAATATATAACTAATAATATATATAATATATTACACATATATATTTTTATACTTATATACACACACTTTTCACATATATATATATAGGTTAAATATTTTATCTTGTTAGTGAGCACTTCTTTATTACACACGTTTTTAAAACAGTCCTTTCTACTGTTTGTTTACTGATATATATATATATATATATATATATATATATATATATATATATATATATATATATATATATATATATATATATATATATATATATATATATGCGTGTGTATGTATGTATTTACATATATTCCATCTGATAGTTATTTATATCACTGAGTCGGTTCACCTCGTATAGATTCTATTGAATTTTGACTTGTCTATCTTTTCGCATTGTTTTGTGCGTTTCCTGTTTCCTAATTAATTTTCATATTCTTTTCGTTCGACGAAAAAGAGAGAAGGAAAGAAGGAAATATTTTGCAAAAAGTTTCATTTGCCGTCGGCTCGGCTTAATATTTGATACGAGCAAGAAGAAAAAAATGTCAAAACATTTTTAGATAAAATGTATTTCGAAGCAAACACTGCTTTAAATTTCTTTTGCAACTTCCCCTGACAAATACGTGCATTTTATCTGACCTGATGCTGAGAAGATACAGTGGTAAGCGAGAGGTTGTTAGCGTAGGCATGGTTGTCGAACGGCAATTTTTGAGTTGCATATAGTTAGTTTTAATTAAGATACGCTTTCTTATTCGACAAGCCGTGACCCTTTTGGATGTTGGTGAAAAGGGCACCCATCTTATTCTTTGTAGTTCTATCTGTTTAATATTCCTCAGTTCTTAGTCTAACATTAAACAACAACGTTAAATCGGTTACTTGCTGTTTTCCTCAGCTCATGTTGCATTCATTATCTATGGGTGTCAAATGTTCTAAGCCAATTTTTTTTTATTATGTATTTGATGTTTTTTCATTTCACGCTAGTCAAGGCGATAAAGCCACTAAGTGGCTAATGGTTACTGAAAGTGAAAGACACTAAGAAAGCTTCATTGAAGAAAAAGGACAAAGAAACTACAGGTTTCAAAAAGACAAACTGATAACGATCGATGTTGGATATAATTTTTTGAAGATAGTAAATGACAGGAAAGCAAAAATTAGGAAGAGACTTCCATAGGCGAGAAGATCGTTAAAGCAAACAACTGGAGTAGAACTTACAGTCATATCCCAGAAATTCCAACAGAAAATAATAGTTGCGACTCAGCTGCTAATCTAGTACTATGCTTCCATTCATGAAGTTGAGTTTCTCAAAGATTTCAAAGAAAGATTTCTCTTTCAGATTTCTTTTATCAGAAAATGTCCTCACTCGGTGGTCACGTTCTCTCTACAGAATTCTAAGCCTCTATTTGTTGAACCAAATCCCTGTAGATACAAATTTCTTATTCATATCCCACTGAATCGTCCATTGCCATAAAAGAAGATTAATATTGCACAGCAGCTCAGCACTCGTTTTTACGACTTTCTTTCGCTTTTGGAAGACATTTTCGATGTTCTACTGCTCTTCCGGATTTTGGTGTCACATTTTCCAAAATAGCTAGATTTCAATGCTTGATTTTGATGTCGCAAGTTTGTAGTTAGTGTCTTGGTTTGCCCCCCACAGTTAACGAACATGTATTATGTCTTCTCGCAATTGATGTTTATTCCTTTCTTCACTCTCTTCTTTATTATACTGCTAATCTTTTTTGAGCATCCATATTTATCTTACAACTATCCTGTCTAAGATTTCATAGAAAATATTGATTCCATACAACCATATTAATCGGACTTACATTTAAAGTTTCAGTTTTAAAATTGTCTTTTGTAATCTATCTATCGATCTGTGTGTATATATATATATATATATATATATATATATATATATATATATATATATATATATATATATATATATATATATATATATATATCGAAGTACTTTATATCAATCCATTAATTGTTAATGTCAAGAAAGCGAATTGTAATTTTTCCTCTTTTTATTTAATTTCTCTTCTTTCCATTATCGAAGGCCCCCAGGAACAGACGGCCCATTTCCGGCAATAATTATTTCAGAGATTCGCCTACTCCAATTCACATCTTTATTTTTTCACGACGGATTATTCTTACAAGAGGCTGGTGGGACGAACTGACAAGGCAAACGATAAAATGGCCGACCATTAGCATCTTTCTCGCCTCTCCTTTCAGTCTTTTAATGGAAGTTATAAAAACAGGCCAGGATCGTTCGAAAATGTCGGTTTTTGCCTAGTCGCAGAGGTAAAATAAGAAAATATAACTCTTTGGTAGAATAGACATCAATTCGATTGCTACATCTTCTATCATGATTCGGAAAATATCTGGGATGATTTAAAAGTTAACAATTCAGATTTGAGTAACGATATTTTTGCAGGCGAAAGCGTTAGATTTACTTATTCGTCTGTCTTATCTTTCTTAATGTTTTATGGTTTTCTTCTTCTTTACGGTCTTCCGATTATATCTTTCTTTCTATCTTTTTCGTAATAATTCTTCTTTTTTTAATCTTTGCTTAAACTTGCGCTTTCACAAATTAAATTCTGTTCTCGAGGCAAATGTTATCATTGTTCCTTCTTTCCTTCCGTCAATTTCTTTCTTTCTTTCTTTATTTCTTTCTTTTTTATCCACATTTCTTTCTTTATTTATTTTCTCTATATGTCTTTCTTTTTCTCCATCTTTCTTTCATATTTCCTTTTCCTTTGTTTCGTTTTTCCTTCTTTGTTTCTTTTTTCCTGTCCTTCTTTCTTTTTTCTTTCTTTTCTCTACATTTCGTTCTTTATTGATTTTCTCCGTATTTCTTCCGCTCTTTCTCATTCTTTATTTTCTCTACATTTCTTTTTCTTTCTTTTCCTTTTTTATTTCTTTCTTTCTTTTTATCACATTTCTTTCTTGCTTTTCTTCATATTTTTTTTAATTTTCTTTGATTCTTTTCTCCACATATCTTTTTATTTATTTCTTACTTTCTATCTTACTTTCTTCTTTACTCGATATATTTTCTTTTATTCTGTCTTACTTTCTTTTCTCCATATTGCTTTCTTTCTTTACCCGAACTACTTTCTTTTTTCTGTATTCGTTTTTTCGTTCTTTTTATCTCCATATTTCCTCTTTCTTTCTTTCTTTCTTTCTTTCTTTCTTTCTTTTCACCAGATGTTCTTCTTTCTTTCTTTCTTTTCTCCGCATGTCTTTCTTTCTTTCTCTAGATTTTTTCTTTTTTCATATTTATTTTTAATTTTTCCTTTTTTCCACATATCTTTTTAATTATTTCTTAATTTATTTCTATCTTATTTTCTTCTTTTCTCAATATTTCTTTCTTCCTTTCTTTCGCAATATTTGTTCTTTCTTTCTTTTGTCCACATTTCCTTCTTTTATCCATATTTAGTTCTTTTCCCTGTATTTCTTTCTCTCTTTCTTTTGTTTCTTTTTCTTCCTTTCTATTTTCTATATTTCTTTGTTTTTTCCTCTCTTTCATTCTTTATTTTCCCCACATTTTTTCTTTCTTTCTTTTCTTCATTGTTCTTTGTACTTTCTTTCTTTTTCCCTGATACCTTTTTATTTATTCCTACCTTCTTTCTATTTTCCTTTCGTCTTTTCTCGATGTTTAGTTATTTCTTTCTTTTTTCTTTCTTTCTTTTTTCTTTCTTTCTTTGTTTATTCTACATTTCTTTTTCTCTCCATATTTGCTTCTTTCTTTTCCTTAATTTCATTTCTTATTCTTTCATTCTTTCTTTCTTTCTTTCTTTCTTTCTTTCTTTTATCCTCGCTTCTATCTTTGTTTCTTTCCTATCATTTTCTTCTCTTTCCCTACTTTCACCTAATATGTATTTTTCTTTGTTTAATTTGTTTTAAATAATTTATTTTCTTTTCGTTTCATCATTTTGTAAATTTTGTTTTTTTATTCACTTTCTTTTCTTAAACCTTCTCCCTTATTTTCTTCATTTTTTTAATATTTTATTTTGCCTCCTTGTTCTTTCGTCTTTCTTTCTTTCTTGCTTTTTTCTTTCTTTCTTTCTGTCTTAACATCGTTTATCTTCGTTGTCCGCTATCATCTTTTTCACTTTTTGTATTTATTTATTTCATTCTAATCTGTCTTCTTTTCCTTTAATAATACATTTTAAATTATTTTCTCGTTTTAGGCTTTATATCCCAAAGCTGGTTAAAACCGCCGAAATACAACGGCGTTACACTCGGCTCCCACCTGACAGTTACTAACATTTTTCATGTTCTTGTAAAATCTCAAATTTCCCAAATGTACACAGTCTTACGTAATCTAATCTAAATGATCTACACGAGAAGACAAGTGCATAGGTTGATAAAAACCTATACATATGTAGCCAAATCGAACATATTTCGAATGACGGTCTGAAGATAGAATCCATTTTTAAAAACGTCATTTAGTAAATGAAGCCATATAAAAGGTCATTTTCTGAGCAGAAGAGATCGCTGAAGAAAAAAAATTATCTAAACTGAAAACTTCTCATGACGCAAATAGATGACAATTCTTGTGATTAATGAACAGGGGTGCGGTCTACATTCACGCTGAAGGGATCGTTATTTGTCAAAATTCTTCAGATTTTTTTAAAAACCTGTTCAGCGGAGGAAAAGAAAAAAAGAGGGAAAACGAACGGAATATTCCATGCGAAGAAACGTTAATCTTGTATCTTTGGGCGCAAAAATTTGAACTTCTCTTTACATTAATGATGTTCAAGATGGTTGTAAAAAATGACTGAACGTTTGCGAATTAGATGTATTATTTCGTAACATCAAGTGAAATTTCGCGAACATTTCCCGACAGATTCTCACATAACTAATCACATTCGCACCCATACGTGTATACAACAATGTAACGTTGAGAATGGTTGGCTGGTTATCTATCTATCTATCTATCTATCTATCTATCTATCTATCTATCTATCTATCTATCTATCTATCTATCTATCTGTTTCGTTGTGTTCAGATGCCTGCCAGGATTTCCATTATCTATCTATCTATCTATCTATCTATCTATCTATCTATCTATCTATCTATCTATCTATCTGTTTCGTTGTGTTCAGATGCCTGCCAGGATTTCCATTATCTATCTATCTATCTATCTATCTATCTATCTATCTATCTATCTATCTATCTATCTATCTATCTGTTTCGTTGTGTTCAGATGCCACCCAGGATTTCCATTTTCTATCTATCTATCTATCTATCTATCTATCTATCTATCTATCTATCTATCTATATATATATATATATATATATATATGTATATATATATATATATATATATATATATATACATACATACATATATATATATATATATATATATATATATACATACATATATATATATATACATACATATATATATACATATATATATATATTTATATATATATAAATATATATACATACATATACATATATATATATATATATATATATATATATATATATATATATATATATATATATATATATATATATATATATATTTTCCTCCGTATGTTGGGTATTTGATGTTAAATATATTGTCAGGAACAGTACAAAATCTCGTTGATTACGATGGTGTTATCATGTGGTCAGTTTCTATACGGTGAATTGGCTGAAAGCAAAACAAGGAAAACACTGGACAAACCAAAATTGAGATATAAAATTGCCTGAAGAGCTCACTGATGAAGACCCAAATCCGGCAACATGCCTGTGTTTCTCTAAATAGAACATTCTTTGTATGTGGTGGGTGTTGTTTGCACGCTGGTCTTTCGTACCATGCTCAGTGTATTCAGTTGCTTTTACAAAATTCTGGTTCTGGTTTAGAAAAGAGAAAATTATAAATCTTTTTCTTTCTCTTTTAGAGGAGAAAAAAGATAAATCTTTCTCACTTTCTTTCACTTTCCCTCTCTCAATATCTCTTTATCTATCATTTTCTCTCTTTCTTTCTTTTCACACTCTCTCCCCCCTCTCTCTCTTACTTTCTCTATGTTATTCTCTTTTTCTCTCGCTCGTTATTTCCCTCTCTTTCTCTCACTTCCTCTCGCTCTCTCTCACTATCTCCCTCTCTTTTTCCTAGTGCTAGCAAACTGATTTTTTTAAAGCTTTTCACCCCAGGCAAGGCTGGAAGCCACTAGCACGCAAAGGGTTACAGAGGATTTGGAGCGAGAGCAAATAGGAGTGCTAGAGGAAAGGATGTGGAGAAGGATAGAGGATAGATCAAGGCAACTGGAGATGTCGATTGACGTTACACTTGAATAGTTGGAGATCATAGTCAGAGAAACAGGAATGAAGAAGGGAGTTCCACAGGCGTGAGGTGCGAGATATGAAGCTATTGGAGTAGAAGAGACGTCTACATTTAACAGTTTCAACAGTGAAAGGGTGGGAATGGGATGCCAGCCTTGTAGGACGCTTGAATTCATGGAGCCTGGGAACCAGCAATAGCAGCTCATCGGAGAAATTACCATGGAAGTATTTAGAAAAGAGACAGAGAGAAGCGACGGTGCATCTGTGAGAGAGAGAGAGAGACTGCAGACGAGAAGCCAGATCAGGGCCAATTACATTGCATACCCGTCTCTGGATCTTATCAAGAACCTTGAGGCAAACAGAAGGGCCTCCAGACCATATATGGCAGCAATACTCCATGCAAGGGCGGATGGTTGCTTTGTAAATTTGGAGGATCGATTCAGGGGAGAAGAATATCCTGACCCGGCACAGGGAGCCAACTTTCCTTGCGGTGGATGAAGCAATCGACTCAATGTAGTCGTTCCATCTGAGGTAAGTAGACAGCGTAAGACCGAGCAGCCGCACAGTCGAGCTCTCGAGAAGTTGAGCTTCAGACATTCTAATGGGATGCAAGGAAGGATCCCTGTGGTGATTAATGGAGAGCATTATGGTTAAAACGAAGTCCACTGATGGAAAAATCAATTTTTAACACTTTGAATTTGTGTTTCAATTCAATTATCATAAAAATAAATTAAAATACATCTTGTTTCAATTTAGTAACCCCATATAAAAAGCCAATAAGTTTAGAGGTTCTAGATAACATATATTTGATTGATTGATTTTCATCTTTTACAGTTTGACAACACTTTGTAGGTTAATTAAAGCCGCCATATATTTTTGAGTGTAAGAATGATTTTTGACTGAGGTTATAATTACATTAACAATGTTTTTAGAATATCAATGATTTTTCCAGATGCAAGCCCTACTATTTAATCCATAGCTAGGGGAGGCGACGAATTCATCTTTTTCTGAAGGTATTTGCGCGTAATCGAATCTAACGAAACCGACTGGAATTCGAACTCTACTCTCAGATTTCTCTTCTTACCCCAATCGAAAAGCCAACGTTTATAGGGCAAGTACTCAACCGCCATATTAATTTAGCTCATATCTTCTGAAGGTATAAATTTTTAGTACCTGACCATGGTTAGAAAAGTTGATGACAATTAGTAAAACTTGATAAATCTCGAAATTGTACCTTAACAGTAACTATAAGCATATATTGTATATTTTTCTGTATTATTATCGCCAAAAAGAAAATCAAAATATGTGGTAAAATATGTTTGACTAGTAGAACAATGAGTTTCAAAAGGTTAACGCTGACCGGTGTCCTTTCATGCATAGGATCGTGCAGATGCACATATCAACTTTTCTAAATGCTAACTAAACTTGTATAGTTATGTGTATGGACATTTGTAGCTAGTCAGCCGTAGATTCGAGAATCAATCTGGAATAATGCTGTTAATGTCATTATTTGGGTTTGAACAAAATAGGCGTTCTTGTTTTCCCCATAGCATCGGGTGACTGACTTCATTAACTCCCTATTGTGTCAGTTCATATTTGACTTTGAGAAGAAAAAAAAAACAAACAAACAAACAGTCGTACTAATAATCCGAGTTGTAGACGTTAAGCAATGAGCTAAACGAAAATGTTATCACATGTAATAAATAGTGACATCGTATAGAAACACAGACGCCTTTTCCACCAATGAATGAAATGAAATTTGAAGAACGTTAAAAAGACAGTGAGGTTGAGGTCGTTGTTTGTTTTCTACAGGACGGCGTTCGAGATCATATGAAATCCACGATTTCAAATGCTCATTTTCCAAAACTGTGCAATCTTTTTAACCCTGATTACGCATATTTCGACTTTACTATGTCAATATTCAAACACACATATGTTATGCTTTACATTGATGCTCATCTTGTACTAGGTACAAGAGGAAATCGAGGTGTTGGGTTACAGATTAAGAGGTATATTTCATGGAGATATGCGGGATAACAGTTAACCCTAGACATTAAAGGGCTGGGTTAGTAGTGATCGCGGAACTTGTAGTCAGTATATATATCTCTCTCTTTCTCTCTCTCTCTCTCTGTATATATATATATATATATATATATATATATATATATATATATATATATATATATATATATATATATATATATATATATGAATTACATAAGAATGAAGCTCAATTGAACCAAATTTCACAATAGATTAATATCTCAACTATACAAATGTGGGAGCAATAGTACAGGTAAAAATCCGTGGGTAAGTAATCCAGGTGGATCCTAATAATATAAAATATTAAAACTAATCCAGGAAAGAGCGCTCAATATATTTATTATAGAGAATATAAATGAATCACATAAATATAAAACACAATTTTACCCTATTTTGATGGAAATGAGAATAAGAAATATATTGAGCACTCTTTTATGGATCAGTTTTAATATTTTATATTATTAGGACCTACTTGGATTACTTACCCACGGATTTTTACCTACGTGTGTATGTATATATATATATATATATATATATATATATATATATATATATATATATATATAATCAAAAACATATTAGTGTATATTTTGGCATTGTTTTGAACCAATGAAAATCGGTATTATGAATATTGAATTTGATCGAAGTTTTATATATTTAACACAGGGCTATGTTCTCAGAAGTTCACAGTAGTAAAAATCAGTCTAATAATGTTAAACGTAGTCCAATGAAAGACAGCAGGAATCAGATCTTTTGTATTTAAGTATACGTGTTTATTTTCAGAGTATCTGTCTATAAAAGAGTGTATAAATAAGACATTATTATTATTTATTAATATTTTAATAAACTAGATTGTTTTAAAAATATTTCATTTAGTACTATGCATTAAAAAAATATAACTTATTTTCACTAAGATTTTTTATACTCATAAGCTGACGTTATGAGAGTTTTCTTACACTAATACAGTGTACTTTATGAGTTTTCATATGTTTTCGTTTTTTTTTCCTGGGAATTTTTTTCATTTCACTCTTGACATGCACGTAATCATTTCTGCGTCAGGTTGCAGTGTAATGACGCATATTACTGGTTGGCCTAAGAGACATGCACAAAAATTCTATCATGGCGTCGGCAATGAAGAAAAATAGCGAATGAATTGAAGGAAGGAGACGAACGTATACAAATGACATTAAAACAATTTGCACAAGGGAAGATGGATCACTAAACGCCGTCGAGACTTACTGAAGAACATATTAATTATATGACGTAATCCAAAACAATTCTGGGTCCGATTGAGAAGCCCTACTAAAAATGAATTATGTGTGAAGCAAATGGCTTTTCATCAAGCTGGATTTTATATCTATCTATCTATCTATCTATCTATCTATATATATATATATATATATATATATATATATATATATATATATATATATATATATATATATGTATATATGTATATATATATATAGTTAGGTATGTATAAGCAGCAAGTATTCATCCAAACATGCCTGATTAAAAAGAACCGATAAGGTCTGTTTGTTTAGATATTGATTCCTTTTATGTTCAATTTTCAAATGAGGTTTTAGGTATTTTGTTCGAAATGATGGATAAGCTGAACATCGGACAGTTTAGTCAATCATCAGGCCTAATGATTGCATTTAGCATGAAATAGTTTGTCGCCTCTCAGTGTTGTATATAGAATATGAATACAGGCAAAGGAAAATCTTGTCTTATAGTGTTTCTTCCGCTGACTTATATATTTTCAATTATATCTTAATTTTACACACACACACACACACACACACACACACACACACACACACACACACACACACGCACGCACACACACACACACACACACACACTTTCGTCAAATTCATTAGCCATTTTCAAAATTTCCGCTGTGATAATATTATTGTTATATACAAGCGATGAACGGGATAGCGGATCAGAATGGGAGATTGGTGAGAGTTTTTTTAAATTGCTGTCGTTTTCGTTACATTCGCAAGAAAAGTTAAGAATACATCACCTCCATCTATGTGTTAAATAGCAGAATATGGAAAAGAAAAATAATTTTTATTCTCCAAACAATTGTTAATATTGTATTTATTCGCAAAAGAAACATTCTTACAAGCCATATAATATCTTATAATATTTTGAACTTCTGTGACACTTAGTGAAACATATATGAATGAAATTGGTGTTATCCGCCTGATAGTAAGGGATACGAACCGAGTAACTTCGAAGGTGTAATAATATCGGGCCTATTTCAATGGGAGGTCTTTGGAGAGGTCTTGGTAAATGTTCTAATTTGAGCCTAAGTTGTATTCTCTCTCTCTCACTCTCTCTCTCTCTCTCTCTCTCTTCTCCCGCCTTCTCCCAGCCGGGTGGCGAAATGTTTTGGGGTCCAGAGATGAAATGCATCAAGAAAGATAATTTTAAATTATCTAGTGTATTAATGTCGTCGACGTATAGATTTCCTAACTATACAGTGGGGTGGCACTCCCTTCACTAGGGAGCCGTTTCAGACACGAAAGGAAACACGTCTACAATTCTTGACGTGTAAGACTCTACTCACTGAAAACTGTTTCTCTGTCTATCGTTGCCACACTTGTTCAACCAATCAAATGCGACTTCCTTGTTTTGTCTTCCTTGTTTTGTCTTCCATCTGACCACAGAAGCCTTAGGAAGCCCGAGCAGAAATACCATTCCATTTAAATATAATAGTCTGCTCAACTATTATTCAACAATTGTACTGCCATTCGGCGGTGGGATCCGTTCGATGCCATGATGATAGGTTCTGTTTCAGCAATATCTCCGGGCGAGTCAACCCAGATTATTTATGCGTGGATATCCAATGGGATTCTGTTTCACTAATAGTCATCCACCAAAACAACAAAAATAAACATGAAAGCAATTACATTGAAAACGAACAAAACTAGCAAAACCCAACATCCAGTAAATAGCAGATGCCAGGTATACCACCTCTTAAACCCACTGTAAGGGGTCTGCGTTCCAACTTTCCAGAAGTGGAACTCCATCTTCTTCAGTTTAAACCAGACATTCTGTACCTCCCTGAAACTGATATTAATACCAGAATCCCGGGATGCTCACTCATTATAACAAAATACGATCACTTAATCGCTTACTCTTCTAGATCAGATATTAGAAGCTGACCACTCTTACGATTTAACACGAACTTCCCAGTAGATTAAAAAAAGGGTTAGTTGCATTCAATACTTCTAATATCAAACTGGCTACATTCTACTACCGCCGATCATACCCCGAACTACCACCAGTCACGATGAACAAATCTCCCCTCGAGGAGGCTCCGTGGCTTGAGAGAATATTGGGCCTCAAAGTCACACCCGACATCAAGTAGAGCTCATATATACAAACCATCGCTGAAGGCGCAGGTAAAATGATCGGTTCCCTGTAATGCTTCAGTAAGTA
>OZ038487.1:84233490-84243490 GCA_964036315.1 Acanthosepion esculentum
CCGAACGAAAGATTCAAATAGACCGAAGATCTCCGGGATAAAATGTTCTTATTTCTTACACAACAAGTAATGGAATAGGTTTGTGTGGTTTATTTATCATCCCTTACAATCGCATGAGGAGAATCTATATTTTTTTGCAGAATTGTTTTCGTTGGAGGTCACTGGGAAACTAACATTACAATACCAAAATCCCACTTGTTGATGTATGTCACGTGAGCGTAGTTAACCGACTCCTAGTCACTTTCTTCTTTTGATTCTGTTTGTTGTCAAGCACTCCAAATTCTCTTCCTACTTTTTCTTAGGAGGTCATTCTGTTTGTTGTCAAGTAACCATAAATTCCTTTTTTGACCTTTCTTCGCTGAAACACGACTCAGTCTAGATAGACAGTCAACAAAACCAAAAATAAATAATTAAACAAATAAAAATAAAAGAGAGAACGAGGAGAAAAATAAGCGCGTAGTGCCGGCCGCTTTTCAAGGCATGCAGCAATAAACGACATTATCAGAAGAGGCCTGGATGCAGCTGAATTTCCATGCCAAATCGAACCCGTAGGCCTCGACCGAGGTGATGGAAAGCGGCCGGATAGGATTACCATTTTCCCTTTTAAAATGGAGAAGTCGTTGATTTGGGATGCGACCTGTGCCGATAAATTTTTGACCGGTAATTTGATCAGGTCCGCATTTGAGCCGGGGTCTGTCGCACGGGACATGGAGTTAAAAAAATAGTTAAATATTCTTCTCTTGCAGAGAGAATTATTTTTAATCCTGTGGCAATGGAGACTTCTGGAATTATTGGCCCTCGTTTGACGGCGTTCTTTCGGAAGGTTGGCAGGATGGCGTCTCGATTAAGGATCGAGCCTCGCAAAACGGTGAGTCTCTTGCAGCGTGCCTCTCTGGCGATGGTGCGGGTAATGCTTTCAAAAAACATTTTGTTTTTGTTTATAGATACAAATAAATATTTGCATTTTTCAGTTGAGAGATTAAACGAAATAAGGACACATAAAAGCATAAAGACATTGCATCTCTTACTGAATTGATTGTACATCTGATTTAACAGATAATATTGAGGATCTTGTCTCAATATGCCACCTAAAAATGCCTATTTCTCTCAAGACAAGGGTTATACTAGATACAGGATAAAATGTCACCACAGACATTGTCAACACCTATAATGTGGCGTATGTAAAGATCATATTCTTGCAATGCCTAACCCCAACATAACAATCTTCTCTTTTTATTTTTCATCATATTTCGAAAGTCTATAACGGAATACCATGCATTGGTGGAAAGAAACTTTTTATCCTCATCTGATTCAAATGAAGGTGTGGACCTATGGACCACTCATATAGGGTCAATCTTTGAGGCACATAATGCTTTATGAATTCAAGAAAGGAAACTCAGCAGCCGAAGTGGCTAGAAACATTCACTCAGTTCACGGAGAGGAATGTGTGAATGAAAGAACTTGCAGAAGATGGTTTGCAAAATTCAGAGGTGGAGATTTCACCCTTGAAGATGAAGATCGAACCGGACGTCCAGTTGATTTTGATGAGAAGCTTCTTGAAACAGCCCTTGAATAAAATCCTGCTTTATCAGTTGAGGAATTGGCAGTGGTTATCAGTTCAAACCATACAAATGTTCATCGTCATCTTCAACAACTTGGAAAAGTTCCTAAACTTGGAAATGGGTGCCTCATGAATTGTCTGAAAACAACCTCAAATCCCGAGTTGACATCTGCTCTTCTCTCCATTCTCGCCAACTTGTTTCACCTTTTTTGGATAGACTTGTGACTGGCGACAAAAAATGGATCTTTTATCGAAATGTTAAGCGTCGTAGACAGTGGCTTGGTAAAGGGGAAGGACCCCAGCCACAGCCGAGAAGGGAACTTCATGAGCAAAAGGTTCTTCTTTCAATCTGGTGGGATTGCCAAGGAATAATCCACTTTGAATTCTTACCACCTAATGCAACAATTAATGCTCAAATATACTGTCAGCAATTAGAGCGTTTGAACCAAGCTTTGAGGAAAAAAAGATTTGCTCTAGTGAATCGAAAACGTGTGATGTTTCATCAGGACAATGCGCGACCACACACAGCAAGAATCACGTCACAAAAGATCGAAGAACTTGGTTGAGAGAAAATTTCTCATCCACCTTATTCTCCCGACCTTACTCCTTCCGACTACTATTTGTTTCGTAGCTTACAGAATCATTTAGAAAAACATCTTTTGTAACACATGAATAGGTTAAAACTGACATTTGTGTGTTCTTTGAATCAAATCCAAAATAATTTTACAGTAATGGAATTAGTAGGCTTGTTAATAGATGGAAGGAAGACATAGATAATCAGGGGAAATACATTGTTGATTAAATCTGTAATTAAATGTAACATTTGGTCACTTGTTTCAAAATTCAAAATTCGGACAGAACTCATGGGATGACCTGATATATATTATGCGAAATTCGAGATTTATGTGATACGAGGTGCATTCCTAAAGTTTTGATATTTTTTTCAGGAGAAACATTTATTAACTTCGAAATGCAAAATTCCCCTACAAAGTAGGATCTTCTGTATTCAATAAATTTGCTGTGGCCCTCCAGCCACGTCGTGAAGGCCACATGGAAGTCACCCTTGTCACAGCTTCCTTTAACTTCTCAATGTCTTCAAAATAAGGTTCTCCTTTAGATTGTGGAACAACCAAAACCACAGTGTACAAGGGCTCTAGTAAGGATTAGCGGTAGTTTTGATGCTCATCTCTCTCAAGATAAAACTTTATCGCATCACAAGCTTTCAAATGGATTACATGTCCTGACTACAATCTGCAAACTAGTTCGCCTGTGACAAGCAGTGTTTAGTAGGACGTGTTCAATGTGTTGTTACAACCGTCTCCTTTAATCTGGAATAACAAGAGTTGACGTGTCAGCTTATCAGATGTATGGCAATGATATGCTAAACATACAATAATGTAAAACTGTTATAACTGCTGCTGTGGAAAAAAGTCTTATCACTTCTGAAAAACTCCTCGTAATTTAAAGCAAATTCAAATTTAATAAGCAATTATTTCAGAGCCAAGAAGACAATCAAACTAAAGTTTTTAATGTTCAGAAATCAAATGATTCAGACGACAACATCCGGATCAGTTTGTATAGTTTGAAAAAATGCACAGCTTAGATATATTGACAAATCAGAACGAATCATGTTTCCTCTGATACGACTAACCTTTATAAAATGTATGTTGTCCACCAGTAGAGTCAGAGTTGCATCCGTTCTTCTCTCTGTGTTGAAGACACGTTCTCGTGCCTAGACGCGCGCGCATACACATATGCACTCCTCCACCGTACACTCTAGCCGTCCAGTGAAAGAGCCAATTTTCCACTTTTCAACCTACCCCAACATATATACCCTCCCAGCGTTTGCATATTTTCCTTTCTCTAGCGACAGACTGTAACATGTTCAGTAACAAATAGCGATTTAAGTTAAGGTCTTCAAAAACGATATTCTTTTCATTTGTTTTAAAAATAATTATTTCAACTTTTATTGCAACCACAAGTTTCATCTAGTATTTTTGTTCACGCACTGTTTGAATTTAATTCCAGTCTTTTGTTTTCGCTCAATTGTCACAAGACAATGTTTGTGTCAGCGGAAGACAATTTATCTGGAAACAAAATTAAGTGCTTGTCAGCTCCGCCACAGTTATAAAAGATTGTGTCATGTGCATTTAAAATATAATAGCCATTTAAATTAACGAAAAATATCCATGTTTAGATAGTGTTTATGTTGAAAAATAACATTTCACAAATCATTGTATGCGTTAAGTAAGAAAGAAAAAGTAAACAAAATACCACGCAAATTATTTCTATCTGTATTCACTGATTATTTCTATATATCCCTTTCTACATGTCGTGTTTCTTCAGGATGTAGGCGATCAACGCGCTCCACAATTTCCTCCTCTTCGTAGCTCTTAATAAATTTAGTCTTTTGGATATTTCTTCTAAACATTGTTCCACCATTTATTTATTGAAGCTCACTAAAGTAGATTATTCGTTATGTCTTTTTTGCCCTTTGTCTTTACCATGAGTATTAGATTTTCCAAGCCGTCTTTCCAAAATACAAGTTAAAACAAAAATTAATTAGCCATAATATTCAAATTATGGATTAAAAAAATTAAATTAAACATTACAGGAATAAAAAAAAATACATACAGTAATACCAAAATCGAAAGAACATTAAATTATTCTACAGTAAATACAGACAAAACAAAACTGTTGTAGCATACCTACGGACGATAATGCGTCTGTTCCCATCACATAAATACAGTAGTAAATACTGTATAGAGTTCGATATTCATCTCCAGCTGTTCTGGTCAAACTCTCTAACTCCAGGAAGTGCGGATCCCCAGACGAGGCTATGTCGGAGGGTAGAGTCTTGGGAAACAGCCACCCGACCCCGTTTTATACGGGGTCTACGGAGAAGTTTCGGCTTCCCCTACGGAATCGGATACCCCACATTAAATTGGGCCTTGTGCGACATCTGACCGAGTGGGGCGGTTGGTAGATATCCTAGATTTGGAGATTCATTGTGGAATTCACTTGCCTCACTTCTAGCAGTTGATTACTTAATCTACGCGCTGCTGGCAAATCTTATATGTGTTGTTCGTGTCCTAAGTATTATCGTTCATTACCAACCTGCGTTTGATTATTCTCATCAGTAACCTTCCTGTGGTTACAGCAAAAACAAAATTTAAGAAAACTTTCGTTATAAACAAAGAAAAGAATATGTTATCTTACATCACTCTTCCTATATGACAGTGAATGCTGGACATTCTCGTCACGGAGGAAGAAGACACTTGAAGCAACAGAGATGTCGTCCTTCAGGATGATGCTGAAAATACTATTGACCGAATATGTGAGTAACGACGAGTTTTTAGAGAAATCAAATATATATTTTACGTAACTTCATGAAAAGAGAGTCAGAATTTACATATGTGTATAATATGCACATAATGAGGAACGATTTTATACTCATAGGACAGATTCAAGGCTAGAGGGACAGGGGAAATCCACACATAACCTATCTAGCATACTTTAGTAAATGGATAGCGCAACAAGGTTTAGGAGAGATAGCAAAACGACAAAAAATATTAAGAGCTACAAAAGATAGGAAATAGTGGAGAGCCATGATCACCAACGTCTTGAAAGGGCAAGGCAAAAAGGAGAAGAAGAATACATAGATAAGTATTACTTATCGTCAAAAACAAACAAATTAAACTTATTAATCATCCTCGTTGTCACAATAAGCCCCATGACTGGGTATGGTCGAAAGGTCGTTGCGCAGATGAACACTTGCCAAGACTTTTATGTGCCCTGTCCCTTTCTGGACGGTGGCGGTCATGGTCCTCTACCTCTTCTTGACCATTTTAGCTCTTAACAGGTGTTGTCTTTTTATTTCTCCCAAATCCTGTTCTGCCATCCATTTACTCAAGCCCATAAAGTATGTTACGCGTTGCTTTCCTCTGTCCCTCTTTCTTTCAATCTGCCCTGTGAGTATCAGATTTTCCAACACCTCCTCCCTCATTACGTGCGCCAAATACTTCAACTGCCTCTTCCTGATGATAATTATAAGTTTCCATTTTGTTTCCATTTTCTCCGAAACGCCTTGACCAAGAGGATTAAAAAGAAGACCAAATAAACGGCTAGGGCGAAGTGTTCCTGAGATTGACTCAAAGGCGCTTAAAATTCGAGTATATTCTTTCATGCATGAAGTGTCCTAGGGAATGAGACCTGATGGTAGTCCTCCCTTTCCAGTTTAAACCAAAGCAGATGTACTCTACCTTAAGGATCGTCTTAGTAACGCATACATCGTGGAAGATCTTCGCCCTAGGCGTTCTTTTAGTCTTGTTGTTAAACCTAGTGGTTATCTAGCCACCTTTCTTACTAGAAAGGCCTGATGGTGGAACCAGTTTAATCGCCGATGACATGACAATGTGGCAAGTAGTACTTGGAAACAGGGTAGCGGTAGCACTCGTTGAGTTATTTTAACATCGTTTTAAAATTAAATTTATGCGAAAATGAAGGTAGATAATATATAAACAAAATAAAATAATCCTAAAAATTACAAATTAGTATCAAAAAGATATTAATTTAGACAAGAAACAATAAAAGTAGCAAAGTGTAAAATACTTGTATGACTAATCGGCAAAGCAAATAAAATAAACTCTTCACTTCGGGAAAAGCTACAAAAACTAACAAAAAATCAGCAGTCTAACACAACCCAGCCTTTTGGGCTTCATGTTTTCTACTGACTTGAAGTGCAGCGACTACATCGAATCAATAGCTGCATCTACTGCAAGGAAATTCGGGTCAATGTGTAGTGTCAGGAAATTTTTCTCTTCTCAATCTATCTTGCAAATGCATAAATCTAGCATTCGTCCGTGCATTGAACACTTGTCATATCTGGTCTAGTGCTCCTGCTGTACATCTTCAGATTCTTCACAAAATCCAAAAAAGAATCTGTAATTTAATCGAAGCAAAACCAGACATCTCGACATCAGTCACATTCTCACCGACGTGAGGTGGCTTCCCTCTGTCTTTTTTACAAATATGTTATGGCAACTGCTCCGACGAGCTTTTCTCCCTGCTGCCCCGACTACACGAATTTAAGCGTGATCATCGATTGGCATTTAGGTCCCACCCTTTTACTGTTGAAATAGCTAAATGCAAGCGTCTCTTCTACTTCAACAATTTCTTTTCTCGCACTTCCCACCTGTGGAACATCATTCCGTTCACTTGTTTCCCTGAACACTAAAATCTTCAAAAATCTAAATGCAACATCAATCATCATCTTCTCTCTTATTCCCCTTCATCATTTGTCCTTTTCTCAAGCCTCCATATTCTCAGTCTTCTTTTTCATTTTTACTTCCTGAAACCCCTTCGGACTAGTAACATTCTAGCTTTGCTTGGGGTAAAATGATTTAAAAAATTAAAACAAAAAAAGAATTTACGTGACTCTGCAAATAAAAAAAACTCTCATAAGTATTCACAATTATTTTTTTTAATTGTGACCAACTGGTAGGGCACGCGCCTAAGGTAAAATATTTTATCTAATCTGGAAACGAGCAAAATTAATTGAATGACATAATAAAAATAAAATACCGACGTAACGAGAAATTCTTAAGTTAAGAATTATCAACTTAATTATTATCGTAATTATCAACTTAATTATTATCGTAATTATCAACTTAATTATTACCGTAAATTGTGGTGTACAAATCGAGATGGCGTACAAGTCGACGTCCTCAAGATGTTTAGCTCAAAATTTTAATTAACGCCTTTACTTACCGTTTAGATCGATCCTGAAACATACTGTAGGCTACCAGAGGCCCAAAACTTAGGCCTGTCGGTAAATTAAGTTAGACTATAGTATACGATAACCTGTGCCAAATCTACATAATATAACACCACTTACCTGTATATTGAGCCACTAAACGTAATATCATTCTATATGCGTTGTATAAGAAACAACCTACAACATACACCGGTAGGTACCGTATATTATATCGGTATAGTTTAATGAACATTTAAATGTGTCAGTTCTACTGATAAACACATTAAAGTCAACATCAAATGCTATAAAATATTACCCAGTTGTCTGAATGGTCGCCTGTATAAAACGGCGCTTCAGTCAGTGTTTACACTTAGTGTACCAGCTGTTGGGAATCGATGTCTGCTGTAGTGTTAATAGAATTTGGATTTCATTATTTTATATTATTTTCTCTGTTAATATGCCAAATATATTTACCAAACTTGATTATTGGTTAGATATATTTGTGGTAGCCTACTGGAGGTACTGTCAGTGGCACACAGTATTTGTTAGGAGTACTGTACACACTTGTTTACAACTCGGTCGTAAAGGTTTGCGTTTTATAGCCGCCATGTAAGTCGACCTCTTATTTTTAATTTTTTTTTAGGCCTGAGAGGAGGAGATAAATATACCTATCGTCCAGTTTACCTCCTCCCCGGTCTTTTGAACAAGAGTAGAGGTTTATCCCTTGTTTCCTGCTCCGGATTGGGTTTCTGGTTCCTTGTAATGTCTTTTCATTCTCTTTTACTCCCAGTAGACCTTTGTGTATTATTAGGATGATTGTCTTGCTTGGGGTAAATTGATTAAAAAAGTTCCAATTATCCATCAAGAAACACTAACGACACAGGAAAAAAAAAGTGATGAAAAGTTAAATTCTGTGATTTGCTTCTTACACCTTATCAACACTTTATGGATTATTTGAAGTTGAAATATATTTCGGGTAGTAGAAGGTCACTCACAGTACCCAGGGTTCTAAAGCGGTCCAAAACCTAAAAATAAAAAAGGGATATTACGTTGAAACAGCGGTTCTCGAATGATCAGCGAATTTAAACAATGTGGAGCCTGGTACCTCGATGGGTGACTATTTGGAAGAAACAGATGATGTCAGTTTGGGTATGGTTTAGGCGTAATGGAAAACGGCTGAAAATTGGATATAATGAACCAAACTGGAATTGGAACTTGACTAGCCTATTGGATTTGGGTTCATTGTATTCACTTACGAGCAAATAGCCTTGGGGAAGATATGAATCCACCTATTTCTCATCAAACTATGGGTTAATCCGTAGGCCTTGAATCAGTAAATAATTATTATCTCCCCAAATTATTAACTATAAAAATAATTACAGGCTTTAAATGGCAGGCAATAGGTTGATAAGTCGTAAAAAACAATCAATACACCTAAGTACAAAAAGGGATCGATATTACTTAATTTAGATGATCGAACGATAACCAGTGTTTTAAGCAACAATTTGATCGTAAGTTTGACTGACATAGGCTAAGTCATGTAGCTTGATGTAGCCAGCTCCAATAAGTTATATATATATATATATATATATATATATATATATATATATATATATATATATATATATATATATATATATACATATACATCTATATATATATATGTAATCTCTCTCTCTATATATATATGTATATATGCAATCTCTCTCTCTGTCTATATATATATGTAATCTATATATATATATGTCATCTACATATATATATATGTCATCTATATATATATATGTAATCTATATATATAAATATATATATATATGTAATCTATATATATAAATATATATATATATATATGTAATCTCTCTCTATATATATGTAATCTATATATATATATATGTATATATATATATGTAATCTATATATATATATATGTAATCTATATATATATATATGTAATCTATATATATAAATATATATATATATGTAATCTATATATATAAATATATATATATGTAATCTCTCTATATAAATATATATCTATATATGTAATCTATATATATAAATTTATATATATATATGTAATCTATATATATATATATAAATATATATATATGTAATCTCTATATATAAATATATATGTAATTTATATATATAAATATATATATATATGTAATCTATATATATAAATATATATATATGTAATCTATATATATAAATATATATGTAATATATATATATCAATATATATATAATCTCTATATATAAATATATATATATATGTAATCTATATATATATATATGTAATCTATATATATATAAATATATATATATATGTAATCTCTATATATAAATATATATGTAATTTATATATATAAATATATATATATATATGTAATCTATATATATAAATATATATATATGTAATCTATATATATAAATATATATGTAATATATATATATAAATATATATATAATCTCTATATATAAATATATATATATATGTAATCTATATATATATATATGTAATCTCTCTCTATATATATATGTAATCTATATATATATATATATATATATATATATATATATATATATGTATATGTAATCTCTCTCTCTATATATAATCTATATTTATATATATATATATATGTTTATATATATATAATCTATATATCTATATATGTATATAT
>OZ038487.1:84248490-84258490 GCA_964036315.1 Acanthosepion esculentum
TAGAAAATAGCCGCAAACTACATGAAAACTGCCGTAGAAGCATGAAAATATCGATTATTTCCACTATCGATGGGAGTTGGGAAATTTAAAGTTGGTCTTGGCCTTCCCGCTAACTTGGAGCATGTCCATGTAAATTTTGGTGCAAATCCGTGCATTCGTTACACACACAAACACATCATGCCTTTTATAGATAGATATTATATGTAAATATGCATATATATATATTTATATGTGCATTATATGTATATAAATACATATATATATTTATATATGCGTTTCCGCTCTTACGTGTTTCTGTCGGTGTAGTATATTATTTCATTTATTTTTCTATTCCGATGTATTCTTAAAGAACCTTGAGGCTTCTTTGCATTTTCCGACCAATTTTTATGAAAATAATTTCGACATATATCAGTTATTTTTTGACATAATTTTGTAATATTTGTCGTTTCGTTTCTTATTTTGATTTTCAGTAATCTCCTAATCCTCGTTCCCGCCATTTCTCCTGTGTTTGCTTCTACTTACTTCCTTCTAATCCAATAGGCCAAAAGTAGAAAAATAAAAATGCAAAGTTAACTTTGGAAAAATGCGTATTACTTCGATTCGCTTCTAAATTGAATTCTTGCTATTTAACTATTTCAACGTGAATGTTTCCAACGCGGGTATGTCTATTGTGTCGCTTATCATGCCATACTATGCGAAACCTTATTCTTCTGAATTAATGTTTAATAAGCCGGTTAAAACGCATCTGATTTCATTATATAAATGGATTACAGACCATTGCACTATAAAATGTACGTATCTTTTATTTTAATACAATAATCTATTACAGAACATAAAATATACTAATTGCATTAGTCAAAGATTTTCCTATAGGTTTCATGTGTAAAACAAAAAATAAGATTATTATACGTCTAAAATGAATCTAAATAAAACCCCTGAAAGTTTATGTATATCTAACGAGTTAGTATCAACAAAATGATAGATTCCAAAAATAAAATATAAGACAGGCTAAAAATTTAAGAAATATTTATTCTATAAAATACGAATGATTTATTCTATAAAATATGAAAGAAAAAACATTGGCTGTGGAAATATTACGCCTTTCACTAACCGCAGAGTCCGCGTGTTTACGTTTCTGAAACAAGAAAAGTAGTACTTACATAAATGGATGTAGAGGAGCGCTGTTCGTTAGAGTCAATGACACTAAGCATTAGGCAGAGGGGAAAAAGAATCATTCTACTTTAGAAATTAACGAATGCTGGGCGATCTCCTCAAAGATGAGGAATAGACTTGAAGCAACAGAAATGTGGTTCTACAGAATGATAACATGGAGCGAGCATGTGAGCAACGACGAGATTTTAGAGAAAATGGAAACAAAAAGGAAACTTATACGTAACATCTGGAAGAGGCAGTTGAAATTTCTGTGGCACGTAATGAGGAAGGAAGGCTTGGAAAATATTATACTCACAGGTCAAATTAGAGGAAATAGGAGCAGAACATACTTTATGCACTTGAGCAAATGGATGGTAGAACGGGGTATGGGGCAAACAGCGAAGAGACAAAACCTATTGAGAGCTCCAAGGGACAGGAATATGTGTAGGGCCATGATCGCATTCGTTCTGAAGGGAGACGGCACATAAAAGAAGATGAAATATACCAGTCATCCTCTGTTGCTAGTAAAATGCTGTGGGTAGTTCGCATATTCGCTACAGCCAAATTTTGAGGCCGAAACACGCTATACTTACATTATAGGCTTAATATCCGATATATAAGCATTTGCTATAAAACTGCCCCTTCAAAGATCTTTAGAATAGAAATGTATTGAAAATGAGAATGAATGCCGATTATGTTGTCAGCGACATTTAACATTCTACCATATTGAACTTGGGTGATCATTTAGGTTAAAAGCACCCTGACAAAATCTACCAAGACATTTTTGAACATACGAAGATCCGGCTCATGATTCAAATAAACCTTGTAAATAGTGTTGTTTTTTTTTATCACAGTTCCAACGCTTAATCCTTTCCAAAATTCATGGAGCAAAATATTGCGAAAGTGCAACTTTTCATCCTCTATAGGGTATTCATTTGTCAAAGTTTGATTGGCAACTAAACGATGCAAGCTTTCAATCTAGAACACATGAGAAATCGGCAACAAAACAAACATCAGTGTCAAGTGGTTTTAACAATGAAAGGTGGGCACGAATATGTGCCATGATCTGATAGATACAATGTGCAAAACAGTTATAAATGTATTACTGAGACACAACATCGAGACCGAATTCAATAAAATGCGATTGAATGAATACTTGCTGCCTATCTGGCGAGCCAACTCGCTATTTCTGTTCATAAGGGGCGACGATGTGTTCATTATCTATCTATCTATCTATCTATCTATCTATCTATCTCACGCTATTAATATTTATGTCTGTCTATCTATCTATCTATCTATCTATCTATCTATCTCACGCTATTCATATTTATGTCTGTCTATCTATCTATCTATCTATCTATCTATATATATATATATATATATATATATATATATATATATGTGTGTGTGTGTGTGTGTGTGTGTGTAAACACTTTTCCCATTCAATGTTTCGATTATTATTTCGGGTAGATAGATAGATAGATAGATAGATAGATAGATAAGGAATAGCTTGAGATAGATAGATGGATAAATATGAATAGAGTAACATAGACGTATAGATAGATATGAATAGATAGGTACACAATTACATCGATCTATCGATAGATAAATAGATAATTAGATCGATTGATCGATAAATAGATATCTATCTATCTATCTCACGCTATTCATATTTATATGTCTACATGTCTGTCTGTCAGTCTATCTATCTATATTTATGTAAACACTTTTCCCATTCAATGTTTCGGTTATTATTTCGGATAGATAGATAGATAGATAGATAGATAGATAGATAGATAGATAGATAGATAGATAGATAGATAGATAGATGAATAGCTTGAGATAGGTGGACAGATATGAATAGAGTGACATAGATGTAAAGATAGTTATGAATAGATAGGTAATTAGATCTATCTATCTATGTATCTATCTATGTATCTATCTATCTATCGATAGATAGATAGATAGATAGATAGATAGATAGATAGATAGATAGATAGATAGATATCGCTTGATATGAAGTGAATTGCATAGGTATTAACATATATCAATAAGTAGATAGATATATAGCTAGACAGATCTGCGCCATTTAACAATTGTTTCTCCTTATTTTCCTACTGCATGAAGAAATATATTTCGAAAGTTCATGAAATAACGAGAAAGGCATTTCGGGATCCTGCCCGGCAGTGGCTGTTTATATAATGAAGCATCAGTTGAAGCAATAGTAAAACCTTCCGGAGATCTTATTGTGGGGACGGAAATGCCATCACATTACTTCTGCAATTAGGAAATTACTTCTCGTTCGCCCTGGTTGATGACGAAGGTGAGACTGATGGACGTATCTTTTCGTTGGTGTGATGTCTCTAGTTGCAATTTCTAGACCCCATAACGAAGAAACAGCTGAATAAAAAATATTAGAACTGAAAACCTTGACATTTTCGTCATAATATGGCAAGAAGAACATGCAATATTATGAGTTCTGACGTGACATCTTGGTCTCAGTCACTTTCCCTGTGATGTAACTTCCCTGTGCCTTTTATATAATTACTTTCATGTTAACTGTTCTGATGATTTTTCCTCAATGGTAACTAGACTATATGAATGAGCTCTATTAGCGTACTGGATTTGCGGAAACGTATCATCATTTTACAGTTTTGAATGGTCAGAGGTAACCGCAAGTTTTATGCTAACAGTTTCTTCTCTCGCAGTTGTGAAACTGTATCGCTGTTTATTTTAAATATAATATAAATATGCTCTATTTTAAATACAATATATATATATATATATATATATATATATATATATATATATATATATATATATATATATATATATATATACATATATATATATAGTTTACGAAAAACTAGATAATCCATATGGGTAGACCCAAGGAGGATAAAATCCAGAGAACTCAATGTAAATCAGACCTAATAATTTAAATAAAAACAGATTACTTTAAGGTTCCATATAATAAATTATTTCACCACAGCCCTTTCAAAGGACAGTGGATCATCAGATTTATTTCCAAATGTTGAAATGAACTCATAATATTGCATGTTCTTCTTGCCATATTATGACGAAAATGTCAAGGTTTTCAGTTCTAATATTTTTTATTCAGCTGTTTCTTCGTTATGGGGTCTAGAAATTGCAACTAGAGATATCACACCAACGAAAAGATACGTCCATCAGTCTCACCTTCGTCATCAACCAGGGCGAACGAGAAGTAATTTCCTAATTGCAGAAGTAATGTGATGGCATTTCCGTCCCCACAATAAGATCTCCGGAAGGTTTTACTATTGCTTCAACTGATGCTTCATTATATAAACAGCCACTGCCGGGCAGGATCTCGAAATGCCTTTCTCGTTATTTCATGAACTTTCGAAATATATTTCTTCGGGCAGGATCTCGAACCTTAAAGTAATCTGTTTTTATTTAAATTATATATATATATATATAGTCATTTATTCAAAAATTATAATATAAAAATGTTATAAAATCACTACAAAAATATCCATTTTGTTTTAACACTTCTGGTGTCTTCTTAGGTGATGGTGTTGATTCAGCACCGTCACTTGAGAAGATACCAGAAGTGTTGAAATAAAATGGATATTTTTGTAGTGATTTTATAAAATTTTTATATT
This sequence comes from Acanthosepion esculentum, assembly GCA_964036315.1. NCBI lineage: Eukaryota > Metazoa > Mollusca > Cephalopoda > Sepiida > Sepiidae > Acanthosepion > Acanthosepion esculentum. Next base: position 84,253,287 of record OZ038487.1, read on the forward strand.
ATAATTTTTGAATATATGATTATATTTGCTCCACTCTTTATTGAACACTCTTTTAAGAATAGTATTTGTTGGTTATTGGATTTTATTCCGAAAACACTAATCCTATACTTGGACATATATATATATATATATATATATATATATATATATATATATATATATATATATATATATATATGTTTAAATAAATGCAAAACAGGTTGTCTCCATATATGGCATACGCTATTAATGCGTTAACCAGATATTTTTATTTAAATTTAAAATATTAGTCTCTACTAGGCACCTGAAGATTGCATTGTGCATGAAACCCCGAGTCATGCTACCGGTGAGGAAAGAAAATTGTAGAAAATTAAATGGAAATTTCCTTCTTATTAATTCCTATTATCTTATTGTTCTCTTTCCTTAATAATGCTTTTTTCCTCATATTCTCTCACACTCAGTATTCCGTGGCGTCTTAGTGGTTTTATTTCTTTTCTTTGTGTGAAATTATTAAAAACAAATAAACACATTGTTTCTCGTAAACAATGTTATATTTGAAGATGCAATTATACCACACACACACACACACACACACACACACACACACACACACACATATATATATATATATATTTTTCCCGCTGTCACATGATAAAAATCTACGCTATGCACGTGATATAACATCATCGCGTCTTTTGAATTTAAAAGGATTTTAACGTTTTTAGTTTGTAAAAAAGTAGCAACATGATTACGCTACAAGATAATTGGCAAATTTTTGTTTAAAAAAAATTTTGACTAAAATATTGACCCTGAAGATGAACAATGATTTTCGAAAGCGCTAGGTCATCGTATGGACAATACATATTTCGAAACTATTTTCAAATAAAAAGTCTCATTAGAGAATATGAGAAAATTCAAAAGAAAATATGTAAGACTATGTTGTCTTTAACATTCAACACTACATGTTTGAAAGAAAAGTTGCTGCCAAATTACACACACAGACACACACACACACACACATATATATATATATATATATATATATATATATATATATATATATATATATATATATATATATATATATATATATATATATCCGAATATATACTGCGTTACTTTCCATCAATACGGAAAGTGAGACATTGAATTCCGAAGACGTATTGGGATAGCCAAGAAATAGGACAAATATTATTTACGAATTTAAATGTCCATTAATAGATTGTATTCCTGATCAAGCAAAATTCGTAAATATTTATATAGACCATGCTACAACATGTTTGACACGAACACTCACTCGACACCTTTCTGGCCATAGCTCAATTAGATCTCATTTAAATATTCATGGAGACCTACCGGACACTATTCGTAACATACTTGTTGACAACACAAATATAATAGCATCATCTACATGCCAAAAAGGTTAAAAATAATGGAAGACTTATTAATAAAAAAAATAAACAAAAAAAAACAACACTCAAGAATATCAACTTTCTGATCACAATATGACCGTGTTTAGAAAATTAAAACATTATATAAATACAAACATACAATAGAACTATTTCTTGTTAATATTTAATATATTTCAACCTTGAAAGCGCTCGAGAAAAAAGAACATTCGGACAGATTTTATATAATTTATCATCTGAAAAGAAAATAATTTATATAGCATAGGAAATTGTATAAAAAACTAAATCAAAGCACCTTATCTGTCGTATTGAATGTGCGTGAAAGAAGGAATGCTGCCTAAATACCCGCACGCACGTACGCACGCGCGAGAACACACACACATATATATGCAATATAAAAAAGATGGGATATATTGCACTAGGTGAAGACACGTTAATAACTATGTACACGATATGTTGACGTGGCTCGCCAATGCACGTATATATAAAATGAAGCGGCCAGTAAGTACTTTGAAAGAAAATTAAATTTCGTACATAATATTCTTACTGGGACCATCTGTTTGGCATCTGAACGCACAGGTGGGGGTGTTGCGATTGATAGCGTGAGGCCTGGCCGAATGATTAAACGTTAGCGTTTTCACTAATAATCCCGGATTAGAATCAGCCTGCGGTGGCGATCTTATTGTGCAGCATCGTTGTGAAGTCCTTGAAAACTACGAGTTGATCTCAAACTTATGACTGTAATTGCTTAGAAGAAACTGTTGGAAAGCCGTCACTGGTTGTGCGACTGAGAAATCACATGTCATCAGGACCAGTGTCTGGTCTTGTTCAACTATAGTTTGCAATAGATTGTGGGATCTCTCCCAGAATCTGCAGCTAAGGTCCATTCAGCATAGTTACAGCATAAACCACAGGTTGGCTCTGTGGGTATTTCAGAAACACAGATGTTACTGGTGTCTGTAATAGGGATTACCTAGACAACTTAAACTACATCATGTGTATGACGATAAACTACAGACGGCAGCAAGGCTTCTGATCGCGAGGTGTCTTAATTGCTGTTTTTCCCAGGTCTACACTGACCTAGGTGATAAAACTTGTTAGGGTTCCAGCTATGGACAAATAATGAGCCCCACAAATGCGGCCAAAACACTATGATACTATAAATATACATTTCTATAGTAAAAATACTAGCAATACATTTTCGTAGTTAAAAAAATTATCAGCAATTTATTTTTTTGAAAAAAAAAATTACCAGTAATACAGTTTTTGTAAAAAAATTACTAATGCTTGTAAGAAAATGAAATTTCGGCATTAAATGACCCATAAGAAATTGATATGCCTCTAAACAAACAAATATACGACGGGATTGTTGAGTCGAGTTCAAATTCTAGCAGAGGTCGTTGCGTTCACGCAAAAAAAGACCTTTGGGTAAAGTTTTAATAGCAAGACAGAATGAAGTCTTTAGCCTTGGTTGTTAACCAGTCTAGGCAAAGGACAACACTAAACTCATAACTGGCTATGTGCGGCTAGCAACTCCACTCCGAAATTGAAGCACATCACCTAGTAAACTAATCAATATGTTAAAAAAAGAGAGATTGAAATAATGTTCTGACGATTTGATATAAAGAAGTATTATCTCTTGTGACACAGCGCTCTTTATTTCATTTCTTCCCGATTCTAGGTATGTGTTTGCGTCTCTGCCTGTCAGTGTATCTGTTCACATCGTGTGAAGGCTCATCAGTTTTTGCGAAAATAATTTGATAGTTTGTGATCGTAAAATTGCGTGACGACCACATTGTAAGAGCTCCCTACAAAGCTTAAACCGTTGAAACTCAGCGGGAAATTTATGGATGTCATGCATGCTGTTAAACCCGTTCAGAAACATTTAAACTGTCATAAATGACTTCCTAAGATTAATGGTGAAAAAAAAAAAAGCTTTCAGCGAATAATGCTGAGTGTCATGTCAAAGATAATCTTTCTTCGAACATTGGGTACTGGCGCTACATATTCACAAACAAAAACGGTACCAAAAAACAGAAACCATGTCATTTGAAGACTACAAACATCGGCAACAACTAAAATGAATAGCACTTATAAATCTAAGAGAAAATAATGACATAACCCATGTGTTAATATTGAACACTACTTTAAATAAAATACACTATTTACATTATTCGGACTATTGTCCTCATCTTTGTCGCCATATTTATTACAACGTTTCGGCCGTTGTACGCTCCGGCCTTCTTCAGGTGGTTGGAATGTCGAACTGAACCCTTTATTTCGCTCACTGGGGCATACTGTTTAGTTCCACGTGCCATGTTTAATGGATGTCAGTTATCAGTTATCTCCTGGTAATTCACCTCTCCAAGTTCTCCACTGCCTTAACCGGGTATTGAACTCACACTCTTTGGGTCCTGTCACTGGATATAACTAACGCCTTTATCCACTGTTCCATGTATCCTTGAGGAAGGCAGGAGCGTACAATGTCTGAAATGTTGTAATAAATATGGCGACAATGATGAGGACAATAGTCCAAATAATGTAAATAATGTACATAATACTTCATGTCAGAAATATAGAGAGATATTTAAATAAAAGGTTCCTAAGGAAATCCCATCAATACTGGAAAAAGCGAGAACAGCTTCTGGAATTGAGAAACCTGTTTCCCTTCAAAAATGATTTAAGAGAAAGATTTTATAAATTTCAAACGAAAGCACTACTATCTTCTCGATCAGTGAATGTAAATCTTTCCATTGTAGAGAAACGACTAATACTGCCATTACCAGGGCGTCTTTCTATAAACTACTAATTATTTGTTGGTCAGAGTCAAAGTTGTTGGTCCTATCCCTTACAAAAAAGAAAAAAATACGCGAGAAGGAGATTTGTATCCTTGATGTTGTTGCGGGCGGTTGTACGCGTTTCATAACCTGTTATGGGCGTTAGTAACATCGGTGTTTGAGTTGAGAAATAAACACGTGCCTCCTGAAATACCCACAACAAAATGGCGGACTCTACATATGAGTCCACGTAAAGAAATGAAAGAAACGACAAGAACCAACATATATGTACAAACAAATGATAATGAATTAACAATAAAGGTATACAAGCGACAAAGACCATGATTTGTATAGCAAAATAATGTGAAAAACCTTTTTGCTCCAAAGTGTGTAGTCATTGAATGTGCGTACGTACTTGTGTGTGTGTATTGTTCATGGCTTACCCAAAGAGAAGCGCGTTTTCCGTGAGAGATTACATGTTGAGAAATAAGCGCATAAGTTAAGGAAAGAATGAGAAAAAAATTATAGTATTTATAGTCCTGAGAGCGTCCCCAGCGAGCAGTTTCGAAAATTAGGAGTAGATAACCCGACAATATATTGACGTTTGAGCTAACGGAAAATGAAGGCAAACAAACCCTCCATTGTTTCAAAGCTGTTATAGTATAATTTTCCTGTTCTAATTCCTTTCATTACCCTACCTAACGAAGCTAATCTATTTGTCTATATATACACGTATACATTTGAGAGAGTTGTATAGTTAACACCACTGTCCGTTTTTTTTTTGTTTGTTACTACGGCCAAGGTAAAAATAAGAATTTGGAATGATGATTTTCAGTGTACGAAGTCCATCCCCACTTGCAAAACTGGCGCAAAGATCGGCCTGAACAGAAACAAAGCAACAAGGCCAGATGAGATTCTAATAGAAATGATATCAGCCTTAGACGATTTTCAATTTTGTAGCATTGCTTCAGAAGTCAGTTGCAAATAAATGCGAGCTCTATCGCTCAATCAGTTTTCATCAGCCACTTATCAAATTTAT
>OZ038487.1:84263490-84295990 GCA_964036315.1 Acanthosepion esculentum
TAATTGAATAACTGTATTTGGGAGTATGTTTACAATTAGCGTTCGTCGTTACATTATTTTAGATATATTGATGACATTTTCTTATTATGGTCTCATGAATCAGAAAAATTAAATTTTTTTTTTACTTTCTGCAACAACTTCCACGATACAATTAAATTTACCATGGAGCATTCATACACATCCGTCCCTTTCTTAGACGTTATGATAAAATTAAACAAACATACACTTTCTAAATTTTTTATTTACTTGAATTTGGTATCTCCAATGTGTTATTTGTATGTTGGACGTTTCCTTTGGCAGAGAGTTTTGCAACTGATGTTTCATTCCTCTCGCTTTCTTTTGCAACCTCCTGTAGGAGCGTTTGTAGTTTCCTTTCTCTGTCTGCTATCAACACTGTGTCATCTGCATATCTTATATCGTTAAGATTGTAGCCGCCAGTAATAAATCCTGGTAGGACATTCTAACTTTGTCAGAACCTCCTCACTGTATAGGTTGGATAAATCCTGTGAAAAGAGACATATTTGTCTAACACGTGTTTTCTATTTTTAGTATATTTACTAAATTCATTTTCTCTTCTTGTGCAGGTGGTTTGCTGCCAATAGATGTTCTGGGCTATTTTAATATGCTTCCGAAATATATCAAGCTTACCTTACATTTCCAAAGGATTTTTTAAATTTTTTTTTTAACAAACGGTTTTCTATAATATCGTGACAGAACAGGGAGCAGAAGAAAGCTGCACGATTTTGCTCTTTTTCAACGAAAATTCATTTTGGCATTCAACGTATATTTTATACATTACTATTAAGCACAAAAGTTATTACCAGTTGTCAGGAATCAATTTAAGTGATATTGAAAATATAGATATAATAAGAAAAAAAGTTCAGTTCAAAGGATTTTACAATATATCCATCACTTCTCTCCAGCTATGGGTTAAATAGTTTGTCGTATATCAGGAAATAATCATTGTTATTCTGAAAAGAATTATTTATATTCACCGTAAAGAATATAAGATTATTCTATCTTAAGCTGGTTTCGAACTTCACAAAGCCATAAATATAATTCAATCAATCATTATAAGAGAAATACATGGCCGATTTTTTAAAAGCAATTGCTCCTATTTAAAGTAAATATTATTGACTAGATTTATAAATAATAAAAATAATAATAATAATAATAATAATAATAATAATAATAATAATACACATAGGCAGAATATTCAAATCTAATCGTGATCAAAGACCAGAAAAGAAGAATGTGCTTTCTTAATGACAGCACTTCCCGCAGATCATAATGTATCTTTAAAGATCTTGAAAAAACTATCAAAATACAAGTATCTTGAAGAGAAAATCTCATAAATGTGGCACATGCGGACATCAATAATTCCAGTTGTAGTTGAAGCTCTTGAATTGATTAGAAAAGTTTCCAATAAACTAATTGATGGGATTCCTGGTAGCCCATACCTGTCAGAAATACAAAAAAAAGTAATCAAAAGTACAGTTCACACATTACAAAGAGTTTTACCTATGTAAAATGTGCGTGACCTTGATTTTTTTAATTTTTTTTTACAATAAATGATCAGTGAAAGATTCCATGAAATTATTTCTGACCTTAGATCTTTGGTTGTGACCCAGAGGCGAATGTATTTACAACAGAAACCCAAGGAAATAATAATAATAATAATAATAATAATAATAATAATAATAATAATAATGATAATAATAATAAAAATTATGAGGTTTTAAGGAGCGTGGAACCACCACTTAATTGTTGGTGTTCCCAGGTCCGCCCTGATCCGGGGGGGGGGGGTAGCACCTTTTAGGGTCCCAGCTATGGGAAAATAGTTAACCCCAAAACTGGGGTAAAAACATTATGAAAGTGTAAAAATAGGTTTTAATAACAGAAATACCTTGTAAAAAATATTTCAAGCAATAAAGTTTTAAAGAAAAAAAAATGTTACCAGCAATCAATTTTTTCAAGAAAAATAATATTACCAGTAATAAATTTTTCAAGAAAAAATATTACCAGCAATATATTTTGAAAAAAAAAAATTGCCAGCAATATATTTTTGAAAAAAATATTACCAGCAATACATTTAAAAAAAAATATTACCAGCTATACATTTTTGAGAAAAAAATATTACCAGCAATAGTTTTATGAAAAAATTATTACCAGCAACACATTTTTGAAGGAAAAATATTACCAGAAATAGATTATGGACAAAACAAAATAGTACAAGCAAAAAAAAATTATCGACATTAAATAACCCATTGAAGTTGATATGCCTTAAAACAAAACCAGCCAATCCTATCAAATGTGCTCCCCATAAAATTCAGCGTCGTTGTTCTTAAAACTGAGCCAAACCAATAGATCCATAAGAAGATTAATTTTAATAGGTGTGAATGAACACTCGGCTGAAGTTAATCTTGTCTTTTCTTGTATTCAACGATAGCAGACAGTGTCATGGGACGTGAGGAAACTAAGACACAGATGCCATAAGAGTAAAGGCAATGATTACAAGTTTGTAAAAGCGAGGACGGGACGGATGCGCGAGGTCAGAGGTAAACCTGGCTATTTATTTTTGTGTACGCAAAAACCCGATGGATTAGGGTATAACACATGGGGGTCTGGCTACCAGGGAAGTAGATGTTATGGGTCGACCAAATCAATCTCCGCTTCCCTCTAAAAAGTCAAGCGGGATAAGATATTATTCCAATAACGGGTCGCTTTCAAAATGGCGCTTACTTTTTTTTATCCGCATGCGCGAGATGACGTATCGATTTTTCCTTGATGTTGTCTGCCACTGGGTTCTCATGGATATACGTTTTTGTGGGGGCCGTTTGGAGTTGTTGGAATGGCGTTGCTTTAAGGAGCGGTAGGGTTTGATGTAGTGTCGCTGAATACAATTTCGAAATCCAAGTCAGGAGAGTGCACTTGCCCGTCGGGTGTGTTAATGTGCGTGGCCATGTGATGGCAAAGGGTTAGGGGTGGAGTACAAACATTGGGAGTCGAGGGGAGAAAAGAGGGCTTTGAAGAGGAGAAAAGATTGGAAGGCGTAGAATAGACTGATCGTGATTTGCTATGGGTGAGAGCACATTTGAATTAATGGAATAAAATGAAAGAAACGAGAAAGAAAGACATTAAAAAGAGAAAGTGAACGAGAAAGAAAGAAAACGTAAGCCGAAAATGAAAAATCAAAATAAGAAGAAAGTAAAGTTAAGGAAAGAAAAAGGGAGAAACAAGAAAAATGAATGAAAAATAAAAGATAAAATAAATAAAAAAGAAATAGAAAAAGAAAGAAAGAACAAAGGTAAAAAGAAGAAATAGACCATCATAGTAAGTGGGCAAGAAAATTCAGCAAAAAAGAAAAAAAGAAATAGACAATCTAGAATAAAAAAGAAAAAAATATTAGAAAGGAAATCATAAACTGAATTAATGGAAAAGAACGAAAGAAAGAGAGCGAGAGAGAGAGAGAGAGAGAGAGAGAAAGAAAGAAAGAAAGAAAGAAAAAGAAAACCAGTGAGAAATAATATACAAAAGAATAAAAGAGTATAATGAAAGAAACAAAGAAAGACAGAGAAAATAATGAAAGCAGAAAAAGACAAAGAAAAATAAGAAAAAACAAAAGAAAGGAAAAACAAAAGAATGAAATAGAGTGTAATACGCAAGGAACAAGCAAAGACTGGACAATATAAAAAAGAAGTGACAAATATGGAATAAAAAATAAATAAGGAGAATAGAGGAAAGTAGTAGAGAAAATCGTCAAATGAAGCGAAGAAAAATAAAGAAAGAAAAAAGAATGAAACAAAAAATAGAAACGAAACAAAAAAAATAGAAACGAAAGATAAGAACAAGACAATAAAAGGAATGAAAGAAGCTAAAACAAAGAAAAAGGAAAGAAAAAGAACGAAAGAAATAAAGAGAAAGAAAAAATAGAATGCGACTGAAAAATACCAAAGAAAGCGGAACATAAAAAATAAAGAAAAATCTGGAATAACGAAGGAAAAAAGGCTAATAAAGGAAACAGAAAAAAATCATAAAATAAAAGAAAGGAGAAGCAAAAAAAGAATAAAGAATAAAATGGAAGAGGAAAAGAACACGAAAGGAAAAATAAACAGAAGGAAAATGAATTCACCGCATACAAGACAAAGAAAACAAAAAGGAAGACAACGAAAATTAAAAAAGAAAGAGAGTATGATAGAAGAAAAGAAAAAGAAAAAAGAATGAAGGAATATAATGGGGAATATAAAATAATAAGAATGAAAAATAACAGAAGATAAATAATAAAAAAAGAAAATATCGAGTATCATTACGCTTAGTGCTTGGCCATGAGTAATTTTTGAACCTGAACAGACACAGTGTCAAACGAAACGCTAAGCAAATATAGTGGAATTTCTACTGAGTTTGTATCTCGGTGTTAAAACGCGCACGCAAGTTGTGCCCCGTTTTCAACACAGAGTGAATAATTTCAACGATCGCTATATTTTTGCAGGTGCTAAAGTAAATTAATGCCAAAAAAGTATTTGATATAACAAAAGTTATTCGCTGAATTTTTATTAGTAGCAACAAATACAAATTCAGAGCGGTAGTGCATATTCTTTTTAATTTTAAAATTATCGACAAAATTTGGTTAATTTTTTGTCAATACTTGCAACGCTAACCCTAACCATAAAACTAACCGTGACTTTAAAACTAAATTACATATATAGTTTTCAAGGATGAAGTTTGATTTTGTTTGTTCTTTAATATGGTAGCAGCAGTAGAATTCCTTATGAACATTTATAATTTCGACGGTGCTTTGATTACTGATTCTAATATTGGTCTGGTGCTACTGATGTACATCCCGAAATTCTTGACAAATTTAAAAGGAGAGTCTGCAATGTATTTGACTCTGATCTGATATTTTGACTTCAATCATTTTCTCGCAGATATATTACATGAATCATTCATACAAAAAACAGATTAGTGAAGTTAATGAAATAAATGGCGAGAATACATCTTCGCAAACAAATTTATTAAAAATTACATTAACCCACGAACCTCTAGATGAATGTTATGATCCCTGTTTTTAATATAAATTGAACTGCACCACATATTTGATTTAAAAAAACTGATCCGACGTGCAACTTTCAGGATAGTAGCTGCGACATTGCTCTATTTATTGAACAATTTAGTTCATGCCACATCGACTGAAAAAAACTACTACAACAAAAGAATTCTCCAATTACCATATTAGTAAATAAAACGTACTCTCTTTTAAATTTTCAAAAAATTCAACCTTAGCGTTTCGACCGCACCTTCCAAAATTTCTTACTGTTAACAATAACACCTTTTGAAAAAAACATATTTCGATTCAAGTCTAATCTTTCATGTCCCGTTATTACCTGGATGTACTAAAAAACAAATCAATTTCCATGCCTGATGATGTCTGTATGAACAGATGATATTACTAACAAAAAGAGACCTTATACAGTTCGAATTTATTAAAAACAGGGATCATAACATTCATCTCGAGGTTCGTGGGCTAATGTAATTTTAATAAATTTGTTTGCGAAGATGTATTCTCGCCATTTATATCATTAACTTCACTAATCTGTTTTTGTATGAATGATTCATGTAATATAAATTGAACTGCACCGCATATTTGATACACACACACACACACACACACACACACACACACACACACACACACATATATATATATATATATATATATATATATGTAAAAAAGGCTAAAAATAATGGAAGCCTTATTAATAAAAAACAAAAAAACAACACTTAAGAATATTAACTATGAACATAGACACAATATCTTGACCGTGTTTTGAAAAATGAAGACATTTTATAAAACATACATGCAACAAACTATTTCTTATTTAAGAGTTAACATATTTAATCCTTGAAAATGGCTAAATGTATAGCCGAAAGCGCTCGAGAAAAAAGAACATTCGAACACGTTTAAAAAAATAATCATCTGAAAAGAAAAATATTGATAGATCGCATGAAAAATTGTATAAAAAACTAAACAAAAGCAACTTGTCTGTCGTATTCAATGAAATGTGCATGAAAGAAGGATTGCTGCCTAAATACACAAATTATATATATATATATATATATATATATATATATATATATATATATATATATATATATATATATATATATATATGGGGTGCAGAATTAATTTCAACTCGGAACTAAGTTCAACACGAAAATAATTCATTTTCAACAAGAAAGAATGAAAATTGCAGAAAAGATGAATTCTGAATTATCTACTAAAGCTTTTTAATGATACATTAAAAATTAACACCAACTCATTGCATTTTGTTTAGGAATTCCCGGAAATTGATAAATTTGAGTTTAAATCGAGTTGAAATTAGTTCCGAGTTGAAATTAATTCTGCACCCCATATATATATATATATATATATATATATATATATATATTATTATTATCATTATTATTAAAGTAAACATTCAAGCCAACATGCTGCGGCGGCAGTCTCTTTCATGCTGAAACGCAGTCGTCAGACCATGTTGTTTAGGCATAAATACAAATGTTTATCTAAAACGTCAATAGTTTAGCTGAGGTTAATGAACGGATTCAGTTGACAGTGCAGAGGAAAACTCCTGAAATGCTGCAAAATGTGTTCACTTTTACATTTATATACGCTCTATCCCTTATAGTGATGGATTTAATGCATAAATATAGCATAACTTAAACGAATATTTTTATCATATATATATATATATATATATATATATATATATATATATATATATATATATATATATGGGGGGGTGTAATATTAAAATTAACCTATTTATTTAGTGGAAGCGCCCAAATGTCATTGACAGATCTTTTTCAAATATGACATAGAAATCATCACTGTATGGTTATTGTCGGTTTTAAGCTTCGAGGTGATCTTCAGAACAAGCAATGCTCTTATTCAGCAGTCAGTTTATAATGGGTGTTTTGTGGTGGCTCGGTAGATGTGAAGGAGTTTTGGGTTAAAACTTTCCAATTTACAGTTTCTCCTGCTTACGGCTAATGATACTGTCATGACATTTTATTTGATTATTTGTGCTGGTTGAGTGGTTGGAGGGAGAATGTATCTTTTACGTGTATTTATGGTCATGTCGCAATACTGCTTAGTTATAAGTATACTGATATGGTTTAATAGACAGTTTTTAATTTATAATTATTTAAATTATCTGTCTACATTTCTCTATATATATATTTCTATATTTCTGAGATAAGGTATTGTAACTATTTACGTTTTTCGGACTGTTGACTTCATCTTTAATATCACATTCACGGTTGTTGTACGCTTCGGCCTTCTTCAGGGGATATTTCTAGGAATATCAAACCGAACCCTTTATTTATTCAACGGGTTAGATTGTTCTAATTCCAAGTACCATGCCTTTAGGTATATCAGTTTTAGTTAATTCACCTTCATAATTTTCCTAGTTTTTTTTTTTTTCAAGAGATAGAACGCAGAAGTATTTGCGTCATGTCACTTTTTAGATCAAGCAACTAACGATTTTATCCAATGAAGAAGGCTGGAGTGTACAACGACTGAAACGTCGGGAATGTGACAGTAAAATTATGGCAACAATCCCAACAATGTAAATAATGTAAAGTATTTAAATTATTTTTGTACCGTAAGTTTGTGAGTGTTTTTATTGTGGTTTGTCTGTTTTTTTTGTGATGTAAGCGAATACTCGTTGCCACTTCTGTGATGCCAACGGATGCTCGTTGTGTAGAGACTTTGTAATCGCAGATACAACTATAGTACTCCATCGAACAATACTGGTGTCAGACGGCTTCGAATATCACTCGCACTAATAGTTGATAATACTAGCTCAAATAGTATTCCGTATAGTGATCTGGATAGAGAATAGTAATCCGTATAGTGATAGACTATAAATAATGATCAATTAGACTCATGCGTATCCTCTATGGTCATGTGGTCTACTTAATTCAGTAATGGGATCGCCTGTGTTTGCTCACTGGCGATCTATGTTCAAACTCAAGTGTCAGCAGCGACACTTTATTTCTATATAACACTGGTGAACCAGTTTTATTTTTTACTAAGGCGTAAGAGCCACTCATGGTCGAAGGTCACTGAATGAAGTGTGTGATAGAATATAGGAGTAGTTAGAAGACGTTAGGATTATGAGGACAAGGTGAATAGTTAACGAATCGCCCTTGACATTAATAGGTTAAGATTGTAGTAAGTACAAACAGGAGGGAATTTGTTTCACGGAGCGTTTGCTCTCGGGAAGAATAGTTCTGTGTGAAATTTCCAGTTTACAATTGGAATACGCAGAAAATTCATTGATTGATTCGTTTTCTATGGTTTATCAATGATTTGCAGGTTATTTGAAGGCCAGAACTATTTTTAGATTGTAAGATCTATTTGGTGGAAGTAATAATGGTTTTAGTGGAACAAGACTTACTGAAGAACCCCTAGCTGGAGAGAGAAAAGTATATTCTTACCTTTATCATTGGTATTTGTAGGTAAGTAAATATAGCGAATCCAACGGGAATTAAAACTAGGCTCCGTAAAGTGATTTTCTAAGCGCAGGTGAGACGTGGTGCAATGACGAATGTATAGGTAACACATTGAGGATCGAACTCACAACTCATTTGTAACGATTCTAGCGAAACAAGCTTGTTAACCATTACACGTTGAGGTGGCCTAATATCACTTCTGTAAGAGCAGTTTTTGTTTATTTTGTTTTATGGCATATCAACATCAATGGGTTATTTAATGCCGACAAGATTGCAGCTGATATATTTTTTCAAAAATATATTGCTGGTATTAAAACTTATATTTACACTTTCATAGTGTTTTGACCCTAGTTTGGGAGTTAAATAGTTGCCAATAGCTGGGACCCTAATAGGTGCTACCACCTCAGTTTAGGGTGGACCTGGGAACACCAGCAATTAAGAGGTGGTTCCACGCTCTTAAAAACCACCTAACCATAGACTTTGCTGTCGGATGCAGTTTATTGTCATACCCAGGACGCGGATGTAGTTTATCGTCATACCCTGGAGCAAATAACCTAAACCATATCATATGAGGACTTTTAACAGTAAAACAACAAATTGACATCACATTTGAAGATCTTGAAGCGTCAGCTTATTCCAGCAAAGGATTAGGAAGAAAGTCCTCATCAGTACTAGATATAGTCATAGCAGTTACTGGGCTCGAGGCACCTATTTTCTTGCTAAATTGTTTTGAGAATAAGATTTTATAAATTTCAACCGAGTGTAGTATTTATCACTTTGTCAACGAAGGTGAAATGTTAATATTACCATTACTATCACAAGCGCATCGATATTGATAATATTACAGTAGAGATCTTTTTTTTTTCTTTTTAGAGATAGTAATGGAGTAATAGATAGCGATTCAGATTAAGGAATCAGAGAGCCGAGTTCGAATTCCAGTTGAATCCATTACATTAACTTACATGCTAATACCCTTGGGAAAGATATGAATCCTCTTCTTCTCTCCTAAATAGAAGGACAGAGCGGGTTCTATAGCCTTGGATGGAAACTGGTCTACCGAAAAAAGATATGGCAACCTACTGTGGGGAAAAAAAATCTGCCCCGTCAGTCATGTATCGAAAGATACATGATCACCTGTATCACGCATGGCACATAACGAACTGGTGGAATTTCTAGACCCACACCCAACCCAGCGGCTGTCCTTCTAAATAACTTACCCAATACGTCTCTGTTTCTTCATTACTTCGGATTAGTGAGTTCGATCCTCACTAGGTGCCTGACATAATATTTTCGCCATTAAATAAATCATTGAGGTTTGACAGGTTTAAAATCTTCCAACTTAGCCAACAAATTTCGCTCAGAGTTATAACAGCTTTTTGTCGCTACTGCTTGTCTTGGTAAAATAAATATGCAGCATTTGTTTTTTCAAGTGCAACTTCACCCACAATCTCGTTAACCGACGTGGCATCCAGTGATGAGACATTTTTGTTAAGATGTCTGGCGTTGAAAAGAAAACCTAGCCAAAGCAAGGTCCATGATATTCCCAAGGAAATGAACAGACATTAAACGAAATCTGTACTTAGTAAGACGATTGTGTTTTCACTATTTACCCGTGAACTCGTCAGCAATGGCGGAAGGCTATGGTTGATACTTACCCATCTCTTTTCGCCATCACTGCCGCCTACCAACTATACAGGCTAGAGCGTAACGAAAAAGTTCTGTAAGACATCTGAATGAATTAGGTCGCTCTCCCCTTTTTACCGAACTCAATACAGGTCCTCTATCACACTCCACCCGAAATGGTACCCCATTCCATCACAAACCGTTTGACGTGCCGGCCTTACAGAGTCATTCACTAACCTTGGTCTCCTCCCCAGATTTCCTGTTCCTCCCTAGATTTAACCCTCTCCTAGATTTTTTTTTTGCATCTTATCTTTTCCGCTTATTTCATCACTCTTGTCCTGCTGAGGCGAGACCGACTTTTCTTCTTCTCATACTTCACAGCTTGAAAAAAAACTGGCAGCTCTAGCAGAATAACAGAGGAAGAGGAGGAAGACATAGAGGTCCTAAAGCTACCCACAAATAGTGGTTGAGGGAAGCTTCGGCACGTAATATTTTTCTAATAACAAACCGGGGTTTTCAAGTTTTTATTTTCTGACCTCAATCAATTCTGGTTTTCTGAGACCAGCATGGAATATCCACTGGCAATAGTATGCAGGCCCCTCTTTTTTTATTTAACTGATTAACAAAAAAAATAATTAAAAGGGATGTCAATTCAAACACGTATACACAATAAAAATAACTTTTATAATAAGAAATATTATTGTAATTAGAAAGAATCAATTAAAACAATTAATGTTTTGATTTGGGTACGAAAAGAAAGCAAGTAGATACAGATTCGAAAAAGTCACATTCCCTAAGAAGATAACTCAGCGTTGTTTCGTCAGGACGAATCTCTCGTGGGCTAATTGGTATGGACACGCTTCGGCTATGGGAGTGTTTTTTTTCTCATGGGAAGAAGGAACACTTTTCTGATACATGTAAGTACACACATTTTTAGTAGGTATTCTCCGTTTAGTCAGGTTGGCATTAATTTCACAGTTTACGAAAAAAAAAACCCCCAAAAAACGAGGATGTTAAGACACAAAAATAACGTTTAAATCAATAAAAAAGATTGGAAATCACCACCAAATTCACAAACTCTGTGTCAGCGGTTTAAAATGTATAATAAGCACCGGCCTTTGCCCCAGGCACTATCTCTTCTTAGGGGTGAAATGTGGTCATTAAATGGTGTCTGAGACACAAAGCAAGTAGTACGAAGGCAGCTTAAGCAGTTTTTGTATGCTTTCCACATCCCAAATTTAAATTTGGTCTTGTGTCACACTTATGCAAGTGGTCATAGTGATAAATATCAATATTTGTTTGATTAGGGAAAAAATGCCAAAAATATCTGCCATGGCTTGCGAAAGCAGAATTCTTGTCTCTGTCAAGTAAAATAAAGAAGGTTATAGTTTTTCTCGTTATTACTGCCTGAATGATCGCCATAGTTATGGAAATGGTTTTTTGCCCATGTACCCATTCAGCCATTTCTCTATCAACCATTCTAACGCTCCAGAAATTACCTGATTCCTTCCGACATGATTTATATTTGCAAGTATAAGATTACTTAAAAAAAATCGAACATTGTTTGTGTTTATTGGCTGTAGCCATTCAAAATCTATTTGTTGGTCTTGAAGAAGATGACATCTTCCAATCTACACTCTCTTTCCCCACGGGTGAAACGTTGCAAATGCTAAGATGAAAACATTACACCAGTTCAGACCTTTATAGCTTACTGGAGGAGAGTCTGTGAGTGGTAAGAGCAAGCGGTAACAGGCTCAGTATATGCGGATACGTGAGAAAGTTAACGGTTAATCTTAAATTTAAACAGACTAAGTCTGTAGTGGTTGCGAAAGCATCTTCTTGGGAATCGGTTCCAAAAAGTAATCGTTTGCGGAACTTTTTCGAGTGGAACTTACTTCATACTAGTAGAATACGAAGAGAATGAGTGTGGTTGGCGTCAGTGTAAAGGCGTGGCGTATATTATTTGTGAGGGTTAATATTCATGATACTTTCTATATTTATTTATTATTGCATTTACTTTCTACGCTAACAGCTATTCCCAATTTTTTTATTTATTTATTTTTGCAGTGATGGCAGTCATTTGGAATTCCTCAAATAATACTTTTGGAATATATTCGCTCTCGCTCTTGTATTTTCTACATCAACTACATAGACTGTTGTACATGCAATTCTTAGTTTTATTTCAGGGATGAGGAACAATCTACTAACGATATCGAAATCACATATTTCATTGATTTTCACTTGATCACCACTGTCATTAATCAGGATATTGATGGGGTTTAAATTCACCAAACAAGTCAAACATTTTTTGTGAGTGAATGCAAGAGCTACAGCTGCAGAGCAAAGTTCGATATTTCGAAAAGAAATAGAGACCTGAGTAAGGTCAGAGAATAGGCAGCTCAAAACGAAATAATAAATACGGGAAAATCAAATCGTTTTAACGTCCATTAACATAGTTTAACCACCCCTAACTAAAAAAAAAATATAAATATGAAAAGCTTAAAGCAGTGAAGCCCATTATAAATAGATATAGATGATCCATATTTGTAGCCTTGTGCCAGAAAAAAATTCAACTTATAATATAGCAAGATAAACGCCAGTACTAAGTAGCCATCTATTAAGACGGAAAAGAAGAATGGGGAGAAAGGACATGCGAAGAAATAAAAAAAATCAGACAGGAGGTTTCACAAAAACTTGTTTTTGATGTTGATAACGTGTATAGGTCGAACGTTGATTTGAAGCCAATGAATCATTAATTTATCATGTGCTTTGTGTATAGATATATCGCAGTTTCTCAGTTTGATCGAAAAACAATTTAGGCTAACAAAGAACTATTTTTATGACTAAAAAAAATTAACTTCATGTTATAATTTCCCCTAAGTTCTATAAACTAAATGTCGATCAGTGTAAAACACTGGCCCCGACCTAAAAGCAAAATACTTGACATTTTTATTACCACATTTTATTCTGAGATCATCCAATTTTATTCAAAATTATTTTATACTTTTATTCGTGTGTAGATTTAGCCTAAAACACAATACCTTACCGTTATGTGGTATTAGGAATGATTAGTTTTAACTAACTTCCTGAAGAAGATCGTTTTTGTTGTATGATGACAATATATGATATACAATTGATTGGCGTATTTTTTCTTTATTCTATTAAGGAATATGGAATAATACCAGTAAGATTTTTATGCATATTCTTCTTTTCTAGATTTTACAAAAGCATGGAAATGTATCAGCGAAATAAGCCATTTCTAACCGAATCAAATGCTGTCCTTCATCCAAAGACGCTGACGGCCATATCACATTGGAACCTGGTTCCAGAAAGATGGCCGAAGTTAAGCAATGTCAATTTCTCTTTTTAAGTTCATCTATTTCTATTTCTCTCTTTTCTGTTTCTTCTTCCTTTTCATTTCACTTCTTTCTTTCCAATCCTTTCAGTTATCTTCCTCTTCCTTCACTTTCTCTTTATTTTCTCGTTCATGTTCCCTTTTTAAATTCATTTATTTCTCTTACGCCTAAATGAGTGAACGCTTAGAAATCCAGGTGCTGTAAGCTTGGTTGTGCAGGTGTTGTAATGGAATTGTTTATCAGAGAGCCGAGTTCTAATTCCAGTTGTGTTTCTCACTTATACTTATTGGGAAAGTTATGAATTCAATTCTTCTTCCCCACCTAGGGGTTAATTAGTAAGACTTGTATCACTAAATCATTATTGTCTAAAAAAAATATTTTAATCTAAAATACGTTCTGGATTTAGGTTTGTTTGTTTAATTTGTTTTATGGGATATAAACCTTATTATTTTTTTCAGGTTATTTAATACCGACAAAATTTTTATTGCTGATAATTGTCTTTTTTCAAAAATGTATTGTTGGTAATATTTTTTCCATTAAATATCTATTTCTCGTAATATTTTTTTCTTCAAAAATATATCGCTGGTAATATTTTTTTCAAAAAATATACAGCTGGTAACATTTTTTTTCAAAAATGTATTGCTGGTTAATATTTTTTCCATCAAACATTCTATTTCTCGTGATATTTTTTTCTTCAAAAATATATCCCTAGTAATCTTTTTTTTTCAAAAAATATACAGCTGGTAACATTTTTTTTCAAAAATGTATTGCTGGTTAATATTTTTTCCATCAAAAATCTATTTCTCGTAATATTTTTTTTCTTAAAAAATATATCGCTGGTAATATTTTTTTTTCAAAAAATATACAGCTTGTAACATTTTTTAAAAAAATGTATTGCTGGTAATATTTTTTCCATCAAAAATCTATTTCTCGTAATTTTTTTTCTTCAGAAATGTATCGCAGGTAATATTTTAAAAACAATATACAGCTGGTAACATTTTTGTTCAAAAATGTATTGCTGGTAATATTTTTTCCATCAAAAATCTATTTCTCATAATATTTTTTTCTTCAAAAATGTATCGCTGGTAATATTTATTTTCAAAGAATATACAGCTGGTAACATTCTTTTTCAAAAATATACAGTTGGTAATAATTTTTCTTCAAAATTTTATTGCAGGTATTTATTTTACAAAGTATTTCTGGTATTAAACCTATTTTTCACACTTTCATAGTTTGGGTCCGAGTTTGGGGGTTAACAATTTGCCCATACCTGGGACACTAACAGTGCTACCACCCTGGGCCAGGGTAGACATGGGAACACCAGCAATTAAGGGATGGTTCCCCGCGCCTCAAAACCTTGTAATCAGAGACCTTGCTGTTGGAAGTAGTTCATCGTCTTACCCAGGACGCAGATATAGTTTATCGTCATACCAAAGACGCATTCTTCCTTTAATATTCTTCAAATGGTTGATAAACCGTAAAAAATGCTTATGTTGTTTAGGATTATGATTTCTCGGTTACTTTTGGTAGACTAGTTTATTGATTCGAAGAAGTAATGTTTTAATTGTCAGTGGATGTCTGCATCTGGTGTTGCTTGAGAGAAAATGTAAAATATTACATCGGGATAAAGTTCGGTCTCAAGTTACAGTTGGTTAGATTATTGCTCATATTCCCTATTCACCAGTTATTGGACGTTAGTGTTACAGTTGTACATACAGGAAGAGTCAAGTATTTCAGCCGATTAAAAAGCGAAAATGGCCTAACATATTGTTACACAGCATGCAGCAAAATTGAACATTCTCATTTATCAGTCGAATGCAGAGAATTCTTGAACATGGCTTCTTCCAGTTTGACACACGAAATAAAAAGGCGCATACTCGTATCTCTAATCACAAACTATAGGGATTTGGAGATAGCCAGTTTCTAAAAGCTGGCTAGACGAGCAGGAGGAATGACAGGGGGTTCAGTACAGACACCAAGGAGATTCCTCCTTCTTTGGCCTTGTGATGCCATGGATTCATTCAAAATCGTTAAGTACATTATTCACCATGTTCTCCAGTGTTTTATTTCTCAATTAGTATAATTTGTGATTGCTAAATTATCCAAGGCTCTCTCTCCTCGTGATATATTAGAGAGTGTTTCACAATTTTTGAAACAAAAACATCGGGCACAAATCAAGGACCACGAATGATAGAGTAATGAAAATTACATCTGTTGACATGTAAAAGAATAACATTTTAGGATCTGCAGCCATTTAGTTTCAAACATGAACCAAAAATGTCAAGAGGAACCTTAGATTACATGCTCCAGATACCCGCCGTTCAATTGAAAGCACTGCTGAATGCAAAGTTGTTGATAACGCGTGCACATTCCTCCTGTGTGATTCCTTGAATCTTCTCAGTGATAGTTGTCTTCAATGCAGCAATGGTGCGACGGTCGCCCTGATAGATGTTGTCTTTAAGGAACTCCCAGAGGAAGAAATCTGGGGGTTCAGGTCAGGCGAGTGAGGTGACTACTCCACTTCAGTTTTACGGCTGACGAGACGCTCCCCAATCCTTTCATGGGTCCATTGCCATAGTAACAACATTGAGGAGAACATCATCCGGCTTGAACTACAGCTCCTCCTCATCAAGGTCCTCACGCTCCTTGTGCTCCCCCCATTTGAGAGGACGCTGGTTGGTTACAATTGCAAAACACCCTGTAAATAAGATTTCCCTTGTATTAGATAGTTTGTCGTGAAACTTCCTCAGTGATTACATGTTTCGTCCATGGATATCTCAAAGAATTAGTCTCCGAGATAAATCCAATTCTTCCCCCAGCTATGGGTTAATTAGTAAGAACTGTATCATGAAGTCATTATAATCTAAAAAATTCCATAGACTTTAAAACATATTTTTAGTTTTAAGTAACCTGCAAATTGTTGATAGACCGTAAAAATGAAAGAATCAATCAATATTATCTATAATTTTTATGATCAACGCCAAGCCCTGATCTATTGGCCTTCCTGAGTTGATTACTGCACTGTGTTTCTACAAATAGAGGGTAAGAACATGGACAGAACAGATTGGCAACAAGGAAGTAGAAAAATACCTACCTAAAATAAAAAAGAAACAGCTGAAATTACAGGAACACATAATGAGGAAGTACGGCTTGAAATGATTAATGAACATAGTACGTTTTGGGTGTGGAAAGGACAGGTATTGAACAACAGTCAGCAATTTACAAAATTAATTTGTGCGAAAGGTTGGCAGAACAGAGACAAGGGGTTATGGTAACGTCTCAACCGTGGCCTACAACTTGAAGGGACAGGAAGTTGTGGAGGGTCATGATTGCTCACGGTTTGAAGATACACAACGGAAATGATGATGCTGATTAGCAAAACTGAACTATGTTTGTCACACTGACACCATTACGAATATGATTGAACTCATTACCAAACGTTTCGAAGGTTAGTTGACGAATCGCATACTGGAAGATAGGCGATCCCTGTGTTTTTATATGCAGAACACAAGAATGGAACTCCCAGTAAGGTTCGATCTCACTATTGATTTTAAGGATTCGAAAGGAGGGCTTGTTAAGCATTACTAAAAGACAAACAGGCTTTTGATATTAACTATGTTTAATTTTGTTTTGGCGGTCATAAATATAAAGCAACTAGTTAGAATCGATCTCACTACAGAGAATAATGATGGAACTCTATGGATGTCGCGTTGCCTGATTGCTACTCGTGTAAGCCCAGTGCTATTATATTTAAAACATGCATGGTGAACTGTTATGTAATATCAGTCCTACAACATGGCAGTGAATGTGGGACAATATCCTCACTGATGAAAAAGACACTTGAAAACACAGAATGGACGGAACATGTGAGCAACAACACAGTTTTAGAGAATGTGAACAAAAAGAATACAAGGAAGAGACAGTTGAAATTTCCAAGGTACATAATAAGGAGAATGGTTTGGAAAATGTGATACTCACAGAACGGAATGAAGGCAAGAGGGACAGAGAAAAACAACGCACAACCTACCTAGCTAGCTTGAGAAAATGGATGACGGAACAAGTTTTAGGAGATATAACAAAAAGACAAAAAGTAAGAGCTAGAAAGGAGAGGAAATTGTGGAGAACCATGATTTCCAACGTCCTGAACAAACAGAGCATGGAGAAGCTAAATATTTTTTAAATAATCTGGGATGTTTCAAATAGAGCTGCGCTTTTGTTTCAAATACAACCATATTAAGTTAATACGGTAATATGTTTCGGCAGTTGTAAACGCTTTATAATAAAGAAATATTAATACAAAACAAAAACACAAATAGATATAAAGGAAGGAACAGAAGAGTAAAAATGAATCTTAGAAAGATAATAAAGGTAGATAATTAAGAAAAGAAGATAGAATAATTCGGAAATAGAAAGCGTGATGGAAAAACTTGAAAACAAAAAGAGGAAGATAATAAATACAGGAAAAGAGAAATGAAAAAGTGATGGAAAACAAAAATGGAGGAAGTTAAAGGGAAAAAGAAGTAAAAGAAGAAACGAAAAATTCCGTTGAGAAGAAAAAGAAGAGAGAAAACTAAAAATAATATTTGAAGGAAGAGAGAAAATAATTGGAAAGACCGAAAAGAAAGAGGAGAAATAAAATAGAAGACTCAATACAGAAATATAAAAGATGATGAATGTGGAACAGATTAATTTAAAGAACCAACTGGAAAAAATAGGAAGAAAATAATTGATGAGGAAAAATAGTAGAGAAGACTGAAAAGAAAGAGGTGGAAAGAAAAGGAAGACGATACATTAAAAGGGGTGTTGAGAGATGAGAAAGAGAAAAAATGAATTTAAAAAAGTGAACTTGAAGGAGAAAATCAAGAGAAAGTGAAGGAAGAGGAAACGTAATTGAAAATATTGAAAAGGAAGACTAAAAAGAAAAAGAATATAAGGCTCACGTGAAAAAAGAAATGGTAGCACAAAAAAGGAGAAGATAAAATATTTGAAGAAAAAATGTGAAAAATAAGAAGTGAAAAATAGGATCAAAAGAAAAAAATTTTAATTATAGAAAGAAAATGAAAAATGACGACGTGAAAAATGTTGATTTTGAAAATCAAGGAAAAGAGAAGAAAGCTGAAAATGTGTGTGCGTGTGTTTATTGCCTTAAATATAGTAAGGAGGCTCTTTCTATGTCATAGAGACATTAGTCAACCTTAAGATGGCGGAAAGTCGTTGAAGGAGCGGTTGCACTTTTCCGGTGATTAATTCGGGTGAAGTCTTATATCACAGAGGTGTGTTTCTGTCTAGGCCGCCGT
Organism: Acanthosepion esculentum; assembly: GCA_964036315.1. Classification (NCBI taxonomy): domain Eukaryota; kingdom Metazoa; phylum Mollusca; class Cephalopoda; order Sepiida; family Sepiidae; genus Acanthosepion; species Acanthosepion esculentum. The sequence continues at coordinate 84,282,284 of OZ038487.1, forward strand.
CACATTTTTTTTCGGGTGGGGGGCAACTTTGCGTGCAAATACACTTGAATAAAGTTTGTCGCCCCAATAGACTTAGGTGTCACATAAATTCGACAAATCTGTGAACCTTAGAAAAATGTTTGGATGTGAAGACGTTTTGGAAGAGGCGATGAGAAAAGAGTTACACTGCGCCAAGGAGCTAGTGATAGAGAAGAGTTCATAAAAGCGAGAAAACAAGGAAAACAGAAAAAAACATAGAAGCAAAAAAAAACCAGAGAAATCAGAAGAATATGGGAACAGAGGGAAAGATATTCTTTCGTAGTCAACTAAGGTAGTTTCCAAACTCCTCGGTACGAGTGTCACATCGTGTATACAGCGTAAGAATTTGGATTAGGGAAGGGCGAATCTACTTAATGCTAAAGGCCATACACATGGCTTTTCCAGACAAAATTGGGAACATGTTATTAGACTATGACGTTCATGTCAAGCCCTGAGAATATTATGCAGAGAACAAAGGCAAAAAGCTTTCCATAGACACTAACAATTATGATCTACCAAAAATGAAACATAAGCCTACAGAATAAAACAAAAGGATACATGTTTGCGTATTATCAACATTAGCTGAAGGATTCCAAATCATCCGACGAAAACCTAACAACAGAAAAATATTCTGAACAAAACAGGTCAAACTAGTTCGATATCTCCTAGAGAAAGAACCATATCAAGATTTCAAGATAGAAGGAAAGTAAAACAAATCTAGAAAACGAAACATTATATAGTGTGGCTTGGATGTGACACAAAACCGCAAGTATAGGGCACCCAGAAAGACTTAATCTGCTCTAGAGTAGCGATTTTGCAAGCGTAGCTTAGATTTGGCCGAAAGTATGGGGCACCCAGTAAGGAACGAACACACTACTCAGTCGTAATTGTTCTAGCCAGAAAAGCTTGCTAACCATTACACCACGCCGAAGTACCCTTGGTGATTTTCCAGGCATAGCTTAGATGTGACACAAGGCCGAACATATGGGGTACCCAGTGAGGATCGAACTCACTACTCAGTCGCAATTGTTCTAGCGAGACAAGCTTGCTAAGCATTACACCACCTGGACGTGCCCAAAATGATTTTTCTAAGCATAGCATAGATGTGGTACAAGGATGAGAGTGGGGAGCACCCAGTGAGGACCAAACTCACTATTCAGTCGTAACTGTTTTAGCGAGATAAGCTTGCTATCCATTACACCACGCCGAGATTTACTCTAGAGTAATTGGTTTCGCGAGATATGATTGTTAGCCATTAAACAACTTCGAAGTGTGCCAAGGAAACATCTACAACAGGGCACACCCCAACGTTCTGGGGAGGCAATAATATACTAGCATGTGTAAGATTGTTTAACTTCAATATCAGAAGAAGGGGACAACATACGAGGGTAGGCTGAAATGTTAAATAGGCTAACAATGAAAGCGTGATGCTAGAACTGTGAAATGTTGCATGCATTAATATCAATTGTATAATTTCTCTTCAGGTAGATTGATATCTGACTGTACAAAGAAGACTTCAAATATAACTAGTAGCGACTTCTCTTGAAAATGGACAAAATCTTTCGTCGTGGTTTTATCAAGGAAAAGTTTTTAATCCATAAGCATATTTATACTGACATAGTTGCCACATTAGAGGATGATGTTTCAGCTTTATCAACGGTGCAAAATTAGGCAGCTGAATTTAAGAAGGGATAGGAGAGTATTTAATATGACCCAATATCTGGACATCTTACAACTGCTAACACAGGAAAACATTGATCGTGTTCAACACATAGTAATAGATGTCAGGCGATTAAATCAAAATAGCCAATGCTATTAGCTTATCTTGTGAGAGAGTTAAGAATATACTGCGCAAAGAATTTGGCATGTCGAAGGTTTCTGTTCGTGTTCCACAATTTCCGACACCTGATCAAAATGGCTCTGGCTGATCACATCACGTGAAAATCGTCTGAGACATATCCAGCTATTTTCCTTGAACGTTTACTAAACCAGGATGACTGTTGGGTTCATTAGTGAAAAAGAGATCATTCATGCAGTGAAAGTACACCTGCTTCAATGAAGGCCAACTTCATTTCAACTGCAGCGAAGTTTGTTTGGAGGAAAAATAGGCATTGTATCCATTTACTATTTCCAAAAAGTCTGGACCGACAATGGAGAGTACTATGCCAACTTTATGATGCAGTTACTAAATGCTATCAAACAAAATGATCAGGAAAAGCGAGGAAAGGCGTCTTGTTTACTCAGGACAGTTTCCTAGCACACAAGTCCTTTGTTTCACTGCGCGTGACTGTGTCGTTAAACTGGTTGACCACCCCCACCCCGTTATCCTGATTTGGCCCAATCTGACGATCATCTCTTCACCAACATGAAATAACACTTCGGTTGGGGACCAGCATCACAGTCATGATGACGTCATATCTCCTGTTGATGACATTTTACCAAAGTTTCTTCACCAATGGGCCCCAAGCACAGAAACAGCGATGGAAGAATTATGTGAACTGCAACGAGAGGTATGTTGAAAAATAAACCTCATTTGATTTAATTCCAGGAGAGTATTGGTAAGCTTACGAACTTCTCACTTGGTCCTTGTAAAATGCCTAGGAGAATTAGAAACAACAGCTGTTGCTTATATCACTTTAATAGATGCACTAAGTGACTTGTGAATAAAACCGATACAGTTTAACATATTACCAAATATATTTTAAACATTTTATGTTTTAGTATTTCTAAGATGAGTAATTGTCAATATTCTTCTTGTATTATTTCAAACTGTTATTGATCTCATATTGGTTGATGTAGATGTTGCAACCAAGTATACACTGGACATCCTCAGGTATCAATTGATTGGTTGATATATATTGAATATTGTGATATTTCGTCCTTGTGATGTCAGCTATTGTTCGTTCTTGCTGAATTGGTGTTTCACTACCTAATCCAAGGACTGAACTCATGGCCACTAGAAGACAGTAACACATTTATAAGCAACTCCTATGTAAACTGTTTCGAATGACATCGAAACAGTTCATATGGGAAAATGAACAGTATGGTTTTAAACGCTTGGATATGATGACGAGTTCCTACCGTTTTTCATAATTTAGTATTTCATAAAAATTTTATACATTTTCACCGGTAAAAAATAAACTATTTTTTAAAATAAATAAATAAATAAATGAATAAATGAATAGAATTGTAGTAAGATTATTCATATTTGGAACATTTATTTTAGCTAGCATGATTCAGAAAGAAAAAAGTGAACATTTTAAATAACCGAAATCTTTGGCTTGGGTGGATATGGCCCGCCAGCCATCGTCTGGAGACGTCTGATCTAGTATTGTACTGGAAGCGATTCTTATGGGTATGTTGGCGAAAAAAGCTGACCGAAGATCATCTCTACAAGCAACTATATGACAAGAGATACCGCACTCAGTGAATACAGACTAACCGCAGCTTGTATTCAAACATGTTTCACTTCTTTCCCGTGATTTTAATACTAAGATCATAAGAATATGTTAGCTAGCCACTATGTGACATTCAAGGTGACATCTCTCTGAATATTTTCTGAATATTTAAAGAAATCTAGCACAAGGAACCCAAACGTGGAATATCTAATGCGAAACGAACGTACAATGATAAAAACGTCTAACAAGACAAGCACGTTAATCTCATTGAAAAAAACCATGTAGGGATTTTCTAAGCATATCTTAGATATGACAAAATTCCGAATGCGTAGAGTACCCAGTGGGGATCGCTCTTACTACTCAATTGTAAATGACCTAGCGAGATAAGCTGGTTAACGATGACAGTACGTTGAAGTTCCACTTCGAGACAACCATATATCAATGTATATAGTGAGCTTATGTTGGTGCGTTTGATTATTTTGATGACAGAAGAAGGACGACAAACACTGTTGGCCTTACCCCGATAGACGGAACGTCTTGGATTCTATTTAATACAGGTATTTTTTTTAATAAGTAATTCAATTGATGACATATGTCCCTCGAGATATTTTACTAAAAGGCAGTATAAATCCACGAGAGGACCTCCATTAAAATTTCACGCGTCTCTTTATCACCGTAATATTCCTATTCTCAACGGAAAGTGAATGAGTGGAAAACTCTCCTTGGTTTCGCAATCAATGTCAAGACTTCAGAAATATCCAAAGAGATCAAGTATATTGATAACAGTACAATGTGCATTTTCTACAGTTTAAAGGTCTTTTCTCATTCAAGGTTGCTGGTGTCGCTTTGATATAAGTTTTGCTACCCATGTGATTGCCCATTTTAGCCTAATTGTGACTGGATTAATTTTAATAAATACATAATAAATAAAGAAAGAAAGATGAATAAATGTATCTCCTTCTAGCAGAAGGACACCAATAATATATACCCAATGAGGAGTAATAAGTATATGCGAGGTTTACTTACTAATCAGTGCCCCCCCCCCAGCCAGACGCCAAATCATTTTTCCTTCTTGAAACAACTCATTGAATTAGCAAAATCTCCACAGTTTCTTCTTCTTCTTCTTCTTCTTCTTCTTCTTCTTCTTCTTTGAGCCGTTCCTCCATATTGTTTGCGATCATGGCTCTCCATAACTTCCTATCCCTTGTAACCCCGAGGAACGTTCTTTGTCCATCGTTCTAACCGACATTCAGCCATCCATTCATACAAGATACATGCCTTGCTGACTCACGTTTGATCTTTTTTTCCTTCAATGCGTCCAATTCTTCAAGCCATTCCACCAATATATTTCGCCTGTATCTTTCTGCTTCTCAGTATAAGTGTTCTTTTCGTTCCCATTTACCTCAGAATTCTCTCTTTGCTTACGCGCTCCTTCCACGGTATTCTCAGCATCCTTCTGTAGAACCACATTTCTGTTGACACTAGTATTCACCTGTGAGGAAAGTGTCCAGCATTCACTACGATGAAGTAGAACATACATAGCAGTTCAACATTCATTTCTTTGTTTCTAACGAAATTTCCTTGTTTCCTAGTACTTTATTTGTGGAATGCTATTTTTAGGCGGAGAAAATCACGCCAAAGCTATAAATATTCCCTAAATTCTGCTTGCTGGACAATCTCCTAAAAGATGAACTGAAGACTTGAACCAGCAGAAATGTGGCTCTACAGGAGGAGAATGAGGATACTATGTACTGAACATGTGAGCAATGAGTAAGTTTTAGAGAAAATGGAAACATAATGAGGAAAGAGTGATTGGAAAATGTGATACTCACAAGACAGATTGAAGGCAAGGAAAACAATGCATAAACCAGTGGCTGAGAAACGTTTAGGAATAATAACAAAAAGACAAAATGTATTAAGAGCTTCAAAGGCAATGAAATGTGGGAGAGTCATGATTGATGATTGGTGATTGTCTTGAATAGACATGGCACATTCGAGAAGAAAGAAAATCAGCTTTGCACGCCAGTGGATTGCCGATGCGTGGTGTCCAGCTTGGACTGAACTCAAAATCTTCAGCTCTGCGAGGTTAGCTTGATAACCGTTTATTTATAGCGTAGAAATCCACTAAATTTAATTCATGTTGAGTGATATATTTTTCGTTTTGTTTCTTATTTATTTTTCTGCACTCCCGCAAACGCCTACTCCGTTTCTGTTTCTTTTTTGCCTCTCGCAACTTTTTTATCAAATCGCATCATCCCTTTTTTTCCCCTACTTTTGCTTTAAAGCACTTTCCATCTATCTCGCTCGATTCTGCAAAACCTGTTTTCCCTCTTCAAAGAATTTCTGGCAGCATGTCATCTAAGGAGAGAAAAAAAATGACAGACCATTCCTGCAAGAGCCGCGGGTCCTGCAATCATCTTATTGGTGCCGTAGGTGCCAATAACGAGTGAACGGAACAAATTGAAGGTCGTAACTCCCCGCCCCAAACACATAAAAATCCCTCAAAATAACTCCAATCACGGAGCCTGAAACAGTACTCGACCTTTTCTCTTTGCCACCCTTCGACTTTTCTGTAGCATGTCAAGGTCTCACGATCCCCACGAGGCAAAAAAAGGAGTCAGTTTTATTTTCTTTTTGTTTTTGTTTTTCTGCTATTTCTCTGTTATTTATTTAGGGAGCTTGCCTAAGTTGGCACAAGGCCAAACCTGTGGATCATCTAAAATTACTTACTAACCTTAGTTAGAAGCAAAGAAAAGAGAACTGAACTATTATATAATATCAATCCTCCTATATGACAGTGAACGCTGGACAATCTCCTCATAGACAAAGAAGTAACAAGATGCAACAGAAATGCGATTCTACACAAGGTTGCTGAGAATAACACGGACCGAACATGTGAGCAACGACGAAGATTTAGAGAGAATGGAAATAATTATAATTAATATAAGGAAGAGACAGTTGAAATTTCTGGGGTACATAATAAGGAAAAAGGACCTTGGAAAGATCGATATTCACATGATAGACTAAAAACGGAAAGGACTCTAAACGATGTATAACCTATATAGCGACCTTGAGTAAATGGATGGCGGAACAAGGTGTTGAAGAGATAAGAAAAAGAATATACTTATTAAATGTTACAAAGGATATGGAATTGTGGAAACCCACGATCGTCTATCTCCTGAAGGTAAACACTCCATAGAAAAAGAAATAGGGCTACTCCTTCTTGTACCTTTAGGTAGGAGTAGACGTTTATGTCTTGTTTCCTGTTTAGGGTCGGGTTTCTGGTTCATCTAAAGTTTACTTCAACACTATACGTCTAATGGCTTCGTCTGATATTTTTTGCTTCAACAGAGGTGGATAGCTTTGCCTGTCATCCAGTTCACACTCCTCCCTGTTTATTTTAGGTTTACCCCTTGTTCCCTGTTTAAGATCGTTATTCCATTTTCTTCTAAAATCTTTTCATTCTCTTTCACTCTCAGTAACCCCTTGCGTCTTAGTGGCATTTTAGCCTTGTTTGGGGCGCAGTGGTTTAAGAAATATCAGACATAAGAAAACAGTAGATGCAATTTGATCACCTTTCTTTTGATTTTGTGTGTCACGCCCTTTGTAAATCTGACCAGCCATCCAGTTGTTTGCTGCTCTAAATGATTTCTGACACTTCGACCTGCGTCTTTCTCAGTCATCCATTCAATCAAATTCATTAAATTGGCTACTTCTCGTTTAGCCTACCTCTTACACACACACACACACACACACACACACACACACACACACACACACACACATATATATATATATATATATATATATATATATATATATATATATATATAGCAATGTTGAGCCTGGTTAGAACCTTGATGAGTGACCACTTGAAAATACCTGGTGCTTTAAGTTTGGATGTGCGGGTGGTGTAATAGGTAATGGCTCGAAATTGTTTATTACAGTTATGCTCATTTACACGCAAATACCTTTGGGAAAGGTATGAATTCACATCTTCTCCCCCAGCTATGGGTTAATTAGTAAGACTTGCTTCAATAAATAATTATTATCTATTATTAGAATTTAGAAAATATTTCCTTGCTTTAAATAACCTGCAACTCATTTTATTAGCCGAAGAAAATGAACGAATGAATGAAGGAATCAAATTCCCAAGGCCCTCTATGATTTTTTATAAAATCTTTTTTATGAATGGAAATAACATTTTTTTGGGAGATTCTATTTCCTGAAAACTTTGAAATTGCTTACACATTCTCTCAATCAGCCGACGAGGCAAATGTTCTAAGATTCACACTAGTGACACACATTGAATATTTTATTATTCTTGACCCGTACAATGATACAGCTACGCAGTGGTTATTCATAATCTGCTTAGATACACTAGTTACTTTGATTTTTTATCATTCCCCCACCAAGCAAGGCAATAAAGCCAATAAGACTCAAGAGGGTCACTGAGTGTGACATGAGAAAAAGAAAAACCATTATTAACGAAAGAGAACAGTAAAAGAACAAGAATTAAGAAGACAGACGATAACGATTGACATTGCATTTAAATTTGTCAAGATCAAAATTATCTGGAAAGTCAGAAGCCGCAAGAAGCCAAGCTAGAAGTGCGAGAGGAAACTGTTAACATTGAACTTGCGGTTGCAGTTGGCCATTTCAACCGTGCAATTGATGATGCCTAGCTTCCACTCTAGTACTATGTTTAAATTCTTGAAGTCTGCGTATCAAAGATGGAAACTCGTCAGAAATGTTAGTATGACATTTTATAAAGAGAAAGAACATAGAAGTTGTATTTCGACGGTGTGATAGTGAGTAAAGCAGAAATGCCAGGTCAAGATCGTTAACAATGCAGATTATTTGGATTTCATTAATGATCTCTAAATATATAGCAGAATTACCAGACCAGATGTGACAACAATATTCAATGCACGGACGAATTTGTAGCTTTATAAACATGCAAGAAAGATTCCGGCAGGGAGAGCTGACTGGTGCTACACATTGAACCAACTTTCCTAGCGACAGACCTAAAAGTTGATTCAGTATATACCTTAACTTTCATATCAATAAAAAATGTCATTCAGATCAGGTTACTTTCCTGGAGGTCAGCATTAGCCATTCTGATCGAAGGCTACGTGCGTCTTTAAGATAGTTGTTTCGTTCTGGAGGCGTTACATTTTACATGCCATTTCTTGCCCCAGTTTACAATAGATTGAAGATCATTTTTGATATCACCTGCCAGTTTGACTTTCTATAGTGGATTATTAGTAAAATAATCGCATTAAGTTTGGCGCCTTTACATTTGAAACGTTGTAGGGCGTTCGTTTTTAGTAATACCCCAGAAAGACCGAGTGAAGATCGAGTTTGGCGTTGATTTCTGTAAAGCAAGCATGTTAATCAGTTCACCTCATTGAAAGAGTAGTAGCGCATCATTTTTTTAAATCGAGTTACACCCAAGTAAGGCAGTAAAGCCTCTGAGACGCACGGTGTTTACAGGGTGTGGAAGAGTTAGGAACATTGCCAAAGAGTGATAGCAGAGGAAGAGTAATCAGGAAGACAATAGATAGCGATTGACATTGCATTTAAATATTTGCAGATTTTGGCTGGAAAGCATGGAGTCAGAAGGTAATTCCACAGAGAGAAGCGCGACAAGAGAAACTGTTAGCAAAGAATTTGCGGCTACATCTAGCCAGCTCAACTGTAAATTGGTGATAACTCGTCGCCCGTCCAGTACTGCGCTTAAATTCAAAAGATCTAGGTATCATAGCGAAGAGCTTATCCAAACAGTTACCATGAATGGTTACCATAGAAAAGGCAAAGGGAGGCAACCGTACGAAAGTGACTGAAGCCGAGACACCAGATTGGGGCCAGTAATATTACTGATTTTTCTTTGGAGTTTATCAAGGATCTCTACATATATATAACAGTTGCCCCAGACCGTATGTAGCAATAATATACTAAGCATGAACAAATGGTAAACTTATAGATATGTAAGATAGACTGCGGAGAGATGAATCTTCTAGAACGACACAGTGAACTAAACTTCCTGTTAGATGACCTAGATATGGATTCAATATAGTTTTTCCATATTAGCCCGAGTAGGCGCATCGTGTCACTATCCTGAAGGTCAGCATCAGACATGCTAATGGAAGGCAGTGTGGGTTTTCTCAGATGATTAATAGAGATCATTTTAGTTTTGGAAGTGTTGAAGGTCGAATTCCCTCTTCTTGTAATTGCTTCGGGGATCTAAATATTTATCCAGCCCAATTCAGTATTTATGATTTTGATTTTTGTTTTTTTTTTATATTACGTATATTTTTCATCTTATTCATGTTTACCTCGTTTCTTGAATATTCGAGCAAATATTTCCTTTTACGCTGATATTTTTTGCTTCAAATGTTATTCTTGCCTTCTTCATTCTTCTTAGTTCTGTATTTCATTTATTCCTTTTTTTAAAAAAAAATATACTTCCTTATTTATTTTGGCTATTTAAATAGTGATAATAAAAAAAGGGGTTAACACTTTTACTTCCTTTTGTTCGGAACCTTTTGCCATAATCTCGTTATCTTTTTTCTTTTCTTTCTGTCGTACATTTTTCATTATCTTATTTTTTCTTTCATATAATGTACTTTAATATTATGTTAAGAATTCATTTTCTTTCTCATTATGTGATGTATTCTATCTTTCTTTCTTTCTTGTTTTTTTTTCACCAAATAACGTCTCTGTCTTTTCTTTCAAATGCATCTATATTTATTCTTTCTTTCCTTCTTTCTTTCTCTTGTTCTTTTCAGCATTTTGAAACATTCTTTTATTATATGCCTTCTTCTCGTTTTCTTTAAACTTATCTGTATTTTCTTTCTTTCTTTCTTTTTTTCTTTCTTTCTTTCTTTGCCATTAAGTTTTATTCAACTTTTTGTTTTACTTTCCATACAGTTTTATTCATTTTCTTTCCTTCTTTCTTCTTTTGCTACTTTCTTTCTCTTTCTTTTTGCTTTTCAGCATTTTCAAACCTTTTCTCATCCAATGACTTTTACTCCCTTTCATTTTTCTTTAAAATTTATCTCGATATTTTTTCTTTCTTTCTCATTAAAATTTTATAGCATTCTTTTTTATTTCTATTCCCATTACATTTTTCTTCATTTTCTTTCTTTTTTTAAAAATTTTCAAGCTGTCCTTAAATTTCTTTGTACGTTTTTCTTTTCTTTAATTTCTATTAAATTTTCTTCATATTTTTTCATTTGTATTCTCATTTCCACAGTTTAATTTATTTTTCTTTCTTGCGTACATATTCTTTCTTTCCAGAATGTTAAAACTTCATTTCATGCATGTTTTTCAATCAAGAGAGTTTTCTGTTTGTCTCTATTTTCTTTCTTTCTTTCGTTATTTCTTATTTAATAACATTTTACAGATTTATTTAATTCTTTCTTTCTTTTCATTGCCTGTCACTTTTATTTATTTCCTTTCTTTCTTTTTTCACATATTAAACATTCTTGAAAATTCTTTTTTAAATTATTCCTTTCTCCTATTAAATGTTATTCATTTTTTTTTTCTTTCTTTTTTCTTGCTTTAGTCCTTTCTTTGTTCTTTCTTTCTTTTGCTTTCTTTATTTCGTCCAGTCTTTCTTTCATCCACTGGCTTTTATTTTAATTATTTACTTTCTCTTCAACATTTTAAAGTTGTTTTGATAGTCTCTATGAGTTATGCTTTCTGTTCATTGATCTTTTATTTTAATGTTTTTATTTCCTTTCCAATGTGTTTTTTTTATTTTCTTTCTTTCTTTCTTTCTTTCTTTCTTTCTTATAATATCCTGCTTTGCATATTTTTTTTTCTCAGGATGTGCTGTTCGTTATTTTGTTGTTTTATTTCGTTCGTTCGTTCGTTCGTTCGTTCGTTCCTTCCTCCCTTCCTTCCTCCCTTCCTTCCTTCCTTCCTTCATCCCTTCCTTCCTTCCTTTTTTATTTCTGTTTACATTTTTCTCAAAGACACTATTTCACTCCATTTTTTTAACTGATAGTATATTTTCTAGTCTAAAATGTTCTTTATCGTTTTTGGTATTTTTTCCTGTTTTCCTTTATCCTTTCTACAAATATACTTTCTTTTTTCTTTTATCTTCCTTCCTTTCGTTCTTTCTTTATTTCTTCTTTTCTTTCTCACGTTTCTTTCAGTCTTTCTTTTTTCTCCCTTTCTTTTGAGCTTTCTTTATTTCTTCTTTTCTTTCTCTCGTTTCTTTCTCTCGTTTCTTTCTTTCTTTCTTTCGTTCTTTTTTATTTCTTCGTTACTTTCTCTCGTTTTTCTCTTCCTTTCTTTTTTCCTTTCGTTCTTTCTCAATGTCTTCTTTTCTTTTCTTTTCTTTCTTTCTTTCTTTCTTTTTTCTACCTTCCTTTCGTTCTTTCTTTATTTCCTCTTTACTTTCTCTCGTTTTTCTCTTCCTTCCTTTTTTTCCTTTCGTTATTTCTCAATGTCTTTCTTTCTTTCTTTCTTTCTTTCTTTCTTTCTTTCTTTCTTTCTTTCTTTCTTTCTTTAACGCTTTATATCTTCAAACCATTCATTAAGCTCTCCAGGTTCCTTCCATCACGCATCCTTTTATACCCTGACCTTTTTCACCTCATTCACCCTCCTCCACTGCTGCCACCGTACACCTTAAATCTACCCGAATTTCAGCTTAACCCAGCGAAACGTTTCTCTGCTCTTTATCCTTCGTCGATACAATTCCAATGCTAATGCACTTCAATTTAACTTGCTATTGCATCTACATTCCGCTCGTCCGCTTACGCACCACATACTCACCGTGTTCGCTCCCGGAGGGAAGGAGAAACCCACCAACACGATCCGCTTACGTTATCATCTTCTTTAACCTTGCCAATTCTTATTTAAGTGCCTGGAGCTGTTGTTTGTGTTTTGTTGACGAACCTCACGATAACGCTGACGTATCTCCGCGCCGAAAACAAATTCGGTGATACAGTTTTTCGTGACTAAAGTAGTTATGAATTTCCACATCAGAGCCATGTTGGGTCGGTGTTCGCGCCCCGTTATAAAACCAGACTTCCAAATGTCAATATACAAGGCAGGCAGTTACTATCTCATTTCGTATAGCCGTATCCCATCATCTTTTTTTCCTAACCTGAAATCTTGTCACCCTATGAAATATTATACTGTCTTTATATATATATATATATATATATATATATATATATATATATATATATATTCACTGGGTGTAACAGCAAAATTGTTCAATTGTTAGATCAAGCTTTGAACTGTTGTATCTTAGATATCATTAAAGATATATTACTAGAATTCTCCTAGGTTTCTATAACACTTTTAAACTCTACTTTGAGCAATAAGGATTTATAATTAATCTCCAAGCTTAACAGAAGAATCGTGAAGTCGATCATGAGCGAAAATAACATGTTCGTCATTAATCATATAGAGCGAGATCTCTAATATTACATTCAAATATCACGCCATATTAACTTAAAACTAAATTTTAAGTAAGAGAAATTACCAATCTAAAATTAATCGCTAATTGAACTCGTGAATAAAATTCAAACAGCTAGAGATATCACCTTAATAATCAATTACAACTAGAAGTAAACTTATATTTGAAAATAAAATTTTTAGTGTTTTAATGTAAATTCTATGAATATTTTTCTAATCGACTATTTCATATTAAATCCCCAAAATCTTTGTAATAACTTTTAAAAAAAAAACTTTAACTAACATATAATTAAATTCCTTACACTGTTTAAACATTCAAAATTATATAAAAAATTATAATATTTATGAACTCTCAAAGTAAAGCAAAAAACAGCGTCCATTCCAAAGAAAGTTAAATGACATTTTATCACAACTTCTTTCTCTCTCTTTCTCTATCTTTCTCTTTATGCCATTTTGTCCTATCCCCCTTCCATATCAATATATAACTTCCGTTAACAGATTTAAATTTGAAAGAATAGACTCTAACTCAATCATGTCTCTCTAGCCCCTTCACTCCCTCACTTCGTTAATTTACTTATTACTGCCCGTCATAAATGTGTAAATTTCTTTTCATTTTTCGTTTCAACCTTTGGAAATAAAATCTGATGATCCGCTGTCCTTTAAAAGGACTGTCGTGAAATAATTTATTTTAATATATATATATATATATATATATATATATATATATATATATATATATATATATATATTATAATAAATTACAATAAAAATATTTTATATCGCTACACAAAAAAAATTCATGTTTCACTACTAAGATTGCACTTCCTCAGTCGATGGTAGATAAACTTGTCAT
>OZ038487.1:84298490-84308490 GCA_964036315.1 Acanthosepion esculentum
GCTGCTGTGTGAGGCCTTGCGTTGTCATGATGCAAGATGACTCCTTCTGACTGATGACCCCTGCGTTTGTCCCAACAGATATGATCAAAGTCCTTGCAATGCCATCCACTGTCACCCTTCTGTCAGACTGAATGAGATCATTGACTGATTCGATCAACTCAGGAGATCTCAATTCTGTAGGCCTCCCAGGCCTGTATTCATCCTCAACACTGCTCCGTCTTTCTTTAAACAATGTAGCCCACTTGTAGACATTTTTTTGGCTGAAACATGTGGCACCATACACAGTTGACATTCTATGAATTTCAACTGGTTTGCACTCTTGAGCAACCAAAATCTTGATAACTGACCGCTGTTCAATCCTGGAGCATGCTTCTTGGTTGTCCATCTTTGTTAATCGACAAAACTCTCAAATTTTTTTTAATCTGCAAAAGAAATTAAATGCATGTGGAAAAGAAGTAAAAAAATAAAAATGAGTAAGCTTCTATCTGTATTGGAAGACCTTATACCGAAAAATTCAACTTATTTATTAAATGACCCTCGTATATATATATATATATATATATATATATGTCGTCTCTAGAAAATATCTTCTGTATTGCTTTATTTTGACAAGTGACGGATGGGCTTGGGCGTGGCAAAGCCCAAAGACCTGTATGTAGTCTTATGTATGATGTTATCTTGCTAGACTTTAGCTACTCTGGTTATTTCCCACGTAAATGTTATGATAATCTCCATTCTTTACTTTCACTAATTCAGTCCTTTATATCTAGGAAACACGCTGCCACTTCTATGGAGTTGAATCACTCTCATTTCCCCGTGTCTCAAATCTAAATAGAATGTTCTGTTCTCATAGATTTTTAAACAAGAACTTCGAATCTTGGGAACACACTACCACGAAGATCCTACCCTGAATTAGTCAATCTTGATTTCTTCTAGTCAAGTGTTATCTTTCTTTCTTTCCCTGATAATTTCCAGTTTCTGCCACTTCCGCAACCATTCATATCACACACTTTATTCATCATAACGATTTTGAATCTACCTTGAGTGGCTCCCGAGCCTTGGGATGAAACTTAGTATTAAAGAAGCTATCATTTGCATATATTGAACGATATGAATTTGTTCAAGTCAGATAAGGCCGCCGCACCTCAATATCTCTCCCAGTCGCAAACGGCCTCAAGCAATGCTCCAGCTTTTCACCATTTTTTTAGCAGGACTTTAGACATGTTGCAAAGGGGATGGTCGAGTGTGTACATTGGGACAGCGTAGAAGGTAAATTGAGTAATTCTGGAAAGGTCCAGGCTCCTCAGAAAGAGGACGGTGCAATTCTTCAGAGCGTGTCGGTTTGCGGATGACGTGGAGCTTGTTTCTCACCTAGAAGCAGCCCTACCTGTTTTGGAAAGGATGCTACAGTACTATTTCGTCATAACGGTCATGATCAGTCATTTGGTATAACCTGTCTTCCAACTCCATCGGTCCGTGAAATCTGAAAACAGTTGAGGATTACATCTACTTAATTTTATCATATTAATTGAACCCAATATGAGCAAAGAAATTGTTATATAAGAATAAAGTGTCACTGCGGACATTTGAGTTTGAACATAGATCGCCAGTGAGCAAACACAGGCGATCCCATTATTGAATTAAGTAGACCACGTGACCATAGAGGAAACGTATAAGTAGGAATTAGAGTGACGTCTAACTGATCGTTATTTCTAGTCTATCCTCTATATTATACTGATCGCCATTTCTATTCTAGCCTCTATTAATCTTCGGATCTCCATTTCTATTCTATCCTCTATTACTATTCGGATGACCATTTTTTCTCTATACTATTCACTATACTATCACTACTTACTTGGTGTCTAATCGATCGCAATTTCTAGTCTATCCTCTAGTACTATACAGATCGCTATTTCTACTCTGTCCTCTATTACTATACGGATCGCTATTTTCTGTACTATTCACTATACTATTTCTCTATTTGAATCACTATACGGTTTACTATTTGGTGGTTACTTTTCGAGCGAGTATTATCGTGCAAGTACTATTAGTGCGCATATTATTCGAAGTTGTCTGACACTAGTATTGTTCAACAGCGTTACTATAGTTCTATCTGCGATTACAAAGTCTCTATTAGAACGAGCATTACGAAAATGAAAACCAATATTCGTTGGCATTAAACAAGTGACAACGTCTATTCGGCGACATCTCAAAACATTGATAACGTATTGGCTAAGGCAAAAAAGTAATAGTGATGCTAGGCAAGAAGGCGTAGTTCCTGTTTTCATTTTCTCATTACAGGCATTATTGAATCCGTAATATAGTAACGCCTTAATACACAAACGGAATAATATTACTGACAGAAAGGAACGACAAACATGCATGGTTCGCAAATATATTGGTTATACTGATATATACATCCTTATCACTCTTTTGTCCCACGCAAAGTAACTATAACATATGTATACAACAAGCAGTGTAAAAGGGACAAAAAGACAGAGGACCTTACTTGTAATATTTCCCAACGGGAAAGAGAGCAGGTAGGTGGTGTCTCATGTTTATGAAAGGACAGGTGTGTTTCTCTTCACGCTACCGCTGTGGGCATATCACGTCCGACATTTCCGCGGGTTAGGTAGCAAATATAGTCCGTCTTCTCCGTAGATTACATAGCAACTGGCGTGATAAATAGCAACAGTTGATCCTCGTCATATCGCCTTACCAAAATGGAGATAATCCTCTTTTGAATCCATAGCGATCTCCACAAGCGTCTGCTACGAATAGAATCTCGGAAAATAATAATCTTGGAGAATAATAAGCCTCTGCCAAGTCTACCGTTGATGGTTTCAAATCCCAGATCAGATAGCAGCGCCAAAAATTCTTAGAAGGGCATTGTCTCCACGTTATTATCTTCGTGCATTGATTTAATCCCAAACAGGGAAACTGAGTAAGTGCAGACTCCAGAATCATATAAATTATGTTGCAATGAAATCATCTTAACGGAGCAGGCCGTCTAGCGATGATGGAAGGGGATCGAATTCCAAATGCTCTACCATTCAATGAAAGTTTATCCGATATACGCAGCAGAGAAAACATTTTTGGCATTTTAACGCATTGAATCACGATCACAAGTTCCATAAATCGTAGGTGCACCATACGCACTGCATCCGCAGTAGAAGTGTCTTGCGCAAGATAGACTGACGGGGCCCAACTCTCCCCAGGTTGGTTATAATTTAGAGTTTTCCTTTTTGTAGACTGGTTGCTACCCAAGGCTATGTAACCCAGTCTGTCCTGCTATCAGCAGGAGAAGTGGTGTGTCTTGCGCAAGATAGCCTGACGGAGCCCAATTCTCCCTAGGTTGGTTAGATTTCAGAGTTTTCCTTCTTGTAAACCGGTTGCCACCCAAGGCTATAGAACCCAGTCTGTCCTGTTATTTGCCCATAGCTGAGGGGGAGAAAAGATGATTTCATACTTTTCCCAAGGGTATTAGCACGTAAGTGAATGTAATGACAGTAATTCGAACTCTGCTCTCAGATTTCACAATTCTTCCATTGACTACAACCACAATAGTGTTACGTAACACCCGTTCTGTCTCAAAACGTAGGTTGTGAGAAGAAAAACGGCCTTTATTAATAAGTAAAACTTAGCCCCTTTTCTCATGTGAATCAGCCCTCCGGAGAAATTTACATACATACATACATACATACATACATACATGTCTGTCTGTCTGTCTATCTATCTATCTATCTATCTATCTATCTATCTATCTATCTATCTATCTTGTTATCAGTCAGTTCATATGCACCTATTACCTTAGAAGGATTAAGTGGTTTTATCAACAGGGAGTTCGATTATCAATGGATAATCGTAAATATCACACAGCGGTCGTTACTAAATTAAAACTGATGTGATCAGGCGACCGGAAGTAATATTCGTATTCACGAAATCACAGACACACGTTTAAAATAAATATAAATATACTATTTTAAAACCTTTCATCATCCAATATTATATATTTAATTCAATTTTCTTCTCTTTTCAAATGCCGTGCCTGGCTCAACTGTTTTTTCGCCCCCTTCCCCGATTCTGAGTAAATCAATCATTTATGGATTTAATATCTTTTAAACATTTTATTCGGTGTAAACTATTGACAAGAGACGCCTAGAACACATGGTTTACAAGCGACCTCCCGAAGTTCATTTTTTAGACATTTATTTTATTGCTATCGGGTGTTAAGCTAAAGTAGACAAAACTATGTTAAAATTAAGAAATGCTCTTTAATGTTTAAAGCCCAAATTCCGGTATAAATCTCGTTTCGTATTCGACTTGCGTCAACAGAAAGAAGTGAAAATGGATACCACTTGTAAATCGAGGAGAAAAGAATGATATGATCAAAATGGAGATTTTCTAGACTGCCTTAAACAAAAGGATGAGAAGAAAACTCCTATCAGTACGAGAAAAGTCGATAACAATTGGTGGTCTCGAGAAACTTATTTTTGGTGAAAATCTATTTTAATATAAAAATTTTAGAAATTTCACTTTCTTTGCTCAATGAATGCCAAATATTTCCTTATTCGGAAAAGTTAAATCTCACTACTCAATATATATACATATATGACTCTTCGGCAGAATTGAGTCACTGTCAGTCACTCTGTGTTTATCTAAATCTAAAAATAAACACGCTAAAATTCACCTTCATCCCTGCCGACGGCTTAGTGGTAGAAGTTCCGACTGACGCCAATTCAGTCGGGTTTCGATCCTAGCTAGAGGCAACCGGACGTCTAGCCACACTGATGAGCTGTGAAACAGCGAAACAGTCTGTCTGTGGATGACAAATATATATATATATATATATATATATATATATATATATGTGTATGTATATATATATATATACATATATCTATATATATGTATATATGTATATATATATATGTATATATATGTGTATATATATGTATATGTATATATATATGTATATATATGTATATGTATATATATATGTGCGTGTGTATATATATATATGTGTGTGTGTGTGTGTGCACGCACGTGTGTGTGTAATTGTGTATTGACAAGTTACTGTGGTTATGTTTAATTTAATTTTTTATGCTTTTTAGATTTTTCTTCATTTCTGGACATAAATGATATAGAAATTGTCCGATTGTCCAATATGCCCAAGTGCTTTCCGCTATAAGTTTAGCCATTATCAATGATGATATTATTTTTACTTTGTACTGTATAGATTTGTATGTATGTATCTAGAGTTATAGGTATGTTTTATTTTCCAAACACGCTCAGCACATTCTGGCCGTGTTCATAGTTGGTGTTATGGAGTGTTGGCTGTTTAAAAAATGAATAATGCTTCCATTATTTTCACCCTTTCTTTTATATTTGTATTATCAACGAAGATATTGCGAATGGAGTTTGGTAGAGGCCTCCATGTCTATTTAAAAGTGACCTAATTGGGCTATGGTGAAAGAGATGTAACGTGCATCTTCTTATCAGGCATATTTTAGTATATCTAATATAACTTTTTATGAATTTGGTCTGATCACGAACACAGAATTCGTAAATAATATTGGTTCTTTGTAATTTGGATCTTACTGGTGAGTTATTGTTGATAATAATGTGAATAATTTTAAATTGCTTATAGTAGTTAATTAATTTAACTCTCTTGTTTTTTGTCTACTCGTGTTGTATATTTCTTTGTACTGCTTCTAAGGTACGATTCATATATATATATGTATGAAGTTTTGAGTGATTAATTCAATAAATACATTAACACTTTCATTCACTCTAATGATTACACACACACACACACACACACACACACATATATATATATATATATATATATATATAGTTTATTTGTTAATTTGAAAAGCATATATAGAAACATTATTGTAAGTTATTTACTAGAAGAAAGCGTTGCGACATTTCTTTTCCATTTGTCCAAACTATTTAAAATTAGGAAATAGCCCTTAATATTTACGGTCAAGTCGCAGTAAGAGAATCGTTTCATAGCTGATCACCCTAGATAAGTCCATATTGAGCTCAATACGGCAGCAACTGGTAAACATTTTGGAACCTCGAGCATTTTCAAGCGATTGTAGTCTGTCACTAGATAAGGTTCTTACTTAGATTTAATAAAACTTAGTAAATAAAAAGAAAAAAAGAAAGAACGGGTAATGAGAGGAGTGTGATATTTAAGTTACATTGGCATCATAGGATTGTAACGGCTGGGTGACACACAAATGGGTGACGACTTAGTAATAAGATGTGATCTAAACAGCAGTTAGACTTGTGTCAGATTTGCCGATGCTGAGTAAATTAAAAAAATGAATTGATTGTTTGAGATAAATTATGTATTTAGAATTATGTTATTTTTTTCGGATATGACTTGATCATTTAATCGAGTGAAGGCTGAAGGCTGATTTTTGCGATAATACGCACTCACGAGCACACGTACACACACACACACATGCATATATATATATATATATATATATAGATATATATATATATATATATATATATAAGGCAGGATGTGTTTGTGTGTGTGTAACGAATGCACGGCCGCAATTATCGAGGGATTGGCACCAAAATTTACATGCACCTACTCCAAGTTAGCGGAAAGGCCAAGACAGACGTTGCATTTCCCAACTCCCATCTATAGTTGAAATAATCGGCAGTGTTCATGTAGTTAGCGGCCATTTTCTACTGGCCAGAGTGAGAGCCTATAGCTGGCTGCCACGAATATGCAGGAAGATTCTATTGGCCAGCGTGAGAGCCAACAGCTGACTGACAAGAATGTTAACTAGCATGCTAGCATGCAAAAAAAATCGAAAATGCATTCGTCACAAGTGGGAAAAATTAAAATCTGCATGGCACTTTACTTTAATTGGCTCATTTTCTTGCTTAAACTAAACGTTGATTCTGAATCCGCAGAACTGGGTTGGGTGTGAAAAAGTATTTGTTGGTAACATTCTTTTTTCATTCGGTTTTTCCAGTTACTAGTCCTTTTTTAAAGCTGATCGTTTTGTGTTCATTTTGTTTAATTCTTTTTTCGTAACAGATTTAATGTTTAGTATAGAGCTTAGAAAAGATTCGCAGTGTGAGATAGGCAAGAAGTAAGGTATGTAGCAACACCAGCACGGCACAGGGCACTCCTTTAAAGGCAAGGAAGGGCAAAAATATTTTAAGTCAAGTGATAGCGATTGCTGTATGAGTCGTACGATTTTTTAATCAAGCACGGGCAACGCCGGGCCATGCTGCTAGTATTATATATAGACGTTGTATGCAGAATTATAGACACTGTATGGTGACTGTCCATTTCACGATTTAATGTGACCTTCGGAAATTAAATATAAGTTATTTATCTATAGGATTATATTACCTAAATGTTATGTATGTATGTAAGGAAGGATCGCGTGTAGTGAACATGGTCTGATGCTCACTTAAGTCAATGAACGATCATTTAGAATAAATATCTACACTCTATGTATCTAGCTGTCAGTTATATCTTCTAAATTATTGTCATATATCTATTTATCTGGTTTTATTTTTAAAATGTGTTACATTTATGGGAAATATGTTTGCCGTATTGGAAATATGGAAGTCGTTGGAGATATAAAGAGTGTGTACATAGAAATTGAAACTGCCATATTCCAAGCTTTAATTATCATTTGTTGATTCCTCTGTGTGTGTGTGTGCTCGCATGCATCTATGGAAGTCTATGCATGTGTGAGTTTATGTGTGTGTGTGCGCGCATGCATCTATGGAAGTCTATGCATGTGTGAGTTTATGTGGGTGTGAGCGCGCACGCGCAATGCACCTGAATCTCTCATTTCGAAGAGCGACCCGATGTGACGTAAGTTTGCTTTGTGTTAACGTGTACACAAACTTTTCTCCAAATTGATTCTAACTCCCACACATACACACATACAGATACACACACACACACACACACACACACGCACACGCACACACATTTACATTCCTTTCTTCCCCTCCGATTTCTTTCATTCAATTTTCCGTCAAATCGTTCACTTTTTTTTTTACTTATTTATTTTATTTTCGTTTTGATTCACACTGATTGTCTTTCATAGTGTCTCCATCGACTTCTCTCAAACGATTGGCGGCTTGTGCGCATGTTCAGCGTTTAGTTCCGGCGATGAAGGCATCCCGCGGGAATTGGGCTTTCTTTTTGGTGTGGTATCTCTGTGTCATGTTGACCTTATCTGGTGGGGGACACATTACTGGTCTATCAGTTCCAACGTTTTCGTACTTCTTTGGCGATAGATAGATAGATAGATAGATAGAGAGAGAGAGAGAGAAAGAGAGATGAGAGAGACAGAGGCAGAGAGAGACGGAAAGAGTCGAGCAAAAGCACAAGAGCTGAGTCATTCTTCGAATATTTGTTCCGTTAACATTTAAAGCACCTAACAAGTATATATATATATATATATATATATATATATATATATATATATATATATATATATATATATATATATATATATATATGTTGAGTAATTAAAATCTTGGTAATCCATATGGATAATCCCAAGGAGGATGAAATCCAGAGAGCTCAATGTTAAATCAGAGCAAATAATTAATTTAATGAAAACCAGGCAACTTTTAAGATTATATTTTTTCCCTAGGGATCTTCTTGTTGCCTAGATCATCAGACCTCACTTCCAAGTATGAAAAAATAAATGTATGTGTGTGTGTGTGCAAAACATACCGTGTGGTTCGAATGTCTTGCCACCCTTACAGAATACAATTTTCTAGCATGGCTGACACGAAAAGGATGGTGTTCATACAGACCTTCTCGAGTGTGACAGCGTCAATGAAAGTGAATAAACCTTATCCAGTACACGTGGTTTGTATTACTGTATTACTTGTTCTTCCATTGTTCTCATTACTTTTTGGCAGGGGGTGACAGGACTTGCGCCTGTCCTGTACATTGTGCACGATTTCCAGCCACACGCGGCTTTTTGACCGTTAATGTGTTTTTCGCAGAAACATGTTGGGTCGGCTACTTAAAACAATCATCAATCAAGATTTTGAAAACATTGGTATATATATATTTACTTTTGTGATTACAAATTACCCGTTTAAATAACTGTATACATGAATAAATATTATTGCATACATGCATTTTTTAATACTTATATAAATATTTTGTTACATTTGTATGTAACAAAGATGTATGCGTAAATTTTGCTAATGTTTTGCGGCTCACAAACATTTGAATTAATCGTGGCTCTTACATTAAGTAAGTTTGGCCACCCCTGATATATATATATATATATATATATATATATATATATATATATATATATATATAGTTAAAACTATATATATGTGTGTGTGTTGTGTTTATAAAAGTCTCTCTCTCCCCCCCTCTCTCTCTCTTTATATATATATATATATATATATATAACGTGTCTGTGTGTGTGTGTGTATAAAAGTTTAAAGTTATATATATATATATATATATATATATATATATATATATATATATATATATATATATATATATATATACATACATACACATACATATATATATATATATATAAATTTCGAGGAGGATAGAATCCAGGTAGAACTCAGTGTCCAGGACAGAGTAAGAATATAATAAAAAGGCTTAAACACTAATATTCCATGGTCATAATCTATTCCATTGGAATCGTAATTACGATCCATTTGATCAGACCAACAATTTGAAAAAGAAATCAGAAAAAATAACTCTGGAAATAAAAAATAGAATTTAGTGAGAGTGCATATATGAGAGTGGGGGGCGAATGTGAGAGGTAAATGAAAGCTCTAGAGAATGGTAACAGGTGATATTACTTTTGTCAAATTTTCTTGATTGCACAACGGTTCTTTTATAAATGCCCTTCGGTTTTAGTTTCCCCCCCATCTTCCCCATTTTTCTTTTCTTTTCTCTCTTTCTCTCATCTTCTGATTTTTATGTTTAGATTATATCGTCCTT
>OZ038487.1:84313490-84320990 GCA_964036315.1 Acanthosepion esculentum
TTTACAATTTTGCTTAATGTAAACGACAATTTATCCATCACACCTTTATATATATATATATATATATATATATGAAAGTTATAATGGATTTGTTTAACAAATAATATTATTTACTTGTCAATTGTGTAAACTACGATATATATATATATATATATATATATATATATATATATATATATATATATATATATATATACATACACACACACACACAAATATATATATATATATATATAGATAATATTAGTGGTAAATATACACATACATATGCAATCATATATCTAAAATAGAAATATATATATACATACGTACATACACATACATATATGCATAAAAAATAATTCCAAGAGGATAGAATCCAGGTAGAACTCAATGTCCATGACAGAGTAAAGGATATAATAAAAGGACTTAAGCACTAATATTCCATGGTCATAATTTATTCCATTGGAATCTATTAGATTCCAATGGAATAAATTATATTTTATATATATATATATATATATATATATATATATATATATATATATTATAAATTAACTAATTTAGAATATGTTTTTTCGCTACACAGTAATAACCATGTTTCAAAAATGGAATTTGCTTTACTCGTATCGGAGGTTTATTTCGCTTGACGATGAAATGGAACTAATGTCTTTAATTTAATAACAAAATTAAATTCGAAGCTTTTAGCTTCCATTTTTGAAACATGGTTATTACTGTGTAGCGAAAAACCATATTCTAAATCAGTTAATTTATAATATTAATGCTCTGTAAATTTACATTGAACACTATTGTGTAAAAATAAAAATATCTATAAGAACACTGGATTATATATCTTACTGTTCTTTCTTTATATATATATATATATATATATATATATATATATATATATATATATATATATATATATATATATATGGAAAGTCTAATACGCGTGAAACATGATTAACCAACGAAAATAATACAAAAGTAAAAATATCAGAACTTCTCCTTTTTCTCTCTAACTCATTGTCTTTTGAAACTTTAATAAATGTTATATAGATTGCTAAACGTTTCCTATTTCTTCTTTATCTTATCATATATATATATATATATATATATATATATATATATATATATATATATATATATATATATATATGAATCTATGTACATGTCTGTGCGCGTGTATGTGTATTAATTAATAAAAAAAACTTACATTGGTGACAGCAATTTAATCGTAATCGCCATGGAACGAAGAATTTGCATACCGACTAAACAATCTGACCGTGTCATTTTCGCGTCATAGCCCTTGCGAACGCATGACTGTCTTTTTCAAGCTATGAGTTAATTAGATTTGAAGACTTTTTTTTGCATTGGTTGGCAGCCAGTCTTGGAGAAATAAACTGTGACTTCACCCCACCACTTCTTTTGAGATATATTTGGAAGAATAAATATCTAAGGAATAAATCCGATATGAATTCACCGTAGAATCTCCTGAATTCTTTTATTCTTTTCATTTAAATTCTTCCATCAATGCTGTTAGGTGCATCCGTATTTCCCGAGAGGGACAGACGCTAACGTAACGCAATGGTTAGATGAAACTTACTGTAATCTCACTGCAAAACGTTCTCCGAACATTTCTGTTTAAATTACTGGGATGAGGGTTTATCATTATCTTCATTTTTTAAAATTCAGACTAATATCTTTCTCTTTGGTTTTATCATAAAATTTCGGCAATTTGTTTCCTCTAACCGTCTTCAGATTATGTCACTCCTGGTAACCTTCATGGAAATCCAAGATCGAACTTCACTTAACCTACGAGCTTAGTTTTTTTTTTCTCTTTCCGCTTTGTACGTCTAGAGTATCTGGTCTAGGTCTTATTTAGTAGTGCTCAGTTATTACCGGCCCTGTACCTGTACTACCCGACCCAGGGATTGAAGGCGCTTCATATTTCACTTCCTTCCACCGGGTTTCATTGCTACTAATTTATGGTCTTCTTCCTAGCACTCTCCAGGTGGACGATATTATTTTCATTTATAGAATCTGAACCTCTTCATAATTTTGATCAAACGAGCCAATATATATTCTTTCCCCTAAACCTAGAAAATCGTAGGAGACGCCATATACAGGTGATTTTTAACTCTTTCCAAGAGTGACGTCATTGAACGGCATTCATTCACTTCGCCTGGTCTTCCTTAATGACATCCTCTTTCAGACGAACCGCACTGAATTTCTTTGGAATGGTGACACATTTGGCTTAGCTACCTAGATATCTGGGATATAGCAAATATCACGAGCATCACGTCCAATAACATGTAACGTATTCCATAATTTTGAACCTGGATGCATCCACATATTTATCGTTTTTGCCCGGAACAGAGTTTTGCTGTGTCAAGTCCAAATCCTGATATATTTGGATAAGTAAGAATTCCTTATTTTTTGTTGTAGCACACGTACAGACGATTAGGCATGTCCCCATTCGCATAAATACAGTAGTAAATACTGAATGTTGATTTGCAGTCGGAGATTCGTCTCCAGCTGTGTTTACCGAACTATCTGCTCTGAGCAGAGGGGATCTCCAGACGAGGCTATGTCGAAGAGCATACGCGATGCCGTTTTATACGGGATCTACGTTGAATATTTGGCCGAGCGTACGGACTCGGAAAGCTCACATTGACTTCGGCCTTGTGTAACATTTAACCGCTTGAACTCTTCGTAGATATCCTGCAGTTGGAGATTCGTCTCCAGTTGGTTGTGCTGGTAAAACTCTCTGCTTCCGGACTGAGTCGATCCCCAGACGAGGCTATGTCGAAGGGCCGAGTCTCGTCTCGGGAAACAGGAACCCGATCTCGTTTTATACGGTGTCTACGGGGAATCTTTAGCCGAGATTACGGGGACGGATACACCACATTAAATTCAGCCTTTTGCCACATCTGAGCGCGAGGGGCGGTTGGTAGGTATCCTGCAGTTGGAGATTCATTCTGGAATTAACATGACTCACTTCTAGTAGTTGACTACTACTTCTACGCGCCGCTGGCGAATCTTATATGTGTTGTTCATGTCATAAGTATTATTGTTCATTACTAACCTTCGTTCGATTATTCTATTCAGTAACATTCCCTAGGTTACAAAACTTTTATACTTTCCGACTCCATACAATACGAGTTTCTCATCCTTTTTTTAATTTAAAATGATGATCACACTTTATAAGGCCCGATAGCCACTAGAGGTAGAGAGTAACAGAGTAAAAGGCATATTTTATGGAGATATGTATGGAAAATTAAGTTTAAGTCTAGGCTTGAACAGTTTAAGATTATAGTGAAGGGGAAACATCCACGTGGGAGTCTGATCTACAAAGCAGTTGTTCGGAAGTTGCTCGAATGGAATTTACATCTCACAAATGGAATACGAAAGAAATGTGAATTGTTCGCTAAGCTGCGAGGAACATGGCAATTTTTAACCATGAAGTTTAGGACTGGTTGACATGAGGAATGTAGTAAGTTAGAACACTTTCCATGGAAATAGCTAAAGCGGCTTGTGACGTTTCGTCTGCGCGAAAGGAGCTGTAGGATGGATAATAATTTATCACCCACAAGGACGTGGGGACGCATTTGCACTCAATGGAGACCGGAAAGTGGAGACTGGCTGTTCTGGTCGATATATGACAACAGTACGCGATTTCAACTCATCTGACTCTTGTGATATTAAAGAATATCGTTGGGGTTCTTGTACTTTCTGGTTCAGCACTCGAAGCAGGTCATTTTTCCTGCACCTTTAGTGATGGACCCTATGTACGAGTTCCACTTAAACTCTGGGTTGAGGTTATGTCGCAGTTGGCGCTCAAGGTACGGGTCCTTCCAGAGAGAACATCAGTTCATCAGGATAGGCGAAAATTCAGGTTTCACTCAGTGCTGAGGGAAAGTCACCAGTTTAGTTTTCGTGCGATCAGACATTTTTTATCCCACTGTGATATTAAAGCTAGGTCAGAGTAGAGGCGCTGGTCATCTGAATTTTGGGAGGTGCGCCCATATACCGCTGTATCATAGAAGAATACATGTCGACACTCACTAAAGTAACACACCCGTTATTTGATAATGGTATTTTTAATCGATATAAGGCGATTAGGAATCCTAATGAAAGCTTTTCCAATTTAACAACTATGAAACTGTTCATCATAAACACTACGCCAGCCTGTGTCTAACACTTTTCTTTTCACCCCCATTATAATAAAAGCTGTAGCCTCCATATTGTTCTGTGAAGTGACCCTCTTCAGAGCCTTTTCAGTTAGACCATTTCAGCGCTTTGTATCGCTGCAGCCATTTTGGTAAAAACGGAAATTTTCATTTAGGACGTGTTGTACTGGTTTCAAAGTCTGTTAATGGCCGGACATTCCATCAATTTATTTTGAGTTTCCAAACATTTATGCTACAAATAATGGAGAAAAAAAACAACCGCAAAAAATGTACACGCATTTATCTATACATACATAGATATACACGTATATATACATAGACATATATAATATTGTTATATGAGCACCTCGACGTGGAGTAATGTATAGCGAACTTATTTCTCTCAATCAGTTATGAATGTGTATCGAATTCGATTTTCACTTGGGTGTTTCTTAATATTGGCCTTCTGTCACATATAAGATGCGGTTGATAAATCATTATAAGATCATCATTATTATCGTGCTGTGTTTGTTCGTATGTAACTTCGTGACTTCTCCCCTTTCGTCCATGGCAATTGGTAGAGTTGACAATATTACAAATATTTCGGTGTTAAATCCGAATGTGTTGCCTTATAATAGAGCCGAGACATTAATTCCCTTTAGGGACAAGTTGATCTTAGAAATATTAGCATTTACAGCACCGGGTGCAACTAACGTTCGGTCTGAAACTGAGATTGAGAGTGACTCGTCGTCCGTCGAATCAGCAAAACCCACATGCTGCAGTCCATGGGTTCTTGTGATTCTCATTTAGTTTGAGCCCTACCCTCAGACATACCCGGCTTGTTGAACCTGCTAACAGTAGCACTCCTGTCGGTTTTGCTGACTGGGTGGCAATGTAAGCCCCGCAATAATATCAAGTCGACAATTATTCATGGGGTCACACACACACACAAACACACACACAGAGGTATATATATATATATATATATATATATATATATATATATATATATATATATATATATTGATTAAAGTTGTCTTTTACGGCTTATCAAGATTTTACAGGTGATTTAAGGACAGTTTTTTCATATATTGTACGAATGACTTTTGGGAGATAATAAAGATTTAGTGATACTAGTAAAACGAATTAACCCAGAACAGTAGCGTTGGGAGTAGAGGTGGTTTCATACCCTTCCCGAGGTGGGTGGGATTGGCGCATAAGTGAGTATAAAGAATTCAACGTAAATTGGAAATTCGAATTCTGAGCTGTTATACATTACACGAATCGCACATCGAACCCGACAGCATCATGTATTTTCCAAGTGATCACCCATCTATGTACTTACCAGGTTCAACGTTGCTTAACTTTGGTGATCGGGTTTCAACATGACATAAAGCATATATATATATATATATATATATATATATATATATATATATATATATATATATATATATATATATATATATATATATATATATATATAATATTTGGGTGGTAATTCTTCTCCTATTATATATATATATATATATATATATATATATATATATATTTAAAATTTTTGTATTTAGGCAGCAATCCTTCTTTCATGCACATTTCATTAAAAACGACTGACAAGGTGCTTTTATTTAGTTTTTTATATAATTTCTTGTGCGATCTAATAATGTTTTTCTTTTCAGATGATAAATTTTATAAAAACTGTCCAAATGTTCTTTTTATCCGAGCGCTTTCGGCTATACATTTAGCTATTTTCAAGGATTATATTTCAACTGTTAGAATTAGAAATAGTTTGTTATATGTATGTTTTATGAATATATATATATATATATATATATATATATATATATATATATATATATATATATATATATATGAATATATATATATATATATATATATATATATATATATATATATATATATATATATATATATATATATATATATATATATACACAGGGTTATTGAAAAATAACTCCTTATTTTATTTATGAGTGGCTAGCCAGGAGACTTAATAGCCTGTGACTTTTTCTTTGGCATTGGTCAAAGGAGCAAGTCTACCATGCCACCCCCAGAATTAGGAAGAACTTGAATGGCGAATAGAAGAAGTTATGTTTTCCATAACACAAGAGTTCCTGTTGAAATCAGTCGACGAGATTTCTCAGCGGCTCGAGAAGCTGGTAGCGAAATCTGGTGCCGATGTCGAATTTTAAATAAAACCTCATGCTAAACGCTTCCCTCTCATATCCATTTCTTGTAAAAATTATAGTTAAATAAATTATAAGTATTTTAAATTCACCCTGTATATATATATGGTGTATTTTGGCCATAATTCTTCTCCTATGCAAGTTTCATTAACAAACGCTGAAACATGCCTTTTGATTATTTTTTATTGATCTTTTCAACACTTCTAATATTTTTTCTGGTTTCTGTTTGGTATTGGAATATGAGTTTTTCATTTCCGACTACTTTCGTTCAACACAATGTTTAAAAATTAAACATTATATCAATGCCAACTCATTTTCATATGGCGTCTTGTGCTAACCGAATGTGTGAGATATGAGAAATTTCATATTGGAAATCATAAAATATTATTAAACCTCTTCAATGTGTCAATAAACAATTATCAAGACGGAACATTCACTGACTTTCTAATTAAACTCGAATATATACTCGGTGTTACAAAAAAGAAAAAAAAATTAAAATGTAAATATCTAAGTAACTACATGTCCCACGCAAGCGAAATTAAAATACGCTTCATGTTGAACAATAACATCTTTATTTATCAAAATTCGAACAAGATATACAAAGGGATTTAGATTTTATAACCGATTTTACAAACCTTCAAAAATGTTCAATATGTGCACCACGTGTGATACGACACACGTCAAGTGGGTAGTCCAGCTCCTGCTAAACACTTTATAGCCTGTCTTCCGTATAATACTCCAGGGCTTCCGTGATTCTCTGCTTAAATTCCTCTATGCTTGTTGGAAGAGAGGTATATAAACCTGTCCTTTCACATAGCACCAGAGAAAAAAAATTCACCAGGTGTCAAGTCAGGTGAACGTGGTGGCCATTTCAACAGCGCGTTTTCATTATCACTGGCCCGCCCGATCCATCTCCCCAGTAGATGCACATTGAGGTAAGATTAGTCTTACACATTTTCTTAAAATTTGAAATTATCTATCTATCTATCGATCTATCTCTCTCTCTCTTTCTCTCTCTCTCTCTCTCTCTCTCTCTCTCTCTCTCTCTCTCTCTATATATATATATATATATATATATATATATATATAAAATAGGTGTTATAAAAAGCATGATTTATCATGAGAAAATGATTTCCGCTTCG
>OZ038487.1:84325990-84363490 GCA_964036315.1 Acanthosepion esculentum
GCCACACTGATGAGCTGTGAAACAGCGAAACATCTGTCTGTGGGTGACAAAAAAAAATATATATATATGTGTGTGTGTGTGTGTGCGCGCGCGTGTGTAGGAATAAGCAAAATTTATATGGCATTTTAAAAAGCTAAAAAAAGAACAACCGGTTTATCTTTTAAAATGCCATATAAATTTTGCTTATTCCTAGCTATCGTTAAATTTTGTACCATAAAAACTTATTTATATATATATATATATATATATATATATATATATATATATATATATATATCACAAGAAGATATCCCACTTTCAGAAACGAGACAGCACTAACAAACTAATCGTTTTAATATTTGGCACACATTTTGCTTGTGTTATTCTTATGAGAACGCATGTTAAAATGATAAAATCATTTACAACTATATGATTTTTAAATGAATTGAATAAATGGTGAGCTCATTTATTACTACATTGATAAACTTTCTATTGATCGTCGTTACAAGTAATTAAGTTAACGATTATCCAACAAAACTGCGAAAAATAAAGAAACATTGTCTCGTATGTTTCTCGATGAAAACACCAAAAAACGTGAAGAGGCAATTTTTTTTTTTTTAGCGGAAGAGGTTCTCTCAGCTGTCAACCAAGATCAAAGATCAAAGTGAGGAGGGCACTTTGTATCTAAACGCGAGTGGTTGTAGGGATATGACAAATTACAAGTACTTGCTGAAAAACAGCTGAGTAGTATAAATGTAAGAAATATGTTTTTTCTGCGCGCTATATTTAGTTGTTAAAACTTCACAGCAGTTTCATGATCTTAAGGAAAAAAAACGATTACTTTCAAAATTTTATGCCATTACTTTTTAAAATATTCTGGGGGAAAGGGAAGCTTGTAACAAGAGTTATAAAAAGACAAGAAAGCAAAAGAAAATATTTTGGTAGGTTAGTGAATTTAACTATATATCCACATTTGTTGGGTTATTTAATATGAAAATCCCTCTTCTTTATAATGCTTGAGTCTCTAGGTAAACATTGATCGAATATACTTGACACTTTAGGTAAATATTGATCGGATTTATACTTGAGTCTATAGGTAAAGATTGGTTGAGTTTATACTCGAGTTGATAGGCAAGCATTGGTTGAGTTTATACCTGGCTATAGGTAAATATTCTTTGAGTTTATACTTGAGTCTATTGGTAACGATTGGTTGAGTTTATACTTGAGTCTATAGGTAAGCATTGTTTGGGTTGATATGCGAGTTTATACCAATAAGATATTGGGCTTCACTTGAGTATATAGACAGAAATTGGCTATCTTTATACTTGAGCCGATAAGCAAATATTAGTCAAGTTTATATTCGAGTCAAAAGATAAAAATTGTTTGGATTGATATTTGCTTCTATATGTAAATATTGATCGATTTCATATTTAGGTCTATGGGTAAAACTGGTTGTCTTTATATTTTATGCTATATGTAAATGTTGGTCGGGTTTATACTTGAGCCTATAGATGCATATTGGTCAAGTTTATACTTGAGTCTGAGTGGATATTGTCGTCTTTATACTTACTTCTGCAAGCAACCACATAGAAGAGTGGCGATTTCTCGGGAATCGTATTCCTTTGCAGTTAGCAAATCTATTCCTCAACTAAAGGGCCAGACGTTTGCATAATTATGGTATACTCTATATTGATCTATATTGGATAGGGATGTCTGATTTCTATTTCTAATATTGTTGAAGGAGCTTTTGTGTTGTCTCCATCTAATTTTAAATTCATTCTTCATTGAACCAATGTATATCCTATCAGTGTTAGGACTCTCAATGGATGAGATAGTGCATTGGTATACCACAGATTTTGTGTGGCATTTATTTTCCAACGGGCAGTCTTCAGGGTTTCTACAATCACATAATATTTCATTATTTTTATCTAATTTTAGTTTAGGACTTTTATTAATACTTAAGAATGAACTTAAAATTCGATGGAGACAACACAAAGGCTCTTTCAATAATATTAGAAATAAAAATCAGACAACTCTATCCAAATATTTTTGGCATTTAAAAGAAATGAATAAAATACCAAAAGTAAAATGGAAAATAATAAATAGAACAAGAACTTGTAAAACCTAGGATGACCCATTCCCTTTATGTCTACATGAAAAACTACACATTATTAAGTATCTAAATAATGAAAATTTATTAAACCATAGACATGAGTTAACGGTTTTTTGCCTACTTCAACAAATTTTTGCATTAAATAATTAGCTTAAAAAAAAATTTCATAGTCTAATAAAAGGCTTAAAAGCTTAATCCACTCATAAAATCGAAAAAAACTTTTATGAAGTCGTCAAAAAAACAAATTGTAGTTCAGTGCGACTCTTTTATATATGAAACAGCCATTTGGAAAAAAAATAAAAATAAATAGATAAAATAAAATAAAACAAAATTCTCTAGACACGTCACGACATTGATTTTCGTCTACACAATTCAACATTGAATACAGTGATTAATTGCGTACGTATGTACGCAACAACACACTGTTCATATATGTTTATGTTTGTGTGAATTACAATGCGTGAATGTGCGTGTATGTGTGTCTGCAGGGTGTGAGTGGCGTCCCGACGACAATTTTTCCTCCCACTACCATAAAACACCGATATACTCAACCATATATAATTCCAAAATTTAAAAATTAATTACTTTGTCTGACGATCGCAAATAGTGTGAAACCCAGGGTTACAAACTCACATCAATCTAAATAAATTTGTTAGCTCTATTACTATAACGCGAATATATAATATGTAAATAATATTTTTTTAAAATTGCATATATATATATATATATGTATATATATATAAATACACACACATATATATGTGGATGACTATATATATATATATATATATATATATATATATATATATATAGAGAGAGAGAGAGAGAGAGACAGTCTTCTTATATATATTTATACATACATGTGTGTGACCTCTGTGACACTAAGTGACTGTTTTCCAGAGATGAATGAAAAAGAGTGAGTCATGGAGCACGTGGCAGCGAGAGTGAGTGAGAGAGAGAGAGAGAGAGAAAGAG
Organism: Acanthosepion esculentum; assembly: GCA_964036315.1. Classification (NCBI taxonomy): domain Eukaryota; kingdom Metazoa; phylum Mollusca; class Cephalopoda; order Sepiida; family Sepiidae; genus Acanthosepion; species Acanthosepion esculentum. Next base: position 84,329,058 of record OZ038487.1, read on the forward strand.
AGAGAGAGCTAGAGGGTACGAGAAGAATGAAGAAACAAAGCAGTAAAGAGAGTTGTTCTTTGCGGAAGAGATTTGTCTTAGTGCCATAATGAATGTTTTCGCGAAAAGAGACACAGAGTGCCACAGAAGTCAAGAGAGAGAGAGAGAGAGAGAGAGAGAGAGAGAGAGAGCTTGGTTTTAAATATTTTCAGAGTAAAATGAAAATGATATGGAGAAAGAGCTGAATCATATTAACTGGTCCAAAATTATATAAAAATATGCCTGATATATTCAGCTCTTTCTCCCCACTATTTTCATTTTTCATCTATATATATATATATATATATATATATATATATATATATATATATATATATATTTATGCATACACATAGGCAATGATTGAAAGCGATAGAACAAAACCGATTGAAAAAGCAAAAGACAAAAAAACAAATAGTAAAACCGAATGTAAGACTGTATCTCTAGCTGACATATTAAAATGAACCCCACCTTGGAGTAAAAAATGGCGATATTATTATAATGCAGTCATATAAGGAAATATAGGTGCTTATTTATAAATAAGTGCAACCGTATATTTTCCTGCTCGGGGACCATTTATATCGTGTTTGGCTTCTATTATAAATATACAATGACAGAGCAGTTCCAATGCGCATGCGCGAAGTCGATAACGTGAGCAATTGCCCACTCGGGGACGCTTTGGTGCCGACGCAAAATGGCGACCAAGATGAAAAGATGAAACGCTAAACCCAGTTAAAGTAGATCACTACACATTGGCACTTACATCTGAAAGCAAACAAATTCTAGTTCGTCAGATGTCGGGGGTGTATATTTATTTAGCTTAGATTAGTTCGAAACAAAACAAAGGATGTTAGCCACGCAGTGAAGGCAAAACTCATTAAATGAACTTTAAGTTCGTTTTCAAGCAAGTGCATTATACATTTTTCTTATTGATATTTACTGGAATTAATCTAGCGGGCATAATCTTAACAACATAAGATACGCAGATGACAAGGTGTGAATGCCAGATTCTGATAAAACAATTAGACAAGCAGTAAAACTAAACATTGAAGAAAGAACTAAGCATCATCTGTAAGAAAACCCAGTGTGTAGTTATCAGCAAAAGAGACAACACAATGTGTTAACTACATATTAGGAATCTCAAAATCAAATAGACTTAAAAATTCAAAGTCGATTAGGAACTTCGAGAAATTTTTGTCTTGAAATTTTAAAAAAGCATTAAGTTATAGGAAAATGTAATTGTAAACAAAGAAAAGAATCCCCTACTGCAATATAACGTATATTCTCTATATGACAATGTGTCTGCAATCTTATCGGTCCTGAGTTAGCATTTCGGCTTCAATCAATCTCCCACCGCCATTATGTTGCTTCATAAGCGGAGGCACTGTGGAGTAATGGATAACGGTTCGGATTGAGGAATCGTAGAGCCGAGTTCGAATTCCAGTCGAATCCGTTACATTCACTTACGTGCTAACACCCTTGGGAAAGGTGTGAATCCTCTTCTTCTCCCTCCAACTATGGGTAAATAGCAAGACAGATTGGGTTCTATAGCCTTGGATGGCAACTGGTCTAGGAGAAGGACAACTCTGAATTCAAAACCTGCGGAGGGTCGTTTGGGGACATTGTGGCAACTGGTCTAGGAGAAGGTCAACTCTGAATTCAAAAACCATTCGGCATCCGGCGGCCTCTGCGTCTGTGGAAATTCTGCGGCAAGTAAGAGCATATTCCGCGAGGTGTGGGGACCGCGTGTGAAGTTCAAACTCCCTTGTTACTCCGTTTCAAGAATTCACCGCCGTTGGAATCGGGAATGGCTGTCGGCCTTCGTTCCGGACGCGGTGAATTCCTTGAAGGAGCCAGCTTAACCGATCCAGGGTGAATGCCGCAACATACATACATACAATATGTTGCTTCTCTGTTGCATGTGAAAACGCTCTCTCACGCTGTCACCTTGTTGTTTTATTTCCGTCCAGCAGGCTTCTACCCCGGCGGCAAGCCGTCGTTTCTTCTCTCTTTGCTCCAGCTTTCGATGTTAATTGCGCGTGTGATGTCTTCCCATCTATCGATGTTCAATCCCATCACCCTCATGTCCCTTTTGCAGACGTCCTTCAAGCGATGATGAGGTTGCCCTCATGCTCTCTTGCTGGTGGCTAGTTACCCCTGACAGAAGGACCTTCGGCATCCTCCAATCCAGCACACGGTGTACATGATTAACACAGAGGTGGCGGCGCTTTTGGTGAATATATAATTGAATAAAATATAATGGGATTTTTTGTAAGAATAAAGCGTAAATTATTTGTGGCTCCAGCAAATAACTAACATATATATATATATATATATATATATATATATATATATATATATATATATATATATATATATATATATATATATATATATATATATATATATATAGATCATATTTGGCAGCAATGTTCTAAACATGGAGGAATGGCTCACTGTATACACCGAGTAGCAAAGTATTTAATACAAATTTTACAATAAAAAAATGTTCAATTTGAATGATACGGACTTCAAATATCTTAATAGACATTGTATAACTAAACATTAAGTGAAATTGAGGAACATTGTTTTTATGTACATTTATTGCCAATTTTCGAATTTGACTGTGTGCAAAACTATTTAACACGATCCTTTTTAATATTTAGTAGCATATCATCTGTTCTGCCATACAGCCTCTAGTCGTTTTCTGTAGTTTTCAACGAGCTTCTTGCATGAAGATTTTGAAAGTTTCACCCATTCTTCTTCACAGATTTTCTTTAGTTCCTTGATATTTTTGGGATCTCTTGCGTGTACTCACAACTTCAACTTTTTCCATAAATTTTCTATTCGATTGAGATCCGTGACTGGCTAGGCCATTCCAGAACATTAATTCCATTTTCATTGAACCAGTGCTGTGTTTTAGCCATGTCCTTTGGATCGTTGCCCTGTTGGAGAAAAATCTCGGTCAGTCCCCAAACCTGTTGTACTTTTTAATAGACGGGTTGATAAGATTTGCTTGTATTTTACTGCATTCATTCCTCCTTCGATGACTTCAGTTTCTCCTACTCCGTTATACGAAAAACAACCCTAAATCATTACACTTCCACCCACCCATATTGAGACGGTGTTTACTGGGTTGTATTCAGTTCCTTTTTTCCTCCATATTTGGGTGCACAAGTATCTCCCGAAAAGCTCAATTTTCGTTTTATCTGACCAAATATCTTTCTTCTAGAATTCATTTGATTCAAGTTCATAATTTCTAACAAATTTCAAATGGTCTTGCAGAACTTTACGTTTTAATAGTGAACTCTTTCTTGGTGATCTAGAATATAGGCCTGTACGATTCTGTGATCTCTTAATTGTATCTTTGCTTACTTCAATTCCGACATTTTTTAGATCGTTCTCTTCGAGTTAAAAATGGTTGTTTCTTCACATTCCGGGTTATATATCATTCAGTAGCCTCGTTTAATTTTTTAATGGCCACTCCTTTGAATATTTACAGTAGTATCTACTGTGGGAACCTGACATACCTACAAATGAACTCCTCCACACTTATATAATGTGGCTACCAATTTCTAGTAAGGGGGAAGTCACCACGTGTGACTCCTGTCGACCTCTCTGCTTTGGAAGAGAGGAACTCGGACGAGGCTTTGCCGCAGGGCAAGGTTCCGTCCGGGGAGGTAGACAGTCCCTGAACCCGTTTAGAAGGTTTCTACTTGGCATATTTTTGGCCGAGCATACGGGCTTGGAGAGCCCACATTAAACCGGCCTTGTGCCACATGCGACCCGTGTGGGAGGGTTGTTAAATATCAGCAGTCACCACGTGTGACTACTGTCGAATTCTCTGCTTTGGAAGAGAGGAACTCGGACGAGGCTTTGCCGCAGGGCAAAGTTTCGTCTGGGGAGATAGACATTCCTTGAACACGTTTATACGGGTTCTAATGGGCATATTTTTGGCCGAGCCTCCGGGCTCGGAGAACCCTCATTAAACCGGCCTTGTGCCACATTCGGCCCGTGTGTGTGTGGGGGGGGTAAATATCGGAAGTCACCATGTGTGAGTCACCAATGTGAGTCACAAATGGTGTATCACCGAGTGAGTGTATGAATGAGTCAGGACACCAGTGAGAGTAAGTACTCTCCAGTCCACATACTTTGTACTACGTTTCCGTGAATAATATACCGTTTAACTTTATATCCGAGTCTGTGTTATTTTTCTTTGGTTTCACCACCATAACAGTATCATATTTTTCCACTTTTGAACAATAGCACCCCACTTTGCACACAAGCAACTTTAAATCTTGAGCAATTTTTCGATACACCCCTACCATATTTGTGTTGCTTTATAATCTTCTGTCGCATATCACTTGACAATTCTTTTGTTTTAACCATTTTTATAAGTTTAGGTAGCAGGACTGACCTGTTGTCACTATGAGCCGATTGAGTGACGTGCTTGCTTAATACATATACTGAAGACAACCTGTGATTAAATAGTTTTAAAATACCCTTTTTTACCATATTATTTGTACAGGTGTTAAATACCTTTGCACACAGACAATTTCGAAAATTGGTAATAAAAGCACATAAAAGCAATATTTCACAATTTTCCTTTATGTTAAGTTAGACAATGTTTATTAAAATATTTGAAGTAAGTATCATTCAAATTGAACACTTTTTTATTGTGAAATTTAAAAAAAAACAATGTCATAAATACTTTTGTGGCCCACTGTATATGCATGATAGATTTTTGAGAGAAAATATTGACTCGCACGACACAGTGATAATAAAAAATTAATAGACATTTATATTACTTGAAACGTTATTATAGCGGGCACTCATATTTGAAATAGACGTCCCATTTTTATTTTAAACAGTGTGTATTACTATTTACAGTGATTTATATTCGGACTATTGTCCACATCCTTGTAGTTATTATCACAAATTTTCGACGTTACGGAACAATGGCCTAGTTGATTAAAGCGTTGATCTCTGAATTTGGTGACATAGTGATTGTGAGTTCAATACCTGAGTGGGGCAGTGTGTAAGTGCACTCATTGGAAACAGGTGTGCAATAACTGTACAGTACTAAATAAAAAAAAAGCAAACTAGACGATATCCCTAGACAGGAGTAGTGAACGAGAACGGTCTCAGCCCGGAGATTAAATGAAGGGTTCAATTCAGAATTCTTTGTAGGTTATCCAGATCGATATACATCTGAGAAAAGACGGGTACAATGGCCGAAGGGCTGTGATGATAACAGCAAAGACGAGGATTTTTATACTTCCATAGTGTTTTGACTTTTGTTTTGGGGTTAACTTTTGCCTATAGCTGGGACCCTAACAGGTGCTAATACCTCGGGTCAGAGTGGACCTGGGAACAACAGTAATTAAGATGCTCTTCAAAACCTCCTGATCAGAAGTCTTGCTGCCCGAGGTAGTTTATCATCATACCCAGGACGTATTATAGCTGTGGCTGCTGTTGGTAATCCTCAAATTATGTCGATAAAACAAAAATAAAAACACCTTAATATTTATTTATTGTATCAATTATGAGTTATGTGGAGCGAAGAAACCATATTTCAAATCAGTTAATTTATAATATATATATATATATATATATATATATATATATATATATATATATATATATATATATATATATATATATTCAGGAAAAGACGATTACCAACGTACTGCAATTAAACTTTTTGTTTAATTTATTCTTATCGAATAAAAAGCTTAATCGCAGTACCTTGCCATCCATTTTAACTGAAACCAGCATAAAAGAAATATTGTTACACAAATACGTATATATATATATATATATATATATATATATATATATATATATATATATATATGTATATATATATATATATATGTATATATACATATATAGACACACACACATGCATATGTATATATATATATATATATATATATAAATATATATACATATATATAATATATATATATATTCGTACTTAGCAATTATAGTAAAAAGCGTTGATAGATAAGGCTTTAACAGACTGATTGATTAACTGAGATATAATTTGAAAAATATAGAATACGCTTCAAATTGTTTCATTTAAACTTAACGATGCTTAACAATAGTTGGTCTTTTTACCTGATGATAAACTAAATATTTTATTATTTCTAATATTTAGAATTGGTTCTATGTGCTCAAAGAGACCAATCTCTGTCTGAAAAAAGCGATATTTCTAATTACGCTCGTGCAGTGTTGGCCGAGAGCATTTTAGAATCTCGCTTTTCACCTGTCTACATTTGATCTTTACTCGTCTTTATCTATGGTAGGGGGAGAGCTATTACTTTCCTTTTTTCAAGTGTATGGCATTGTACATCAGTGTGACATCTTTTGGTTAGTCGTCTTTTTGATGTCGTTCAAGAGTTGCGCATAATTTAAATCTGCACTTCTGGGACTCACAGAGAAAAGAACGTATATATTAACAGACGTATCATTATATCAAAACGACTGTAACAAGATTTAACAACAAGGAATATAAGAAATGGTTACGTAAATAGTAAGTAATCTTAATATACATATATATTAATGTCTCCTGTTGAAAGGTTCTCTTCCAATAATGTCATCGGTTTTGGTAGGATTTTGTAAAGGCCCAGACCTGTGTTTTTAGGAATCTATCTATCTATCTATCTATCTATCTATCTATCTATCTATCTATCTATCTATCTATCTTAGTATTACTGCCTCCAATATATATATATATATATATATATATATATATATATATATATATATATATATATATATATCTGTGTGTGTGTGTGTGTGTGTGTGTGTGTGTGTGTGTGTGTGTGTGTAATTTACAATATATAATATAAAATAATATATTGTAATGGGAGGATGAAACATCGCGCCTAAAACGTATAAACACGAAAAAGTGCTCAATACAAAAGTCCAAAATAGAAAATGCAGAGCAATTACATTTATGAAAACACTTAAAAGCAGTCTACCTTGCTACCCGGGTTTCGACCGCAAGTCTCCTCAGGCAAGTAGTAGCAAGTAGTAGCCTTTTTTTTACTTGCCTGAGGAGACCTGCTATATATATATATATATATATATATATATATATATATATATATATATATATATATATATATATATATATATATATATATATATATATATATGAAGACAAAACTAGAAACATCCGAACAGGGCGTAATAAATCGTCCAATGCCTTAAGTTTTTAGTTCAATAGATAGATAGATAGATAGATAGATAGATAGATAGATAGATAGATAGATAGATAGATAGACTGAAGTATTATAACTGAAACGAACATAGAATGAAAGACCACGAAAAATATCACATATATGAAGTATTTACAGTTTCATCCGTTGCATATCATTCGTAGCCATATTTGAGTCAAGTGTCAAGTATGTAGAAACTGTCTTCAGCGTTCGACCACCTAAAGGCAAAATGACAAAACTTCCCCCAAAAATAAGACATATCTTATTAAGGGTCAAAAGCACACAGTGGAAAACTGAGACTGTGAGAAATGCTCCCCCTCCCCCGTATGTAGACATATCGACGTAATTGTAAAAATAATCTCATTCAGCCAGAGATTGATTTTTATCATAACGCCAGAGCACTAATCGCAATATCGGAAATATATAAGTTTTACGATGCAAAATCTATTTCGAACATTCAGACCGATTCAAACTATACAACGAGACAATTCTGAAAAGATTTAACTATGTTACCAGGATTCATTGTTGGCGGCTACAATCTTAACAACATAAGATATGCAGATGACACGGTGTTGATAGCAGATATAGAGAAGAAACGACAAACGCCCCTTCATGAGTTAGTGAAAGAAAGCGAGAAGAAAGAATTAAATGCAAAAAGACTAAATGCATGGCTGTTAACAAAAGGATCCACCCAAAATAGAAATTGCAAATCAGAGATACCAAAATCAAACAAGTACAAAGATTTAAATATCTGGGATGTGTTCTAACAGAGAACGGAAAAGGCGACACTAAAATCCAAAGACGCGTCAGGATATCCAAAAATGCATTCCAAAAGCTAAGCAGTGTATTAAGAGACAGAAAAGCTTCGTTAGAAACAAAGAAAATAGTACTGAATTGTTAGCTGATACGCGTCCTCCTTTATGTCAGTGAATGCAGGGCAATGCTATTAAAGATATAGAATTGACGTGAAACAACACATATGTGACTGCTGAGGACAATATGGTCCGAATATATTGAGAATGACGAAGTTTTAGAGAAAATTAAAACAACGAGTAAACTTATACTTAACATCAGGAAGAGACTTTTCAGTATCATATATTGAGGAAAAGGGGCTTCGAATATCTGATACTCATAAGACAGATTAAAGGGCAGAAGGACAAAAGAAAACATAACATACTTGATAGGATTAAGTAACTGGGTAACAAAGGATTTAGGAGAAATTTATTAAGAAGCTACAAAGGAGAGTAAAATTGTGGAGAGCTATGATCAACTAAAGAAGCACGGCACATAAAGTAGAAGAAGATGTATTTATTCGCTTAAATCAAACCTTTCCGCCATTCCCCTTTGCAAGACATTTTGGAATTCTTAAATCATGCATTTGGAGATGTCTTTGCTTTTTATTGCTTGGTGATTCAAAATCACAGTGAATTTTAATTTTACTTTAAAGAGGTGGCGTTGCTTCTTAAATGTTAGCTTCTTCTTCGGGTTTAATCTGAGAGAAAATAAGCGACTTCACACTGAAGGTGACAGGAGTTATTCACTGTGCATGCACAAAGGAAAAATGTGTTAAAATGCGGCAAAAAGAGCTGAGCGGAAGAACAAAGCACGCCCAGGAAGGCGTTGTAATTTGAAAACTGATTACAACACAGGTACGTCCAATTATCCTGTCATCAAAAGGCCCATCTCTCGTTGGAAACCTTCAATGTCTAAAAGCGAACAGCACATTTGCTTACCCGAAACCTAAAATGATAACGTTTTGGGCAATGAATACAGGTTTTTAATCCGACACCATTACTTATTACAACAAACATTATTTAGTGCGTACACGTGTTTTAGTAGACTTCTTTTATGCGTCGTATCTCTTTAGGACATGGGCAATCATGGCTCTCCACAACTTCTTGTAACTTTGTATCTTTTATTAAATTTTCGCCTTGTTGCTATATCAACTTATTTCCTCTTGTGATAACCATTTACATAAGTGTTGTAGCATACCTACGGACAATTATAGGTATGTCCCCATTCACATAAATAAAGTAGTAAATACTGTATATTGGTCTGCAGTTGAAGATTCGTCTCTATCTGTCCCGGGCAAACTCTCTGACTCCGGGCAGAGAGGATCCCCAGACGAGGCTATGTCGAAGGGCGGAGTCTCGTCTCGAGAAACAGCTACCTTACCACGTTTTATACGGGGTCTATGAGGAATTTTTGGCCGAGCCTTCGGGCTCGGATATCCCACATTTATTTCGGCTTTATGCCACATCTCACCGCGTGGGGCGGTTGGTAAATATCCTGCAGTCGGAGATTCGTCTCCAGCTGTGCTGGTCAAACTCTCTGCCTTCGGGCAGAGAGGATCCCCAGACGAGGCTATGTGGAAGGGCGGAGTCTCGTCTCGGGAAACAGCTACCCGACGTATTATACGGGGTCTACGGGGACTTTTTGGCCGAGTCTACGGGCTCGGATACCCGACCTTAAATTGGACCTTGTGCCACATCTGTTCGCGTGTGGCGCTTAGTAGATGTCCTGTAGTTGGAGATTCATTGTGGAATTCACTTGACTCACTTCTGAGAGTTGATAATTTCTACGGGCCCTGGCGAATCTTATATGTGTTGTTCGTGTCGTAAGTATTATCGTTCGTTACCAACCTTCGTTTGATTATTCTATTCAGTAACCTTTCGTAGGTTGCAACAAGCTCGTTGAATAGATTATTCGCTTCTATCCACTGTTTACATACCCTTCACTATGTCCTGTGAGCATCAAAGTTTCCACACCCTCTTTCCTTTGTCATGTACCTTACAAATCTCAATTGTCTGTTTCTGATCTTAAGTGTAGTTTCCTTTTTCTTTCTATTTTACTTAAAACCCATCATTACAAATATATCCAGTCCATTGTATTCTCAGCATACTTCTGTAAAAACATTTCTGCTGCCATAAGTGTTTTCTTCATCTGTGAGCTGCTTGTCCATCATTCACGGCCGTAAATGGACGACCAGTATTGCACAATATTTCAGTGATCTTTTCTTTATTTTTAAATATTTGTTCCTGGTTTTAAATATTTTGTTTAACTTTCGCTATTCTAATGTGCCTTCAGATTTCGGCGCCGCATTTTCGTCCTCTGTTAAAATAATGTTCTAGATATTTAAAGTTTTCTACTTGCTTGATCATAGTGTTTATAAGTCGTAATTAGCATCTTGGGCTCTTCGATTTGCTGACAACCATACATACTGTATTCCTAGAGATGAGGTTTCAAAACACTAAACCATACAAATACGCAAAAACACACATGCACTTCCACACGGAATGAAGTACACACATAAAGCAACATCAACTTACAATTTTAAGAAATATTACTACTAATCTTTGGCTGTGCAATTTAAGACAAATGCGTAATCTTACAAATATTTCGATGCCGTTTTATACAAATGGCCACCAACACTGGCAAAAAATTCCCCGTTAATGATTTTAGAATCTGTGATTTCTTCACTGGTTTTAACAATTTATGAGTCTACGAGAAACAGAAGTAAACACAGTTTTAAACGCTGCATAGATTGAACAGGTCTGTTCAACCAGCCAGTTTCTTGAGAAATAATTGCTTTAACTTATCCCAATGTCAGTTATGTATAGAAAGTAGAACATACTTTGACACGACTAGCAAAATAGGTAGACAGAGAAATAGACTGGTGGATTTTAACTAAAATAGAAATAGATAAAGAGTAAATGATTATATACTTGGCTGGAGATGTAAAAATGTGATGCGGCGCAAGAAACACGAAAACTAATTGTACAGTTATTTCGTTTAAATGATATTCTTTTAAAAAAAAGGGTAATCCATTACGGTCATAGATAATAATTGCATCCCAAATTTCCAGGAATGGACTCTATAAAGGTAGGTAATATTTAGAAAACTATTCTGCTTATTTTCTTTTCAATCTGAGGATGGAAACAAATCACTTTATATCTTATAACAAAGAATTAAACTATTTTGATAATTTAGTAGAAAACATTTATTTATTAAGATATTTCCAGATTAAAATTCTGTTCTCATCGTTTTTCTGTTCAGAAGTATGATGTTTTTTTATTCTAGTGTCATCAGCTGTGTTATGGTTTTTTAGCCACATTCGAACTGATTCGCAGCAGTTCCAGAGATCTAATGGAAGACCTATCAAATTTATGACTAGAAGATTTGTCACACTTTTAAATTCAGGACGATTTCTTTTGCCAAAATAAATGTTGTTCATCATAGAAAAAACATCTTAGCCTCCGCAGACGTTATAGCAATGGTTTTATCTATTTAGTTGTTATATATCGGCCATTAATATATAAGATTATTTTCGGATAGTCTAACAACCGGCTCGGAAAGTTTTTATAATTTTAAGAATCAGTTTGCGCCAACCAGTACGAATTGCTACGTTGCCACCACTGGTCGTAGGGTCTGACCAATTCCCGGCAAAAGAGCCTGACGGAGTTCAACCTACTCCAGGTTGGATTTGAAATCAGAGATTTTCGTTCTCATAGAACTGATAACAGCCAAGGCAGAACCCAGTCTGTTTTGCTATTTACCCATAGTTGGGGTGGGGAGAAGAGATGGATTCATCACTTTCCCAAGGTAATCAGCACGTAAGTGAATGTAATGTGCTCGACTGCAATTCGAACGCGGTTCTCCGATTCCTCAACCCGAGCCGTTATCCAAATATTAAAGCATGCCTCCAAATGGCGTATTAGCAAAAAAAAAAAAAAGAAAAAAAAGAAGCTCTCTTCCTCTGTAAGGAAGTGGTCTAGAGATTTACCTACATCAAAACCCTTACAATCATAATGCGATCGTGGCAGATTAAATATGTTTTGTCATAGACTCAAAAATTGTCAAGCTTCAGACTAGCACCTGATACCATCTTTAAGAGACTTACTTTCTGGTCATCAATGTTTAATTTTACGAATTCCAATATTTCCATAAGATATTCAGCGAATTAATATTGTAATCATTATATTTAAGATGGAATATATTTACCTCTGTGCAAATGGAATACGAACGGAGAATGTCAGTGCAAATATTGTACTCGGTGAATAATGATGCCATGAACTTATATTAAGAAAATGTTAGTTGAAAAAATTTACTAGAAACAATAGCGCCAGCTTAATGCTTATCGATATGCACATGAGTATTTCTTTAGATATCATAGAGAGAAGCTGGGTTAAACTCCATGACTTTGTGAAAGCGTAAAAACAACAAAAAAGACGAGATGAAAAAATGTACATCATATACACATTTTTTTTCTTAAATATCAAATATCTCCTCCTGTCAGGAAAAATCAAGGTGCTTCATTCATGTTTCAAATTTGAGCACAACAAAAGAATCTTTACGTTGCCTCTGGTGCACTTCGTATTTCCCACGTGCTGAAGACAATAGGCACACTGCTTTCTTTAGACAATTGACTTCTACCAATAGAAAACTGTTCCCAGTACATTATCTATCTATCTATCTATCTATCTATCTATCTACCAGAGTTATATATACGTATATCTATCAGTGGTATATACCTGTATCTATCTACCTACCTATCTATCTATCTATCTAAGTTATATATACGTATATCTACTTATCTATCTATCAGTTATATATATATACATCTCTCTCTCTCCCTATCTCTCTCTCTATATATATTTATATGTGTATATATATATATATTTATATGTGTATATATATATATATATATGCATATCTATTTGTATCTTTAGAATTATCTATCAAATTCTGCTATCTATAAATTTGTTTTATATACAGTGTGCGATGGATAAATTGTCTAAATTGCGCAAACATGATACTAATACTGATATTTTATTTTAACAGATATCATTATCAAAATTACACAAACATACATTGGAATACTAAAGAGTAAATGTATTCAACCACGTCCTCCAGACGATTTCGGAATCTCCTGCAGCTCTTCTGGACGGTCTCCTTTTTTAATTTGGTGGTTGCTGTCATAATCCTTGCCTCCAGTTCTTCGTTGGTGTTACAAAGAATTTTATTAGTGGCTCGCTCAAAATCTCAAGGGTTGCAGTCTGTGGGGTTAGTTGGCCGATGAAATGTGTGATGTGGTCGCAGAAATTGTCTGACAGCCAAGACTGGGTTCTCCTTGTGTGGCATGATGCAGAGCCCTGTTGCCAGGCACACACACACACACACACACACACACACACACACACACACACACACACACACACACACACACAGACATATATATATATATATATATATATATATATATATATATATATATATATATATGTATATATATATATAATGAAGGTAATAAATCCGTTGTTATATAATCCAAGTGGATCCTAGTAATATAAAATATTAAAATGGATCCACAACAAGAGCTGAGTCGATTTAATATTACAGAGGGAATAAGTATCACACAATAAAAGCCAAAATTACCTCATATGGGGAATAGGCTTATTTCAACCGATGGAAACTTATTCAACCTCGCTATAGACTGAGTTCGTGTCGGAATTAGAAATTTAACTGTGGAAAAAAAACGTCTATATATAGAGAGATAGATGGATGAGGAATATATGTGATACCCGATCCTATAAGCTTTCTGAACTTAAATTACTTCTGAGAGAAAAATCATTGCTCTGTATACCTGAAAACTTTATCTCTGTTTGATATCCGTTGAATTATAGAATTTTACGATATGTGTATATACCATTATTATTATTATTATTATTATTATTATTATTATTATTATTATTATTATTTTATAACACACACATATACATACATACACCCAGAGTCGTTACTCGAGTTTCATGCTCGATTGATTTTACGATGACTAGAAACCAAATTAAAGAAGCGGGGGTATAGTTATATATACCCATCCGTGCACCATTCCCACCTTAAAAGCTCGTGTATACCCCCTCCTCCATGTTCTTCTTTTGCTTATTTTCTTTCCCCCCAAATGATTGTCTATTATTAATTAGCTTATTTCCGATCTGCGTTGTTTAGTAACGTCCGTAGAATAATAGACCCAATTCATTTTGTGTTTAGGACGCAGTTTCTAAGTTATCTCAGAAGAACGTAACAGATGCGATAGACGAAAGTCTGATTGAAGAAAAACTTCAAAAGAAACATCAAAATCTGTCTATAAATCTGAGATGAGGTATTGTATCTACTTACATTATTTACATTGGTCGGACTGTTGTCCTCAGATTTATTGTCATATTCTACCGGGATAGATTGTTCTAGTTCCACGTGCCACGCCTTTTCTGCATATCTCAGTTTCAGTTGTTTCTCTTTAGTAACTCAACCCTCTAATTTGTTGCTCAGCTCTTCTGTAGCCAGTTATTTTTCCAAGGACACATGGCTCAGTGGATAAAAACGTTGGCTGAAGTGATACAGTGACTTGGCCCAAAGAATTGTGAGTTCAGTACCTGGCCACAGAAGAGGTGAACAAAAGCTTGTAGAGCAGAGTTACTAAAGGGGAATAACTGAAACTGAGATATTCAGAAAAGACATGACAATCTATCCTGTAGGTCGAAATAAAGGATTCAGTTCGAAATACCAACGTATATCACCTGAAGAACACCGGTGCATACAACGCCCGAAACGTCGTGAATATGGCAATAAAGATAAAGACAATAGGCCGAACAATGTAAATAGCACAAATAGAAACACCAAAAGTAAGTCAAGGCGCTCATACTTTATGCATTAAAGTCAATTTGACACGGACGTAAGGCTGCTTCCTTTTTTTTTCTATAAATAGCTTCATGGTATCTTTTGTGGTGAGGTTTCCTATTTCGAATCTAGAATTTACGTATTTAAGCAGAGTGCTTCATTGGCAGTTAGGTCTCATCATTTTATAGTTGAAATTGTGAGATGATCCGTAGGTTCTATGCTGAAGTTTCTTCTGTCGTATTCTCTTCCGGCTTCTTGTTTTCGACTCTGATCTTCAAAAGTTTAAATTAAACGTTATCTTCTGTTTTCTTACTTCCTGCTCTTTTATTGCCCTCTTCACTTAATAATGGTTTCTCCTCACATTCTTCCACACTCAGTAACCCCTTGAATCTTAGTAGATCCATCGCCTTGCTAGGGGTGAAATGACTGAAAAAATATTTTCAAATTGTTCTGATTGCTAAATATGTGTTGTTATTATCAAATAGTTGCCAGGATCCTTCAGGGTGCAGGCAGTCATCTCTCTTCACGAGCGCCTGTCTTCTTCATTGCATTTAAATTACGATGCCTTCTTGAAGAAAAAAGTAAAGTGACTTCCTGTTGCTTTCACAATGGTTTCGAATTCCGAGTTTTGGGGAAACATAAAAAAAAGTTTTCTTTGTTTAATTTTGTATATCAAAGAAAGGTTTTCAATCTATTGATCTCCAATGAAACATAGCAGATATATGTTAATATTAAGGAAATTACGCTGTTTGCTCAATTCTTGTTTAGGTCTCACCATAATAAAGGGTGTCCGAAAATATTACATAATTTTATAGTTTAAATACGGAGTAAATTTTCGCTCAAAGTATCTCAAATTTGACTACAGCGAACTTATCTCAATAAAAATCTTCCAGGAAGATAGATCGGTGATATCTGCAATGTGCTGTTCAAATGGACACTATGTTCACCTGACTTGACACCTTGTGATCTTATGGGGCTATGTGAAAGAACAGGCCTATATCTTCCGACAAGCCTGGAGGAAGTCAAGTCACTGAGGCACTGGAGAATGTTACGCAAAACATGCTGCAGCGTGTTTGGCAAAAGCTGGACTACTGACCTGACATATGTCATGTCACAGGTGGTGTACATTTTGAACATTTGTGAAACTCTGTGAAATCGGTTATAAAATTTATATCCCTTTGAACATATCTTGTTCGAATTTTGATAAATAAATATTTTATTGTCTAACATGAAGCCTATTTAATGTCGTTTTCCTGGGACATAGAGTTACTCAGATAATCACATTTTAAATGATGTCAGTTTTTTTTGGGGGACACCCTCTATATTATGTATGTATTAATTTCGTTTTATTCATAGCTCTTATTCGTTTTTCTTCTGCGCTTTCCTCCATCCATCGAGTTCGCGGCCGCAAGACAAGATTTTTAATGTAGTCATTTTACGTTTTCCAAATCAACCCCGAAACCTCTTTTCTAGAGAGCACCGAAAACGAAATTTCGGCCGGCAAATCAGCGGTTGGTGGCAGCCATCTGACTCAAGGCAGTTATCGAGATTGACAAACTAGAGAAGGCTGTATCACTTACAGTCGTGTCAATGTCACCTGCTTCCACACTTATCAGCATTACCACCAATTGACTTGATCGATACACGTCACTCTGCGCTTTGTCCCTGGGGTTTATTTGACGTGTACATCTCATGGCGATGGTCCTTGCCGATTGTGCTAGAAAAATGGGATTGAAATTAACGCTATAGATATACTCACTGCTGTTGTAGGCATCCTTGGCCACTTATAAGGATCGTGGTTCGGTGTCATAAATATGAGAGCGATCTTACTAGAAAATGGATAGAAAATTTTGTGTAATAAAACAGAAGTATAACAACGGAGATTTTATCTCAGTCACTTCATTTTCTACTTGCCTCTTCTTTATCTATCTATCTATCTATCTATCTATCTATCTATCTATCTATCTATCTATCTATCTATCTTAGTCAATTCATTTTCTACCTGCCTCTTCCTTATCTATCTCTCGATCTATCTACGAATAGCGGATCTTCTTAATTTTACGTTTTCTACTGACAGGAAGTGGGGCAATTATACTGAGGCAATAACTTTGATGTAACCTGTGGTGCTAGACACTTTTCCCCTCAGCATCCATCTTGTACGTTTATAACTATTCCACTACTTCGTGCATTTAATATTGCTGTTATATGTGGTTTCGTTCTCCTTCAATATATCTCCAGATTCTCGACAATATCCAAAGAATTGTCTGTAATTTCATCTGTTCTTATCTGGCATCTCGACATTTTCCCATCGCCGTGGTGTTGTTTTCTTCTGTCTTTTCCAAAAGTATTTTCATGTTGGTTGTTCGAATAGCAGATTTTTCCTTGGTACCTCGACCGCGATAATATAAGCGAACTACTGGAGTGGCTGTTGAAATAGCTCGACGTTACAGTAAGTTTTGTTTTAAAAGTTTCTTTGCTCGCCTGTGGAGGTCTTTTCTGCTTTCTTGCTCTCGTATCATCTACAATCTTCAAAGATTTAGATGCAACTAAGGTCCATGTTCAAATATATATGTATATATATATATATATATATATATATATATATATATATATATATATATATATATATATATATATATATATTATTCCAAGATCATTTTTTCAACTTATTCAAGATGATTTTCACCCTCAGTAACCTTATAACTTTCTGTCTTGGAGTAACAAGTTGCCTCAAAACTTTCACGTACACCTAAAATAAAGAATTTTGTCCATTCTGGAGAAGAAAAAAACAGGCCTCGCAAAAAGAGAAATAGTGTAGTTGCTCACAAGCATTTCGGCGTACGGTTAACTAGGAACTTATTCCAACCCAGAAATTTAATGGCAGAAAATTTCTTTATTTTGGTAAGTAAGCATTTTAATTATGAACACCAGAAGAAATGACAAAGAAAAAAAAATAGAATTTTAAAAGATTATAAAAGTCCACTTTCGAAATGAAAAAATAATAATAATAAAAAAAACTGTCCCCAAAATTATATCTGAATAAGCAATTTAGTTGTCGATATGAAGAAAGGGCAGGTGACTTGCGCCAGGCGTAAAACAGATACTGATAGATACAAATCAGAAAACTATTTATTTGACTTCACAACGTTATATTTGCCCTGGCACATGGATAGACAGCAAAAATGTTGCATACAAGGTTTTTTCTATTTTGATTTTCTGATGAATCGTAATTCTTAATCTTAATTAATTCTTAATCTTAATTAAAATATACGCAGAAGCTCCCCTATCGCCTCGTTAAATATGTGAGCTTAACCACCTTAAAAAAATATTGCAATAACAATCATAAATATGAATGCTGGTCGTTATTTTAAGAAGTAAGTGCGTACAAAAGAAAAAGTTTGAAATTTCCCTGAAATAGACGTTAAACACTCCTATCTTCCCTTCTCTTCTTTATTTCTTTCATTTCCTCACCGAAACGAAGTAACGTTGGCGATATATAATTTGCGTCTCTTTCTATGATCGAAACGGAATAGTCCATTATTTATGAGGCATTGACAGAAAGCGATAAACACTTCTATCTTCCGTTGTTTCATTCTTTGTTCATTTCAGTTTCTCACTGAAACCAAGTACTGTCTTTTCCTCACTTTCCGCGCGATCAAAACGGAATAGTTCATTATTTATGGAATATTGACAGGGCGTAACGGTCGTGCGAATTAATGGGTCAAGCACAATTATAATAGAATAATTTTCGGGACTACAAGCGAACACACATACACATTGTGATTTTTCTATAATAGCTGACTACATTTCAAATAACTTCTTTAGATGATAGAAACGAGATTACCTTTTTCATCTAAAAGAGTACTTGTGCTACAAGCGTTGCAGGTTGTTGAAAGATTTGCGCAGATGAGAAAAAGTTTTATAACAGAGAGAGAGAGAAAAGGGGGAGACAGAGAGGGGGAGAGACGTATAAAGAAGGCGAGAGAGAGTAAGAGGAGACAGAGAGAACTTTTGAAAACTTTCTGTAGCGTTTTATCCTGTCTTCTCAGCATCCTCATTTGATTTCTTCAGTTGCAGAAATGTCATTGTGATGTTACTGAAGAGAAAAAAATGTCCAAAATCTAAAATTTTTGGTGTATTTTTTTCCTTTTTTTTTTCTTTGTGGTAACGAAGCATTTTCACGTTTTCGAGATCACCGTCTAAAATTTCTGTTTGATTTCACCGGGGTGGACATCCCGCAACTTGCTTGCTTGGGAATTTTCTTTTTAAATTTTAGTTTTTTCTTTACTCTTATGGAAAAATTGAAATCGAGGCGAAGAAAAAAGTCGACGTCATTGGTTTAAAAAACGAACAAAAATAAAAGAAATAATAATAATAAAAAAAAAGATTTAAGAGTGAATTACAACTTTAATCGAATTGCGTCGTGTTTGGACGAGATTTATTTCTTGTAAAATTCCCAGTGTTGCTCAAGAAATCCAAAATGCTTTTGGTTTTTATTTTCGTGTTTTCAAATTTTACTTTTTTCTTTTCTTTGATTTTTTATACAGTTAGGAACCTGAGGTTTTCTTTCTTTCTTAAAGGTTCAGTTTTTTAAAGGTTTCTTTCTTTCTTTTTTATTTCCTTCCTTCCTCTCTTTCTTTCTTTCTGTGGCATTCAAATTTATTTACCTTTTTCTTTTCTCTTTCCATCCGCTTTTCTTTTCTTTCTTTGTCTCTTTCTTGCTTTTTTATTCAAACTTTTCTTTTCTTACCATTCAGTTTCATTCATTTTCTTTATTGCATCCATTCTTTCTTTGTTTCTTTCTTTCTTTCGTTGACATTCAGCTTTATTCAGCTTTTTCTTTTCACTTACCATCCGCTTTTCTTTTCTTTCTTTCTTTCTTTGACATTCAGCTTTATTCACCTTTTTCTTTTCTCTTTCCATCCGCTTTTCTTTTCTTTCTTTCTTTCTTTGACATTCAGCTTTATTCACCTTTTTCTTTTCTCTTTCCAGCCGCTTTTCTTTTCTTTTCTTTCTTTCTTTCTTTGACATTCAGCTTTATTCACCTTTTTCTTTTCTTTTTCCATCCGCTTTTCTTTTCTTTCTTTCTTTCTTTGACATTCAGCTTTATAAACCTTTTTCTTTTCTCTTTCCATCCGCTTTTCTTTTCTTTCTTTCTTTCTTTAACATTCAGCTTTATTCACCTTTTTCTTTTCTCTTTCCATCCGCTTTTCATTTCTTTCTTTTCTTTTCTTTCTTTCTTAGACATTCAGCTTTATTCACCTTTTTCTTTTCTCTTTCCATCCGCTTTTCTTTTCTTTCTTTTCTTTTCTTTCTTTCTTTGACATTCAGCTTTATTCACCTTTTTCTTTTCTCTTTCCATCCGCTTTTCTTTTTTTTCTTTCTTTGACATTCAGCTTTATTCACCTTTTTCTTTTCTATTTCCATCAGCTTTTCTTTTCTTTCTTTTCTTTTCTTTCTTTCTTTGACATTCAGCTTTATTCACCTTTTTCTTTTCTCTTTCCATCCGCTTTTCTTTTCTTTCTTTCTTTCTTTGACATTCAGCTTTATTCACCTTTTTCTTTTCTCTTTCCATCCGCTTTACTTTTCTTTCTTTTCTTTTCTTTCTTTCTTTGACATTCAGCTTTATTCACCTTTTTCTTTTCTCTTTCCATCCGCTTTACTTTTCTTTCTTTTCTTTTCTTTCTTTCTTTGACATTCAGCTTTATTCACCTTTTTCTTTTCTCTTTCCAGCCGTTTTTCTTTTCTTTTCTTTCTTTCTTTCTTTGACATTCAGCTTTATTCACCTTTTTCTTTTCTTTTTCCATCCGCTTTTCTTTTCTTTCTTTCTTTCTTTGACATTCAGCTTTATAAACCTTTTTCTTTTCTCTTTCCATCCGCTTTTCTTTTCTTTCTTTCTTTCTTTAACATTCAGCTTTATTCACCTTTTTCTTTTCTCTTTCCATCCGCTTTTCATTTCTTTCTTTTCTTTTCTTTCTTTCTTAGACATTCAGCTTTATTCACCTTTTTCTTTTCTCTTTCCATCCGCTTTACTTTTCTTTCTTTTCTTTTCTTTCTTTCTTTGACATTCAGCTTTATTCACCTTTTTCTTTTCTCTTTCCATCCGCTTTACTTTTCTTTCTCTCTTTCTTTGACATTCAGCTTTATTCACCTTTTTCTTTTCTCTTTCCATCCGCTTTTCTTTTCTTTCTTTCTTTTTTTGACATTCAGCTTTATTCACCTTTTTCTTTTCTCTTTCAATCCGCTTTTCTTTTCTTTCTTTCTTTGACATTCAGCTTTATTGAACTTTTTCTTTTCTCTTTCCATCCGCTTTTCTTTTCTTTCTTTCTTTCTTTGACATTCAGCTTTATTCACCTTTTTCTTTTCTCTTTCCATCCGCTTTTCTTTTCTTTATTTTCTTTTCTTTCTTTCTTTGACATTCAGCTTTATTCACCTTTTTCTTTTCTCTTTCCATCCGCTTTTCTTTTCTTTCTTTCTTTCTTTGACATTCAGCTTTATTCACCTTTTTCTTTTCTCTTTCCATCTGCTTTTCCTTTCTCTCTTTCTTTCTTTTACATTCAGCTTTATTCACCTTTTTCTTTTCTCTTTACATCCGCTTTTCGTTTCTTTCTTTTCTTTTCTTTCTTTCTTTGACATTCAGCTTTATTCACCTTTTTCTTTTCTCTTTCCATCCGCTTTTCTTTTCTTTCTTTCTTTCTTTCTTTCTTTGACATTCAGCTTTATTCAGCTTTTTCTTTTCTCTTTCCATCCGCTTTTCTTTTCTTTCTTTCATTCTTTGACATTCAGCTTTATTCACCTTTTTCTTTTCTCTTTCTATCCGCTTTTCTTTTCTTTCTTTTCTTTTCTTTCTTTCTTTGACATTCAGCATTATTCACCTTTTTCTTTTCTCTTTCCATCCGCTTTTCTTTTCTTTCTTTTCTTTTCTTTCTTTCTTTGACATTCAGCTTTATTCACCTTTTTCTTTTCTCTTTCCATCCGCTTTTCTTTTCTTTCTTTCTTTGGCATTCAGCTTTATTCACCTTTTTCTTTTCTTTTTCCATCCGCTTTTCTTTTCTTTCTTTCTTTCTTTGACATTCAGCTTTATTCACCTTTTTCTTTTCTTTTTCCATCCGCTTTTCTTTTCTTTCTTTCTTTCTTTGACATTCAGCTTTATAAACCTTTTACTTTTCTCTTTCCATCCGCTATTCTTTTCTTTCTTTCTTTCTTTGACATTCAGCTTTATTCACCTTTTTCTTTTCTCTTTCCATCCGCTTTTCATTTCTTTCTTTTCTTTTCTTTCTTTCTTTGGCATTCAGCTTTATTCACCTTTTTCTTTTCTCTTTCCATCCGCTTTTCTTTTCTTTCTTTCTTTCTTTGACATTCAGCTTTATTCACCTTTTTCTTTTCTTTTTCCATCCGCTTTTCTTTTCTTTCTTTCTTTCTTTGACATTCAGCTTTATAAACCTTTTACTTTTCTCTTTCCATCCGCTATTCTTTTCTTTCTTTCTTTCTTTGACATTCAGCTTTATTCACCTTTTTCTTTTCTTTTTCCATCCGCTTTTCTTTTCTTTCTTTCTTTCTTTGACATTCAGCTTTATAAACCTTTTACTTTTCTCTTTCCATCCGCTATTCTTTTCTTTCTTTCTTTCTTTGACATTCAGCTTTATTCACCTTTTTCTTTTCTCTTTCCATCCGCTTTTCATTTCTTTCTTTTCTTTTCTTTCTTTCTTAGACATTCAGCTTTATTCACCTTTTTCTTTTCTCTTTCCATCCGCTTTTCTTTTCTTACTTTCTTTCTTTGACATTCAGCTTTATTCACCTTTTTCTTTTCTCTTTCCATCCGTTTTCTTTTCTTTCTTTCTTTGACATTCAGCTTTATTCACCTTTTCCTTTCTCTTTCCATCCGCTTTTCTTTTCTTTTCTTTCTTTCTTTCTTTGACATTCAGCTTTATTCACCTTTTTCTTTTCTTTTTCCATCCGCTTTTCTTTTCTTTCTTTCTTTCTTTGACATTCAGCTTTATAAACCTTTTTCTTTTCTCTTTCAATCCGCTTTTCTTTTCTTTCTTTCTTTCTTTGACATTCAGCTTTATTCACCTTTTTCTTTTCTCTTTCCATCCGCTTTACTTTTCTTTCTTTTCTTTCTTTCTTTGACATTCAGCTTTATTCACCCTTTTCTTTTCTCTTTCCATCCGCTTTTCTTTTCTTTCTCTCTTTCTTTGACATTCAGCTTTATTCATCTTTTTCTTTTCTCTTTCCATCCGCTTTTCTTTTCTTTCTTTCTTTCTTTGACATTAAGCCTTATTCACCTTTTTCTTTTCTCTTTCCATCCGCTTTTCTTTTCTCTCTTTCTTTCTTTTACATTCAGCTTTATTCACCTTTTTCTTTTCTCTTTACATCCGCTTTTCTTTTCTTTCTTTTCTTTTCTTTCTTTCTTTGATATTCAGCTTTATTCACCTTTTTCTTTTCTCTTTCCATCCGCTTTTCTTTTCTTTCTTTCTTTCTTTCTTTGACATTCAGCTTTATTCACCTTTTTCTTTTCTCTTTCCATCCGCTTTTCTTTTCTTTCTTTCTTTCTTTGACATTCAGCTTTATTCACCTTTTTCTTTTCTCTTTCCATCCGCTTTTCTTTTCTTTCTTTCTTTCTTTCTTTGACATTCAGCTTTATTCACCTTTTTCTTTTCTCTTTCCATCCGCTTTTCTTTTCTTTCTTTTCTTTTCTTTCTTTCTTTGACATTCAGCTTTATTCACCTTTTACTTTTCTCTTTCCATCCGCTTTTCTTTTCTTTCTTTCTTTCTTTGACATTCAGCTTTATTCACCTTTTTCTTTTCTCTTTCCATCCGCTTTTCTTTTCTCTCTTTCTTTCTTTTACATTCAGCTTTATTCACCTTTTTCTTTTCTCTTTACATCCGCTTTTCTTTTCTTTCTTTTCTTTTCTTTCTTTCTTTGATATTCAGCTTTATTCACCTTTTTCTTTTCTCTTTCTATCCGCTTTTCTTTTCTTTCTTTCTTTCTTTCTTTGACATTCAGCTTTATTCACCTTTTTCTTTTCTCTTTCCATCCGCTTTTCTTTTCTTTCTTTCTTTCTTTGACATTCAGCTTTATTCACCTTTTTCTTTTCTCTTTCCATCCGCTTTTCTTTTCTTTCTTTCTTTCTTTCTTTGACATTCAGCTTTATTCACCTTTTTCTTTTCTCTTTCCATCCGCTTTTCTTTTCTTTCTTTCTTTGACATTCAGCTTTATTCACCTTTTTCTTTTCTCTTTCCTTCCGCTTTTCTTTTCTTTCTTTCTTTCATTGACATACAGCTTTATTCACCTTTTTCTTTTCTCTTTCCATCCGCTTTTCTTTTCTTTCTTTCTTTGACATTCAGCTTTATTCACCTTTTTCTTTTCTCTTTCCATCCGCTTTTCTTTTCTTTCTTTCTTTGACATTCAGCTTTATTCACCTTTTTCTTTTCTCTTTCCATCCGCTTTTCTTTTCTTTCTTTCATTCTTTGACATTCAGCTTTATTCACCTTTTTCTTTTCTCTTTCTATCCGCTTTTCTTTTCTTTCTTTCTTTGACATTCAGCTTTATTCACCTTTTTCTTTTCTCTTTCCATCCGCTTTTCTTTTCTTTCTTTCTTTCTTTGACATTCAGCTTTATTGACCTTTTTCTTTTCTCTTTCCATCCGCTTTTCTTTTCTTTATTTTCTTTTCTTTCTTTCTTTGACATTCAGCTTTATTCACCTTTTTCTTTTCTCTTTCCATCCGCTTTTCTTTTCTTTCTTTCTTTCTTTGACATTCAGCTTTATTCACCTTTTTCTTTTCTCTTTCCATCTGCTTTTCTTTTCTCTCTTTCTTTCTTTTACATTCAGCTTTATTCACCTTTTTCTTTTCTCTTTCCATCCGCTTTTCTTTTCTTTCTTTCTTTCTTTCTTTCTTTGACATTCAGCTTTATTCAGCTTTTTCTTTTCTCTTTCCATCCGCTTTTCTTTTCTTTCTTTCTTTGGCATTCAGCTTTATTCACCTTTTTCTTTTCTCTTTCCATCCGCTTTTCTTTTCTTTCTTTCTTTGGCATTCAGCTTTATTCACCTTTTTCTTTTCTCTTTCCATCCGCTTTTCTTTTCTTTCTTTCTTTCTTTGACATTCAGCTTTATTCACCTTTTTCTTTTCTCTTTCCATCCGCTTTTCTTTTCTTTCTTTCTTTCTTTCTTTCTTTGACATTCAGCTTTATTCAGCTTTTTCTTTTCTCTTTCCATCCGCTTTTCTTTTCTTTCTTTCTTTCTTTGACATTCAGCTTTATTCACCTTTTTCTTTTCTTTTTCCATCCGCTTTTCTTTTCTTTCTTTCTTTCTTTGACATTCAGCTTTATAAACCTTTTTCTTTTCTCTTTCCATCCGCTTTTCTTTTCTCTCTTTCTTTCTTTTACATTCAGCTTTATTCACCTTTTTCTTTTCTCTTTCCATCCGCTTTTCTTTTCTTTCTTTCTTTCTTTCTTTCTTTGACATTCAGCTTTATTCAGCTTTTTCTTTTCTCTTTCCATCCGCTTTTCTTTTCTTTCTTTCATTCTTTGACATTCAGCATTATTCACCTTTTTCTTTTCTCTTTCCATCCGCTTTTCTTTTCTTTCTTTTCTTTTCTTTCTTTCTTTGACATTCAGCTTTATAAACCTTTTTCTTTTCTCTTTCCATCCGCTTTTCTTTTCTTTCTTTCTTTGGCATTCAGCTTTATTCACCTTTTTCTTTTCTCTTTCCATCCGTTTTCTTTTCTTTCTTTCTTTGACATTCAGCTTTATTCACCTTTTTCTTTTCTCTTTCCATCCGCTTTTCTTTTCTTTCTTTTCTTTTCTTTCTTTCTTTGGCATTCAGCTTTATTCACCTTTTTCTTTTCTCTTTCCATCCGCTTTTCATTTCTTTCTTTTCTTTTCTTTCTTTCTTTGGCATTCAGCTTTATTCACCTTTTTCTTTTCTCTTTCCATCCGCTTTTCTTTTCTTTCTTTCTTTCTTTGACATTCAGCTTTATTCACCTTTTTCTTTTCTTTTTCCATCCGCTTTTCTTTTCTTTCTTTCTTTCTTTGGCATTCAGCTTTATTCACCTTTTTCTTTTCTCTTTCCATCCGCTTTTCTTTTCTTTCTTTCTTTCTTTGACATTCAGCTTTATTCACCTTTTTCTTTTCTTTTTCCATCCGCTTTTCTTTTCTTTCTTTCTTTCTTTGACATTCAGCTTTATAAACCTTTTTCTTTTCTCTTTCCATCCGCTTTTCTTTTCTCTCTTTCTTTCTTTTACATTCAGCTTTATTCACCTTTTTCTTTTCTCTTTCCATCCGCTTTTCTTTTCTTTCTTTCTTTCTTTCTTTCTTTGACATTCAGCTTTATTCAGCTTTTTCTTTTCTCTTTCCATCCGCTTTTCTTTTCTTTCTTTCATTCTTTGACATTCAGCATTATTCACCTTTTTCTTTTCTCTTTCCATCCGCTTTTCTTTTCTTTCTTTCTTTCTTTGACATTCAGCTTTATTCACCTTTTTCTTTTCTTTTTCCATCCGCTTTTCTTTTCTTTCTTTCTTTCTTTGACATTCAGCTTTATAAACCTTTTTCTTTTCTCTTTCCATCCGCTTTTCTTTTCTCTCTTTCTTTCTTTTACATTCAGCTTTATTCACCTTTTTCTTTTCTCTTTCCATCCGCTTTTCTTTTCTTTCTTTCTTTCTTTCTTTCTTTGACATTCAGCTTTATTCAGCTTTTTCTTTTCTCTTTCCATCCGCTTTTCTTTTCTTTCTTTCATTCTTTGACATTCAGCATTATTCACCTTTTTCTTTTCTCTTTCCATCCGCTTTTCTTTTCTTTCTTTCTTTCTTTGACATTCAGCTTTATTCACCTTTTTCTTTTCTTTTTCCATCCGCTTTTCTTTTCTTTCTTTCTTTCTTTGACATTCAGCTTTATAAACCTTTTTCTTTTCTCTTTCCATCCGCTTTTCTTTTCTCTCTTTCTTTCTTTTACATTCAGCTTTATTCACCTTTTTCTTTTCTCTTTCCATCCGCTTTTCTTTTCTTTCTTTCTTTCTTTCTTTCTTTGACATTCAGCTTTATTCAGCTTTTTCTTTTCTCTTTCCATCCGCTTTTCTTTTCTTTCTTTCATTCTTTGACATTCAGCATTATTCACCTTTTTCTTTTCTCTTTCCATCCGCTTTTCTTTTCTTTCTTTTCTTTTCTTTCTTTCTTTGACATTCAGCTTTATTCACCTTTTTCTTTTCTCTTTCCATCCGCTTTTCTTTTCTTTCTTTCTTTGGCATTCAGCTTTATTCACCTTTTTCTTTTCTCTTTCCATCCGTTTTCTTTTCTTTCTTTCTTTGACATTCAGCTTTATTCACCTTTTTCTTTTCTCTTTCCATCCGCTTTTCTTTTCTTTCTTTCTTTGACATTCAGCTTTATTCACCTTTTTCTTTTCTCTTTCCATCCGCTTTTCTTTTCTTTCTTTCTTTGACATTCAGCTTTATTCACCTTTTTCTTTTCTTTTTCCATCCGCTTTTCTTTTCTTTCTTTCTTTCTTTGACATTCAGCTTTATAAACCTTTTTCTTTTCTCTTTCCATCCGCTTTTCTTTTCTTTCTTTCTTTGACATTCAGCTTTATTCACCTTTTTCTTTTCTCTTTCCATCCGCTTTTCTTTTCTTTCTTTTCTTTTCTTTCTTTCTTTGACATTCAGCTTTATTCACCTTTTTCTTTTCTCTTTCCATCCGCTTTTCATTTCTTTCTTTTCTTTTCTTTCTTTCTTTGGCATTCAGCTTTATTCACCTTTTTCTTTTCTCTTTCCATCCGCTTTTCTTTTCTTTCTTTCTTTCTTTGACATTCAGCTTTATTCACCTTTTTCTTTTCTTTTTCCATCCGCTTTTCTTTTCTTTCTTTCTTTCTTTGACATTCAGCTTTATAAACCTTTTTCTTTTCTCTTTCCATCCGCTTTTCTTTTCTCTCTTTCTTTCTTTTACATTCAGCTTTATTCACCTTTTTCTTTTCTCTTTCCATCCGCTTTTCTTTTCTTTCTTTCTTTCTTTCTTTCTTTGACATTCAGCTTTATTCAGCTTTTTCTTTTCTCTTTCCATCCGCTTTTCTTTTCTTTCTTTCATTCTTTGACATTCAGCATTATTCACCTTTTTCTTTTCTCTTTCCATCCGCTTTTCTTTTCTTTCTTTTCTTTTCTTTCTTTCTTTGACATTCAGCTTTATTCACCTTTTTCTTTTCTCTTTCCATCCGCTTTTCTTTTCTTTCTTTCTTTGGCATTCAGCTTTATTCACCTTTTTCTTTTCTCTTTCCATCCGTTTTCTTTTCTTTCTTTCTTTGACATTCAGCTTTATTCACCTTTTTCTTTTCTCTTTCCATCCGCTTTTCTTTTCTTTCTTTCTTTGACATTCAGCTTTATTCACCTTTTTCTTTTCTCTTTCCATCCGCTTTTCTTTTCTTTCTTTCTTTGACATTCAGCTTTATTCACCTTTTTCTTTTCTTTTTCCATCCGCTTTTCTTTTCTTTCTTTCTTTCTTTGACATTCAGCTTTATAAACCTTTTTCTTTTCTCTTTCCATCCGCTTTTCTTTTCTTTCTTTCTTTCTTTGACATTCAGCTTTATTCACCTTTTTCTTTTCTTTTTCCATCCGCTTTTCTTTTATTTCTTTCTTTCTTTGACATTCAGCTTTATAAACCTTTTTCTTTTCTCTTTCCATCCGCTTTTCTTTTCTCTCTTTCTTTCTTTTACATTCAGCTTTATTCACCTTTTTCTTTTCTCTTTCCATCCGCTTTTCTTTTCTTTCTTTCTTTCTTTCTTTCTTTGACATTCAGCTTTATTCAGCTTTTTCTTTTCTCTTTCCATCCGCTTTTCTTTTCTTTCTTTCTTTCTTTCTTTCTTTGACATTCAGCTTTATTCACCTTTTTCTTTTCTCTTTCCATCCGCTTTTCTTTTCTTTCTTTCTTTGGCATTCAGCTTTATTCACCTTTTTCTTTTCTCTTTCCATCCGCTTTTCTTTTCTTTCTTTCTTTCTTTGACATTCAGCTTTATTCACCTTTTTCTTTTCTTTTTCCATCCGCTTTTCTTTTCTTTCTTTCTTTCTTTGACATTCAGCTTTATAAACCTTTTTCTTTTCTCTTTCCATCCGCTTTTCTTTTCTCTCTTTCTTTCTTTTACATTCAGCTTTATTCACCTTTTTCTTTTCTCTTTCCATCCGCTTTTCTTTTCTTTCTTTCTTTCTTTCTTTCTTTGACATTCAGCTTTATTCAGCTTTTTCTTTTCTCTTTCCATCCGCTTTTCTTTTCTTTCTTTCTTTCTTTCTTTCTTTGACATTCAGCTTTATTCATCTTTTTCTTTTCTCTTTCCATCCGCTTTTCTTTTCTTTCTTTCTTTGGCATTCAGCTTTATTCACCTTTTTCTTTTCTCTTTCCATCCGCTTTTCTTTTCTTTCTTTCTTTCTTTCTTTCTTTGACATTCAGCTTTATTCAGCTTTTTCTTTTCTCTTTCCATCCGCTTTTCTTTTCTTTCTTTCTTTCTTTGACATTCAGCTTTATTCACCTTTTTCTTTTCTTTTTCCATCCGCTTTTCTTTTCTTTCTTTCTTTCTTTGACATTCAGCTTTATAAACCTTTTTCTTTTCTCTTTCCATCCGCTTTTCTTTTCTCTCTTTCTTTCTTTTACATTCAGCTTTATTCACCTTTTTCTTTTCTCTTTCCATCCGCTTTTCTTTTCTTTCTTTCTTTCTTTCTTTCTTTGACATTCAGCTTTATTCAGCTTTTTCTTTTCTCTTTCCATCCGCTTTTCTTTTCTTTCTTTCATTCTTTGACATTCAGCATTATTCACCTTTTTCTTTTCTCTTTCCATCCGCTTTTCTTTTCTTTCTTTTCTTTTCTTTCTTTCTTTGACATTCAGCTTTATTCACCTTTTTCTTTTCTCTTTCCATCCGCTTTTCTTTTCTTTCTTTCTTTGGCATTCAGCTTTATTCACCTTTTTCTTTTCTCTTTCCATCCGTTTTCTTTTCTTTCTTTCTTTGACATTCAGCTTTATTCACCTTTTTCTTTTCTCTTTCCATCCGCTTTTCTTTTCTTTCTTTCTTTGACATTCAGCTTTATTCACCTTTTTCTTTTCTCTTTCCATCCGCTTTTCTTTTCTTTCTTTCTTTGACATTCAGCTTTATTCACCTTTTTCTTTTCTTTTTCCATCCGCTTTTCTTTTCTTTCTTTCTTTCTTTGACATTCAGCTTTATAAACCTTTTTCTTTTCTCTTTCCATCCGCTTTTCTTTTCTTACTTTCTTTCTTTGACATTCAGCTTTATTCACCTTTTTCTTTTCTCTTTCCATCCGCTTTTCATTTCTTTCTTTTCTTTTCTTTCTTTCTTAGACATTCAGCTTTATTCACCTTTTTCTTTTCTCTTTCCATCCGCTTTTCTTTTCTTACTTTCTTTCTTTGACATTCAGCTTTATTCACCTTTTTCTTTTCTCTTTCCATCCGCTTTTCTTTTCTTTCTTTCTTTGGCATTCAGCTTTATTCACCTTTTTCTTTTCTCTTTCCATCCGCTTTTCTTTTCTTTCTTTCTTTGACATTCAGCTTTATTCACCTTTTTCTTTTCTCTTTCCATCCGTTTTCTTTTCTTTCTTTCTTTGACATTCAGCTTTATTCACCTTTTTCTTTTCTCTTTCCATCCGCTTTTCTTTTCTTTCTTTCTTTGACATTCAGCTTTATTCACCTTTTTCTTTTCTTTTTCCATCCGCTTTTCTTTTCTTTCTTTCTTTCTTTGACATTCAGCTTTATAAACCTTTTTCTTTTCTCTTTCCATCCGCTTTTCTTTTCTTTCTTTCTTTCTTTGACATTCAGCTTTATTCACCTTTTTCTTTTCTCTTTCCATCCGCTTTTCATTTCTTTCTTTTCTTTTCTTTCTTTCTTAGACATTCAGCTTTATTCACCTTTTTCTTTTCTCTTTCCATCCGCTTTTCTTTTCTTACTTTCTTTCTTTGACATTCAGCTTTATTCACCTTTTTCTTTTCTCTTTCCATCCGCTTTTCTTTTCTTTCTTTCTTTGGCATTCAGCTTTATTCACCTTTTTCTTTTCTCTTTCCATCCGTTTTCTTTTCTTTCTTTCTTTGACATTCAGCTTTATTCACCTTTTTCTTTTCTCTTTCCATCCGTTTTCTTTTCTTTCTTTCTTTGACATTCAGCTTTATTCACCTTTTTCTTTTCTCTTTCCATCCGCTTTTCTTTTCTTTCTTTCTTTGACATTCAGCTTTATTCACCTTTTTCTTTTCTTTTTCCATCCGCTTTTCTTTTCTTTCTTTCTTTCTTTGACATTCAGCTTTATAAACCTTTTTCTTTTCTCTTTCCATCCGCTTTTCTTTTCTTTCTTTCTTTCTTTGACATTCAGCTTTATTCACCTTTTTCTTTTCTCTTTCCATCCGCTTTTCATTTCTTTCTTTTCTTTTCTTTCTTTCTTAGACATTCAGCTTTATTCACCTTTTTCTTTTCTCTTTCCATCCGCTTTTCTTTTCTTACTTTCTTTCTTTGACATTCAGCTTTATTCACCTTTTTCTTTTCTCTTTCCATCCGTTTTCTTTTCTTTCTTTCTTTGACATTCAGCTTTATTCACCTTTTCCTTTCTCTTTCCATCCGCTTTTCTTTTCTTTTCTTTCTTTCTTTCTTTGACATTCAGCTTTATTCACCTTTTTCTTTTCTTTTTCCATCCGCTTTTCTTTTCTTTCTTTCTTTCTTTGACATTCAGCTTTATAAACCTTTTTCTTTTCTCTTTCAATCCGCTTTTCTTTTTTTTCTTTCTTTCTTTGACATTCAGCTTTATTCACCTTTTTCTTTTCTCTTTCCATCCGCTTTTCATTTCTTTCTTTTCTTTTCTTTCTTTCTTAGACATTCAGCTTTATTCACCTTTTTCTTTTCTCTTTCCATCCGCTTTTCTTTTCCTTCTTTTCTTTCTTTCTTTGTCATTCAGCTTTATTCACCTTTTTCTTTTCTCTTTCCATCCGCTTTTCTTTTCTTTCTTTCTTTCTTTGACATTCAGCTTTATTCACCTTTTTCTTTTCTCTTTCCATCCGCTTTACTTTTCTTTCTTTTCTTTCTTTCTTTGACATTCAGCTTTATTCACCCTTTTCTTTTCTCTTTCCATCCGCTTTTCTTTTCTTTCTCTCTTTCTTTGACATTCAGCTTTATTCATCTTTTTCTTTTCTCTTTCCATCCGCTTTTCTTTTCTTTCTTTCTTTCTTTGACATTAAGCCTTATTCACCTTTTTCTTTTCTCTTTCCATCCGCTTTTCTTTTCTTTCTTTCTTTGACATTCAGCTTTATTCACCTTTTTCTTTTCTCTTTCCGTCCGCTTTTCTTTTCTTTCTTTTCTTTTATTTCTTTCTTTGACATTCAGCTTTATTCACCTTTTTCTTTTCTCTTTCAATCCGCTTTTCTTTTCTTTCTTTCTTTGACATTCAGCTTTATTCAACTTTTTCTTTTCTCTTTCCATCCGCTTTTCTTTTCTTTCTTTCTTTCTTTGACATTCAGCTTTATTCACCTTTTTCTTTTCTCTTTCCATCCGCTTTTCTTTTCTTTCTTTTCTTTTCTTTCTTTCTTTGACATTCAGCTTTATTCACCTTTTACTTTTCTCTTTCCATCCGCTTTTCTTTTCTTTCTTTCTTTCTTTGACATTCAGCTTTATTCACCTTTTTCTTTTCTCTTTCCATCCGCTTTTCTTTTCTCTCTTTCTTTCTTTTACATTCAGCTTTATTCACCTTTTTCTTTTCTCTTTACATCCGCTTTTCTTTTCTTTCTTTTCTTTTCTTTCTTTCTTTGATATTCAGCTTTATTCACCTTTTTCTTTTCTCTTTCCATCCGCTTTTCTTTTCTTTCTTTCTTTCTTTCTTTGACATTCAGCTTTATTCACCTTTTTCTTTTCTCTTTCCATCCGCTTTTCTTTTCTTTCTTTCTTTCTTTGACATTCAGCTTTATTCACCTTTTTCTTTTCTCTTTCCATCCGCTTTTCTTTTCTTTCTTTCTTTCTTTCTTTGACATTCAGCTTTATTCACCTTTTTCTTTTCTCTTTCCATCCGCTTTTCTTTTCTTTCTTTCTTTGACATTCAGCTTTATTCACCTTTTTCTTTTCTCTTTCCTTCCGCTTTTCTTTTCTTTCTTTCTTTCATTGACATACAGCTTTATTCACCTTTTTCTTTTCTCTTTCCATCCGCTTTTCTTTTCTTTCTTTCTTTGACATTCAGCTTTATTCACCTTTTTCTTTTCTCTTTCCATCCGCTTTTCTTTTCTTTCTTTCTTTGACATTCAGCTTTATTCACCTTTTTCTTTTCTCTTTCCATCCGCTTTTCTTTTCTTTCTTTCATTCTTTGACATTCAGCTTTATTCACCTTTTTCTTTTCTCTTTCTATCCGCTTTTCTTTTCTTTCTTTCTTTGACATTCAGCTTTATTCACCTTTTTCTTTTCTCTTTCCATCCGCTTTTCTTTTCTTTTCTTTCTTTCTTTGACATTCAGCTTTATTCACCTTTTTCTTTTCTCTTTCCATCCGCTTTTCTTTTTTTTCTTTCTTTGACATTCAGCTTTATTCACCTTTTTCTTTTCTCTTTCCATCCGCTTTTCTTTTCTTTCTTTCTTTCTTTGACATTCAGCTTTATTCACCTTTTTCTTTTCTCTTTCCATCCGCTTTTCGTTTCTTTCTTTCTTTCTTTGACATTCAGCTTTATTCACCTTTTTCTTTTCTCTTTCCATCCGCTTTTCTTTTCTTTCTTTCTTTGACATTCAGCTTTATTCACCTTTTTCTTTTCTCTTTCCATCCGTTTTCCTTTTCTTTCTTTCTTTGACATTCAGCTTTATTCACCTTTTTCTTTTCTCTTTCCATCCGCTTTTCTTTTCTTTCTTTTCTTTTATTTCTTTCTTTGCCATTCAGCTTTATTTTTTACTTTTCTTTCTTTCTTTCTTTGACATTCAGCTTTATTCACCTTTTTCTTTTCTCTTTCCATCCGCTTTTCTTTTCTTTCTTTTCTTTTCTTTCTTTCTTTGCCATTCAGCTTTATTCACCTTTTTCTTTCCTCTTTCCATCCGCTTTTCTTTTCTTTTCTTTCTTTCTTTGACATTCAGCTTTATTCAACTTTTCTTTTCTCTTTCCACCCGCTTTTCTTTTCTTTCTTTCTTTGACATTCAGCTTTATGCACCTTTTTCTTTTCTCTTTCCATCCGCTTTTCTTTTCTTTTTTCTTTGTCATTCAGATTTATTCACCGTTTCTTTTCTCTTTCCATCCGCTTTTCTTTTCTTTCTTTCTTTCCTTGACATTCAGCTTTATTCACCTTATTCTTTTCTCTTTCCATCCGCTTTTCTTTTCATTCTTTTCTTTTGTGTCTTTCTTTGACATTCAGCTTTATTCACCTTTTTCTTTTCTCTTTCCATCCGCTTTTCTTTTCTTTTCTTTCTTTCTTTGACATTCAGCTTTATTCACCTTTTTCTTTTCTCTTTCCATCCGCTTTTCTTTTCTTTCTTTCTTTCTTTGACATTCAGCTTTATTCACCTTTTTCTTTTCTCTTTCCATCCGCTTTTCTT
>OZ038487.1:84365990-84368490 GCA_964036315.1 Acanthosepion esculentum
TGTCTTTGACATTCAGCTTTATTCACCTTTTTCTTTTCTCTTTCCATCCACTTTTCTTTTCTTTCTTTCTTTGACATTCAGCTTTATTCACCGTTACTTTTCTCTTTCCATCCGCTTTTCTTTTCTTTCTTTCTTTCTTTCCTTGACATTCAGCTTTATTCACCTTATTCTTTTCTCTTTCCATCCGCTTTTCTTTTCATTCTTTTCTTTTCTCTCTTTCTTTGACATTCAGCTTTATTCACCTTTTTCTTTTCTCTTTCCATCCGCTTTTCTTTTCTATTCTTCCTTTCTTTGACATTCAGCTTTATTCACCTTTTTCTTTTCTCTTTCCATCCGCTTTTCTTTTCTTTCTTTCTTTCTTTGACATTCAGCTTTATTCACCTTTTTCTTTTCTCTTTCCATCCGCTTTTCTTTTCTTTCTTTCTTTCTTTGACATTCAGCTTTATACACCTTTTTCTTTTCTATTTCCATCCGCTTTTCGTTTCTTTGTTTCTTTCTTTGACATTCAGCTTTATTCACCTTTTTCTTTTCTCTTTCCATCCGCTTTTCTTTTCTTTCTTTCTTTGACATTCAGCTTTATTCACCTTTTTCTTTTCTCTTTCCATCCGCTTTTCTTTTCTTTTCTTTCTTTCTTTGACATTCAGCTTTATTCACCTTTTTCTCATCTCTTTTCATCCACTTTTCTTTTCTTTCTTTCTTTCTTTGACATTCAGCTTTATTCACCTTTTTCTTTTCTCTTTCCATCCGCTTTTCTTTTCTTTCTTTCTTTCTTTGACATTCAGCTTTATTCACCTTTTTCTTTTCTCTTTCCATACGCTTTTCTTTTGTTTGACATTCAGCTTTATTCAACTTTTTCTTTTCTCTTTCCATCCGCTTTTCTTTTCTTTCTTTCTTTGACATTCAGCTTTATTCACCTTTTTCTTTTCTCTTTCCATCCGCTTTTCTTTTCTTTTTTCTTTGTCATTCAGATTTATTCACCGTTTCTTTTCTCTTTCCATCCGCTTTTCTTTTCTTTCTTTCTTTCCTTGACAT
The DNA here is from genome assembly GCA_964036315.1 of Acanthosepion esculentum. Classification (NCBI taxonomy): domain Eukaryota; kingdom Metazoa; phylum Mollusca; class Cephalopoda; order Sepiida; family Sepiidae; genus Acanthosepion; species Acanthosepion esculentum. The sequence goes on from OZ038487.1 coordinate 84,367,023, forward strand.
TCAGCTTTATTCACCTTATTCTTTTCTCTTTCCATCCGCTTTTCTTTTCATTCTTTTCTTTTGTGTCTTTCTTTGACATTCAGCTTTATTCACCTTTTTCTTTTCTCTTTCCATCCGCTTTTCTTTTCTTTTCTTTCTTTCTTTGACATTCAGCTTTATTCACCTTTTTCTTTTCTCTTTCCATCCGCTTTTCTTTTCTTTCTTTCTTTCTTTGACATTCAGCTTTATTCACCTTTTTCTTTTCTCTTTCCATCCGCTTTTCTTTTCTTTCTTTCTTTCTTTGACATTCAGCTTTATTCACCTTTTTCTTTTCTCTTTCCATCCGCTTTTCTTTTCTTTCTTTCTTTGACATTCAGCTTTATTCACCTTTTTCTTTTCTCTTTCCATCCGCTTTTCTTTTCTTTTCTTTCTTTCTTTGACATTCAGCTTTATTCATCTTTTTCTCATCTCTTTTCATCCACTTTTCTTTTCTTTCTTTCTTTCTTTGACATTCAGCTTTATTCACCTTTTTCTTTTCTCTTTCCATCCGCTTTTCTTTTCTTTCTTTCTTTGACATTCAGCTTTATTCACCTTTTTCTTTTCTCTTTCCATCCGCTTTTCTTTTCTTTCTTTCTTTCTTTGACATTCAGCTTTATTCACCTTTTTCTTTTCTCTTTCCATCCGCTTTTCTTTTCTTTCTTTTCTTTTCTTTCTTTTTTTGACATTCAGCTTTATTCACCTTTTTCTTTTCTCTATCCATCCGCTTTTCTTTTCTTTCTTTCTTTCTTTGACATTAAGCTTTATTCACTTTTTTCTTTTCTCTTTCCATCCGCTTTTCTTTTCTTTCTTTCTTTGACATTCAGCTTTATTCACCTTTTTCTTTTCTCTTTCCATCCGCTTTTCTTTTCTTTCTTTCTTTCTTTGACATTCAGCTTTATTCACCTTTTTCTCTTCTCTTTCCATCCGCTTTTCTTTTCTTTCTTTCTTTGACATTCACCTTTATTCACCTTTTTCTTTTCTCTTTCCATCCGCTTTTCTTTTCTTTCTTTCTTTGACATTCAGCTTTATTCACCGTTTCTTTTCTCTTTCCATCCGCTTTTCTTTTCTTTCTTTCTTTCTTTCCTTGACATTCAGCTTTATTCACCTTATTCTTTTCTCTTTCCATCCGCTTTTCTTTTCATTCTTTTCTTTTCTGTCTTTCTTTGACATTCAGCTTTATTCACCTTTTTCTTTTCTCTTTCCATCCGCTTTTCTTTTCTTTTCTTTCTTTCTTTGACATTCAGCTTTATTCACCTTTTTCTTTTCTCTTTCCATCCGCTTTTCTTTTCTTTCTTTCTTTGACATTCAGCTTTATTCACCTTTTTCTTTTCTCTTTCCATCAGCTTTTCTTTTCTTTCTTTCTTTCTTTGACATTCAGCTTTATTCACCTTTTTCTTTTCTCTTTCCATCCGCTTTTCGTTTCTTTCTTTCTTTCTTTGACATTCAGCTT
>OZ038487.1:84370990-84403490 GCA_964036315.1 Acanthosepion esculentum
ACCTTTTTCTTTTCTCTTTATATCCGCTTTTCTTTTCTTTCTTTTCTTTTCTTTCTTTCTTTGACATTCAGCTTTATTCACCTTTTTCTTTTCTCTATCCATCCGCTTTTCTTTTCTTTCTTTCTTTCTTTGACATTAAGCTTTATTCACTTTTTTCTTTTCTCTTTCCATCCGCTTTTCTTTTCTTTCTTTCTTTGACATTCAGCTTTATTCACCTTTTTCTTTTCTCTTTCCATCCGCTTTTCTTTTCTTTCTTTCTTTCTTTGACATTCAGCTTTATTCACCTTTTTCTTTTCTCTTTCCATCCGCTTTTCGTTTCTTTCTTTCTTTCTTTGACATTCTGCTTTATTCACCTTTTTCTTTTCTCTTTCCATCCGCTTTTCTTTTCTTTCTTTCTTTGACATTCAGCTTTATTCACCTTTTTCTTTTCTCTTTCCATCCGCTTTCCTTTTCTTTCTTTCTTTGAGATTCAGCTTTATTCACCTTTTTCTTTTCTCTTTCCATCCGCTTTTCTTTTCTTTCTTTTCTTTTATTTCTTTCTTTGCCATTCAGCTTTATTTTTTACTTTTCTTTCTTTCTTTCTTTGACATTCAGGTTTATTCACCTTTTTCTTTTCTCTTTCCATCCGCTTTTCTTTTCTTTCTTTTCTTTTCTTTCTTTCTTTGCCATTCAGCTTTATTCACATTTTTCTTTCCTCTTTCCATCCGCTTTTCTTTTCTTTTCTTTCTTTCTTTGACATTCAGCTTTATTCACCTTTTTCTTTTCTCTTTCCATCCGCTTTTCTTTTCTTTCTTTCTTTGACATTCAGCTTTATTCACCGTTTCTTTTCTCTTTCCATCCGCTTTTCTTTTCTTTCTTTCTTTCTTTCCTTGACATTCAGCTTTATTCACCTTATTCTTTTCTCTTTCCGTCCGCTTTTCTTTTCATTCTTTTCTTTTCTGTCTTTCTTTGACATTCAGCTTTATTCACCTTTTTCTTTTCTCTTTCCATCCGCTTTTCTTTTCTTTTCTTTCTTTCTTTGACATTCAGCTTTATTCACCTTTTTCTTTTCTCTTTCCATCCGCTTTTCTTTTCTTTCTTTCTTTCTTTGACATTCAGCTTTATTCACCTTTTTCTTTTCTCTTTCCATCCGCTTTTCTTTTCTTTCTTTCTTTCTTTGACATTCAGCTTTATTCACCTTTTTCTTTTCTCTTTCCATCCGCTTTTCGTTTCTTTCTTTCTTTCTTTGACATTCAGCTTTATTCACCTTTTTCTTTTCTCTTTCCATCCGCTTTTCTTTTCTTTCTTTCTTTGACATTCAGCTTTATTCACCTTTTTCTTTTCTCTTTCCATCCGCTTTTCTTTTCTTTTCTTTCTTTCTTTGACATTCAGCTTTATTCACCTTTTTCTCATCTCTTTTCATCCACTTTTCTTTTCTTTCTTTCTTTCTTTGACATTCAGCTTTATTCACCTTTTTCTTTTCTCTTTCCATCCGCTTTTCTTTTCTTTCTTTCTTTCTTTGACATTCAGCTTTATTCACCTTTTTCTTTTCTCTTTCCATCCGATTTTCTTTTCTTTCTTTTCTTTTCTTTCTTTCTTTGACATTCAGCTTTATTCACCTTTTTCTTTTCTCTATCCATCCGCTTTTCTTTTCTTTCTTTCTTTCTTTGACATTAAGCTTTATTCACTTTTTTCTTTTCTCTTTCCATCCGCTTTTCTTTTCTTTCTTTCTTTGACATTCAGCTTTATTCACCTTTTTCTTTTCTCTTTCCATCCGCTTTTCTTTTCTTTCTTTCTTTCTTTGACATTCAGCTTTATTCACCTTTTTCTTTTCTCTTTCCATCCGCTTTTCTTTTCCTTCTTTCTTTGACATTCAGCTTTATTCACCTTTTTCTTTTCTCTTTCCATCCGCTTTTCTTTTCTTTCTTTCTTTGACATTCAGCTTTATTCACCGTTTCTTTTCTCTTTCCATCCGCTTTTCTTTTCTTTCTTTCTTTCTTTCCTTGACATTCAGTTTTATTCACCTTATTCTTTTCTCTTTCCATCCGCTTTTCTTTTCATTCTTTTCTTTTCTGTCTTTCTTTGACATTCAGCTTTATTCACCTTTTTCTTTTCTCTTTCCATCCGCTTTTCTTTTCTTTTCTTTCTTTCTTTGACATTCAGCTTTATTCACCTTTTTCTTTTCTCTTTCCATCCGCTTTTCTTTTCTTTCTTTCTTTCTTTGACATTCAGCATTATTCACCTTTTTCTTTTCTCTTTCCATCCGCTTTTCTTTTGTTTGTTTCTTTCTTTGACATTCAGCTTTATTCACCTTTTTCTTTTCTCTTTCCATCCGCTTTTCTTTTCTTTCTTTCTTTGACATTCAGCTTTATTCACCTTTTTCTTTTCTCTTTCCATCCGCTTTTCTTTTCTTTTCTTTCTTTCTTTGACATTCAGCTTTATTCACCTTTTTCTCATCTCTTTTCATCCACTTTTCTTTTCTTTCTTTCTTTCTTTGACATTCAGCTTTATTCACCTTTTTCTTTTCTCTTTCCATCCGCTTTTCTTTTCTTTCTTTCTTTCTTTGACATTCAGCTTTATTCACCGTTTCTTTTCTCTTTCCATCCGCTTTTCTTTTCTTTCTTTTCTTTTCTTTCTTTCTTTGACATTCAGCTTTATTCACCTTTTTCTTTTCTCTATCCATCCGCTTTTCTTTTCTTTCTTTCTTTCTTTGACATTAAGCTTTATTCACTTTTTTCTTTTCTCTTTCCATCCGCTTTTCTTTTCTTTCTTTCTTTGACAATCAGCTTTATTCACCTTTTTCTTTTCTCTTTCCATCCGCTTTTCTTTTCTTTCTTTCTTTCTTTGACATTCAGCTTTATTCACCTTTTTCTTTTCTCTTTCCATCCGCTTTTCTTTTCTTTCTTTCTTTGACATTCAGCTTTATTCACCTTTTTCTTTTCTCTTTCCATCCGCTTTTCTTTTCTTTCTTTCTTTGACATTCAGCTTTATTCACCGTTTCTTTTCTCTTTCCATCCGCTTTTCTTTTCTTTCTTTCTTTCTTTCCTTGACATTCAGCTTTATTCACCTTTTTCTTTTCTCTTTCCATCCGCTTTTCTTTTCTTTTTTTCTTTCTTTGACATTCAGCTTTATTCACCTTTTTCTTTTCTCTTTCCATCCGCTTTTCTTTTCTTTCTTTCTTTCTTTGACATTCAGCTTTATTCACTTTTTTCTTTTCTCTTTCCATCCGCTTTTCTTTTCTTTCTTTCTTTGACATTCAGCTTTATTCACCTTTTTCTTTTCTCTTTCCATCCGCTTTTCTTTTCTTTCTTTCTTTCTTTGACATTCAGCTTTATTCACCTTTTTCTTTTCTCTTTCCATCCGCTTTTCTTTTCTTTCTTTCTTTCTTTCTTTGACATTCAGCTTTATTCACCTTTTTCTTTTCTCTTTCCATCCGCTTTTCTTTTCTTTCTTTCTTTCGTTGACATCCAGCTTTATTCACCTTTTTCTTTTCTCTTTCCATCCGCTTTTCTTTTCTTTCTTTCTTTCTTTGACATTCAGCTTTATTCACCTTTTTCTTTTCTCTTTCCATCCCCTTTTCTTTTCTTTCTTTCTTTCTTTGACATTCAGCTTTATTCACCTTTTTCTTTTCTCTTTCCATCCGCTTTTCTTTTCTTTCTTTCTTTCTTTGACATTCAGCTTTATTCACCTTTTTCTTTTCTCTTTCCATCCGCTTTTCTTTTCTTTCTTTTCTTTTCTTTCTTTCTTTGACATTCAGCTTTATTCACCTTTTTCTTTTCTCTTTCCATCCGCTTCGATTTCCTTTCTTTCTTTGACATTCAGCTTTATTCACCTTTTTCTTTTCTCTTTCCATCCGCTTCGCTTTCCTTTCTTTCTTTCTTTGACATTCAGCTTTATTCACCTTTTTCTTTTCTCTTTCCATCCGCTTTTCTTTTCTTTCTTTCTTTCTTTTACATTCAGCTTTATTCACCTTTTTCTTTTCTCTTTCTATCCGCTTTTCTTTTCTTTCTTTCTTTCTTTGACATTCAGCTTTATTCACCTTTTTCTTTTCTCTTTCCATCCGCTTTTCTTTTCTTTCTTTTCTTTTCTTTCTTTCTTTGACATTCAGCTTTATTCACCTTTTTCTTTTCTCTTTCCATCCGCTTTTCTTTTCTTTCTTTCTTTCGTTGACATTCAGCTTTATTCACCTTTTTCTTTTCTCTTTCCATCCGCTTTTCTTTTTTTTCTTTCTTTGACATTCAGCTTTATTCAACTTTTTCTTTTCTCTTTCCATCTGCTTTTCTTTTCTTTCTTTCTTTCTTTGACATTCAGCTTTATTCACCTTTTTCTTTTCTCTTTGCATCCGCTTTTCTTTTCTTTCTTTCTTTCTTTGACATTCAGCTTTATTCACCTTTTTTTTTCTCTTTGCATCCGCTTTTCTTTTCTTTCTTTCTTTCTTTGACATTCAGCTTTATTCACCTTTTTCTTTTCTCTTTCCATACGCTTTTCTTTTCTTTCTTTTCTTTTCTTTCTTTCTTTGACATTCAGCTTTATTCACCTTTTACTTTTCTCTTTCCATCCGCTTTTTTTTCTTTCTTTCTTTGACATTCAGCTTTATTCACCTTTTTCTTTTCTCTTTCCATCCGCTTCGCTTTCCTTTCTTTCTTTCTTTGACATTCAGCTTTATTCACCTTTTTCTTTTCTCTTTCCATCCGCTTTTCTTTTCTTTCTCTCTTTCTTTGACATTCAGCTTTATTCACCTTTTTCTTTTCCTCTCCATCCGCTTTTCTTTTCTTTCTTTCTTTTTTTTTTGCTGTTCATTTTTATGCAACCTTTCCTTTTTCCTTTCCTTTCAGTTTTCTTAATTTTCTTTTTTCTTTCTTTTTTCTATGTCATCTTTTTATTCCCCTTTTCATTTTCCTTTCCAAATTTGTATTCATTTTCTTTCTTTCTTTCTTTCTTTCTGTCTGTCTGTCTCCGTCTTTTTTCTTTTCCACATTTTAAAACTTTCTTTCATCCAATGCCTTTTTCTATATTTTTTACTTTAACCTGTATCTATATTCTTTCTTTCTTTCTTTCCTTCTTTCTTTCTTTCTTTCTAATCAATATTTTACAAATTTTCTTTACGTCTTTCTTTTCCTGGCCTTTGACTTATTATTTATTCATTTTACAACATTCTAAAATTGAAATATTTGAACTCATTTTGGCGGACACTACGCACACGCACATACAGATGCACACACAAACCGACGTACACTACACATACATACATACATACATACACACACTACCTACACTCAAAGAATAAACATTTACCTGCGTACATGCATTACACACACGGACATACACTACACATAGATACGCGAACTACGCATACACACAAATACATAAGCCCAAACGTGAGCATCGTTCTGTAGAATGGCAGTTCTATTCCTTCAAGTCTTTTCTTCATCTATGAGGAGATTGTCTAGGATTAGCTGATGAGGAAACATATCATGTAACAGTTCAGTACTGTTTTCTTTGTTTCTAACGATATTTTTCTCTGTTTCTTAATACCTTTGCTTAGCTTTTGGAAGGCATCTTTCGCTGTCAAAACGCACTTTCGGATTTCCGTGTTGTAGTTTCCGACATCTTTTAATATGCTTCCCCGATATGGAAATTGCTGCACCCGTTTCATTTTGGCATCTCCAATTTATAATTTACCTGTTGTCCTTTTTTTGCAAACAACAGTGCATTCAGTCTTCTTGCAATTAATGTTTAGTCCTTTCTTCACCATTTTCTTCACTATACCTTTTGTAGGAGTCATTGTAGTTTCCTTTACGTGACTGCTATCAAAACTTTTTGTTTGGTAACAAACACTGTTTAACAGGAAAATAGTATGAGCCGACACCTTGAAGTTATTTTTAGGATTCCTGTATTTATGCTAAATATATTTTCTAGTCAGTGTATGATATTTTAACGGACAAAGAATTTAAATTTTAAATTTGATCATCGACCTGTCAGCGAGGTGACAGTTAACAGAATAGTAAAAATTGGAACAAGCGAATCATAAAACAAAATAAAAAAACAGAAACAAGTTAAAACTAAACAGAAATATATACAAAAATTATAAGTAAATAAATGAATTAAGTGTCAAAATATTCTATCGATGGTTTGTAATCCTTACGGAAAAACTTAATATTTATTTTTAGTAAATTCACACAAGCTTAAACTTTAAAAGTGTTTCCCCACCTTACATCGATAAAACAAAATAGTCTGCACTGTCACTAAGGCAGGTTATGAGACAAGATTTTTTTTACGTGAGCGGTCCGTACATATGCATTTGGTACTGTGCACCTCAACATAGTGTAAAAATTAGCAAGCTTGTCTTGCTAAAACAATTACGACTAAGTATTGAGTTCGCTCCTCACTGGGTGCCTCATATTGTCGGCCTTGTGCCACATTTAAGCTACGCTTAGAAAACCATATGCACTTGGGACAAGGACATAAATTGTTCAATCCTTGCGACCGCCGTCGATAAAACACCGACTCTACATCTACCAGCACAATGAGAAAGGCGATTGCACAGGGCTGGAATCCTCAAAATCCTCAAAATCGGGAACTCTCTCCTACCCCAAATGAGGAGAGAACAGATACTACACTTTGATCCAGTCCAAAAGTTTGAGGATACTGAGTAATGAATATAGTGATTTTCCAAGCGAAGCTTTGATGTGGCACAAGGCCGAAAGTAGGAGGCATCCTGTGAGGATTGAACTCACTACTTAGTCCTAATTGTTCAAGCGAGACGCGCTTGCTAACTATTACTCCGCCCCGAGGTGCCCACTAAGTAATGATTACATATTGCAAACCCATAGCTTAAGCGATAATATTTGGTAAGCATAATCATTTACAAAAACATGTATTAATAAATATTTCTTCCGTGTTATTTATTTTTAATACGGATTTTGAAAAAACAAAACAAAGCAAAAAACAGCCATATATGCATTGTTTTTGTTAATAAAGCATTATTTTAAAATTATCTGTGTTCGTTTAGAAATAATTGTCTTGTTAAAATTCAGATGTAATTAAGAAACATGCAACATTCACAATAGACCTTGGTACTGTCTGCTAATTCACATTACTACAGATTAGTCGGAACGAACCGAAAAAAATATGGAATTCTTTAAAAAATCTTTTCACTCCAAAAAAAGCAATAAAGTCACTAAGACGGAAGTCGTTACTGAGTGTGAAAGAATATGAGAAAAGGGAAAGAATAGTATGACGAGAGAACAGTCAATAAACTGGTTTTAAGAAGACAAAAGATAAATATTGACACTGCTTTTAAATTTTTGAAGATCGAAGTTGACTGTAAAGATTTCCAAAGTCTAGAATCATCTAAATAAATCAAAATAATTTGTTTAATTATAATTTCTTAAAATTGTTCCGAATTATTTTAAAAATTGACAAAATAGAAAAATAGAACTACATTATATTGAATGTGTCATGGTACTGTTGTGTAGATGTTTTGAGTGCCACGGAAGATATTGCCTCTTCTGTCACAACGAGGATTTCAAACAGTTTTTCGAAGTATCCCTAGTGTACCAAAAAGGACTGATTTTTGTTGCGTTTGCAAAGTATTCTTTTTTCAACAAGGTTGTTGACACATTCTTTAAACTTTTATGGGATGGGGCCAAGTGACCCAATCACAAGTGGGATGACATTTTTTCGCCGGCATTTTCCGCAATCTGGCAATATCAACCATCAGTTCAGTGTAGTTGCTGATCGTTTCTATTCGCTTTTCTGTTATATTGCAGTCAGCAGGGTATGGACATATCTCTTATCTGGCATTCAGTTTCATTTGTGGTTTTGGTATTCAATAACACAGTCTGTCTAAAAATCATAGTTCCAGACTATCTTTGGTTTGCCTTCTTCTTCCATTACGCTCAATGGTATGGGACAGTACCATTTGTTGTGGACGTTCTAACCATTAAGAGCGCGTTCAAATTTAGGCAAAATAAGTCATGTCGTCTTTTGTTCTCTCTATTTGGTAGAATCTTACAGCCTTAGATGATTTATATGACATCTCCTGTTTCTATGAACAAAGTCCTCACACTGAGTCAGCTTTATCATTATTATTATAAACATTAGAGAATTATTCAAACGGTTCTCTCCTGGTATATTTGTGCCGCAAACTATATTTGTCGGACTCATGTGCGCCCGGGGAAAATAATAAACATGGATTTTAAACAAAAGACAGTTACAAGCACGTATTAACAATAATAAATTACATTAATGTATACACGATTGAACGGAAGGAAAATACTTATCTATTACGAGTATGCTTATTTGTATGCGCGTGTGTGTAAGGGTTCAGTCATTAATCGACCCAGGGAACGAACGTGCCGCAGTGGAGACTTTCTCATCTATGTTCTAGTACATCTTGTATCAAGAAGAAGAAAGAGATTATTTATTTCTGTGTATAACAGAAAATGTGGCACAAGGCCGAAGTGGGGAATGGGGAAAAGGTCGGTCTTCTGTCTTAACTTCTAAACTTAGCTAGCCACAAACGCTGACCCAATCATACTAACAATATTTCTTGCACCAAAACAATACATTCTTACTTACCTATCTTACCACATCCACCATAATACCTCAATGACTATGAAAATACTAACTAGACCCCATATGTACAGTTTATCGCTTGTGGGAGGAGGGGAATAAAATAACAATTTAAAATTATAAAAAGTAACCCCAATGACTAATTACAATATGAGACAAATAACTATTTACAAGAAACTGAACAAAATCGTGTTAGTAATAAAAAACCCACAATCACTAAATGTGGCAGAAACATCAGTTAACCGCACGAAATTAATGCGGGACTATAAAAAATTAAAAACATTCATTCATCCTAAGCACTCACACAGACATGCACTCATTCAGACACAACAACAGATACGAAAAATCACACCCGAAACGAAAAAACGCCCCGCATCCACCAGAGAACTGACGTCACTGACCACCTAACGAAGGAGGGGATGGGGAATTAAACTTAAAGGAAAATAGGGACAGAAATGAAAGGGGTCAATGAGCATACATACTCTAGCTAAGTTTACTGGAAAATGAAACTAAAGAATCAAAAACAAAACCTAAGCTAACCTAATTTTGGGATGGGTTGCCCGTGTTCAACCCAGCTAAAGCAATATTCTGATGCCTAACCGGCATCAAAGTGCCACTCCAGGTCAGCCCCTTTCACACGAGACAAGCGCGCAAGATTCACCCACATTTTGAAGAAGAAGAAAGAGGAAGAGGAAGGAATTTTTTTTATCCTTTTATAAAATTAAACAGCGCCACCTAGTGGCGTTAGGCGAAGAAAAAATATTAAACACTATATAAAAAATAGGTTATCTCCCTTTGATAGATAACACCTGCTTATAGTAAGAGGAGTCTATTATAATCTGGTGACAATGAGACGGCTACGAACGAATGAGACGTGTCTTCAGCCCACTCCAAAAATAGGCTAACCTGTACGATGCAAGGACAATGCAGGCATACGCTAGAAGAATGAACAGCACACAGATAAGTGTTCAATTAAATTAATACAGATACGTGTTCAGTCAATTTCATACAGACACATGTTCTTTGATATCGTCCCCGATGACATGATTTTAACTGCTAAAAATGATGTTTTTTGTAATACTCTATTCTCTTTTCGTTATGTAATATATTTCTTATAAAAAGTATGTTTTTAAACTCTTCTATTATATCAACTTTGTTCATCAAACCACGTCTCAATTGGGGAGTCGTTAAATTTCCCACAACTATTTAATTGTTAGATTATTTATTTAAAAGAATAGTTTTATATAAGCAACATTCTAAAAATGTGAACCAACTATAAAATGCCATGTTTATCATTTACCAATTTATTAAAGAATAAATATGAAAAAATTTTTTATTCATAAATTTATACAAAATTACTAAATCATAAAAATATGTGACCAACTAAAATGAAATATTTATTATTTATCATTTTGAAAAGTTCAAGTCTATTTGCAAGTATCAGATATTCAGCCAATCAAGAATACAATCAGCTGAAAAGTTTTTTTTTGTAAATTTTTGAATGAAAATATTTATTTTCAAATTTATTTCTTCATAAAATGATGAATAATAAATCTTTTTAAATTGGCAAATAATAAATATCGCATTGTATATAGTTAACATATTTTTATAATGTAATGAATAGACATTACCGAGGGAGTATCAGTAGATTAAAGTAATAGCGGTGTCAAAAGAAAAACAAAAGGCCCTTTTAACAGAAGGTCATCTATTTTTGCGGCCAAGAGGGTTAGACATTGCCAGAAATGATCTGAGAACTTTTTGTTTGTTCGTAGGAAGGGGTATTTGCCTGAAAAATAAATCTGGAAAAGAAATTGTTCCCTAACAATTTTCGAGGAATGATCTCAATCAGTTGCCTGCGTCAAATCGTGAGCAAATATATCCCAATCACATAGTTCGACTTCCTTCAGATCTTCGCTGATGTTATCTTCAAGTCGATGATAGCATTACTTTCGGTTCATTTCTTTCTTGGTTTTCTGAGCCAAAGCTTATTTAAAAGAATAATCCCATTTCATGTCTGTTTAAATCTTGCTTTGAAGAGGGATACGAAATTTACAGAAATCCTTTAAGTTTAATCTTTTACTCTGCCTCACATTGGCTTCAGTATCTTCTTGAAGAATTTCAAAAGACATTAAATATACAAAAGCCGACAAGAAACGATTTGTACCTGGATAAGAAGGAAAATCGGCGTAATTTATTTTTAAGCAATTTATAACATTTAACGATGAAATGATCTTTTCTCTTCCTGATCACAGGAGGAATATAATAAAGAATATATATAGATAAAGAATATAACAAAAGATATATATTGATAAGACAAAGGGGAAAATCTAGACGCGTTTCTTCGACGTCTATTGGTCTCGTCTTCTTCATGACATGATTATAGACAAAACCGAGTGTAAAAAAATGCGTTGTTTTATATGCATGTTTAATTATTATGTATTTTTGTAGAGTTAATAATATGAAGAATATGTTTATTCATTAGTTATATATAATATATCGATTTCAATATTACGCTACTTGCATTTTTTAATAATTTCACCAAAAGCAAGGACGCAAGGGATTACTTGTGTTGTAGCGGATTTATTGCCTTGCATTGCTTGGGGATGAAATGATTATATATATATATATATATATATATATATATATATATATATATATATATATATATATATATATATATATGTAAGAAATTACTAAATCATAAAAATATGTGACCAACTAAAATGAAATATTTATTATTTATCATATATCCTTGCTTGAACCGGCTTCTAATGATCCAGTTGGAGCGGCTTGGGGATAATAGTCGTGGCTCGTGGGAGCACAGTACTATGAGCAAGGGAAACTCAGATGATTTCCACCACGGAATCTGTGATAGACCAGTGCTATATATATATAGAGTCCGACAACTTATTTAAAGACATTTATGATATGTTTAACGTTCTTTTTATAGATACAAGTATTTAAGCAAATGCTCTGTTTATAATAAACTTGTATCTATAAAAAGAACGTTAAACATATAATAAATGTCTTTATATATATATATATATATATATATATATATATATATATATATATATATATATATATATATATATATATATATATATATGGGATTTCACGATATCGATTCATCTGTGGTTTATGGAGCCACATATTGATCCTACTCGGAATTGCTGCTCTTGTTTCCATGACTAGTTGGTATTATATGACGGAGATTGCTAGTTCAATGTCCCAACGATTTTGAATTCACAGTTGTCCTCCTACAGGCCTGGTTTCTCATCAAAGATGGAGAGTCCAGTCAGCGATTAAACCTTTGGTTCAGTTTAACGAAAAAGAGATGGATTCCAAGCGTATATTTTTCGAAAGTGATTTTTTGACTCGACACACTAATCTCACCGCGGGGCTGCACGCGCACATCCACATCGCATGGAATAGCGGAAATAATTTTATCGGCTGACATTTATAAGATATTCGTCGTGCTTATAAAATACTTGATACCACTGACCTTTATAGATCTTCATTCTAAAGCCGTTTATAACCAGGATAGACAATAATAATAATAATAATAATAATAATAATAATAATAATAATAATGATAATAATAATAATAATCGTTTGTTTCTAATATGATCAATACCAATTCAGGTTATCAGACTTCAATCAATATCCTGGATTTCCGATGAAAAAAAAAATGAACGAAAACCGCGACATTTTCATTTTTGATCAAAGGAAAGTGTTTATACTTTTAGAGTTTTGGTGCAATATCTTTCTTTTCTGGGAAATGCGTGAAAATCTGCTTTGGAATTCTTCGTGATCTTTTCCTGATCACGGATAAAAATCGATATTGTTATCAGTGAAACATGTTAGTTATTAACCTGACTGTGGATAGTCCAAATATGTTCGCGCATATTTTATCTTATTCTTATTCAACATTTATTGTCATCTTTGATCTTGATCGTTAGCAACGAATATTTTTTTTCAAGTAAACCTTGTACAACACAAGGTTCGAGAGCCACTCGAAGTAGAGTTTTACTGTTAAAAAATGTAATGATAAATAGTGTATAATGAATGAAAAAGAAGCGATAAAAAGTGAATATTATGAGGATAAATAATGTCTGGCTCTTGAATTCAAGAAGTTAAGATTACAGCGTTCAAAGAAGCATCCAGACAGGTGTTTATTCCATACAGTAGCAGTTCTTGGCGAAAAGGATGGACTTTTTTCTTTTTTTTTTAAGTGTATCACACCAAGTAAGGCTGGTGGCCACTATCACGCATGGGGTTACAGAAGGGTTGGAGGAAGAGCAGATAGGAGAGGTAAAGGAAGGGGTGTGGAGAAAGAGAAGGACGGAGGGTCGATCAAGGCAAGGGGGTTACAGGAGATTTAGAGCGAGAGCAGATAGGAATGAAAGATGAAAGGAAGTGGAGAAGGGAAGTGGATAGATCAAGGCAACTGGAGATGACAATTGACGCTACACTTAAACCTTTGGAGATTGTATTTGTCAGGGAAACAGTAATAGGGAAGGGAGTTCCATAGGCGAGATGTGCGAGACATGAAGCTATTGGAGTAGAAGAGACGTCTACATCTAACAGTTTCAACGGTGAGGGGGTGGGGGCGGGATGGCAGCCTCGTAGGACGCTTAAATTCATGAGGCTTAGGGAAAAGCGAAAGCAACTCCTCGGAGCAATTACCGTGGAAGTAGAAAAGGCAGAGCGATGCAACATCGCGTCTGTGAGAGAGCGACTGCAGACGAGATGACAGATCAGGGCCAATCGCATTGCATATCCGTCTCTGGATCTTATCAAGAACCCTGAGGCAACACGCAGGGGCCCCAAACCATAAATGGCAGCAATACTCCATGCAGGGGCGAATGGTAGATTTATAGACTTGGAGGATCGATTCCGGGGAGAAGAATTTCCTGGCTCGGCACAGGGAACCAACTTTTCTTGCGGTGGATGATGCAACTGACTCGATGTATTTGTTCCATCTCAGATCAGCGGACAGCGTGAGACCGAGCAGCCGCAGAGAGGAGCTCTCGAGAAGTTGGTCCTCAGACATTCTAATGGGATGCAGGGATGGGTCCTTGTGGTGGTTAATGGAGAGCAGTTTTGTTTTAGGGGCATTAAAGTTGACCATCCATTTCTCTCCCCAGTCCACAACCGATTGGAGGTCCTTTTCAATTTGAGCTGCCAGGTTAATTTTGTCCGCCTCACTAGATTTGTGCTTGAGGCAGGAGTAAATAGTAGTGTCGTCAGCGTAGATACCGACTTTTTCTTCTTAAATGTGGAATACGAAGGAAATGAGTGATTAAGATGGCATGTCCTTAATATAAAGTTTTTGTAAAGCTCAAAGAATGGGGCTCAAATGAACATTTACCATGAAAATAGAGATGGGCAAGCATTATTCTGTCAGAAAGGGGTTGCCGAATAGAAAACATCATGAACAAAGCGGCTTAAACGATTCTGGACGCCCTGAAATCTAGAAAGTTAAGTGTGTACAGCTCTAGCTCAGATATTCCATATTTGGTCTAAAGTCTATTAAAAATCTAAATTTTTTCAATGTTTGAAACGTAGAAACATATATGCAATTATTATATAAATATTTTAGTTGATATTATACAGGGTGCGATAGGTAAATTGTTAATGTTGTGCCTGCGCGTTGTTTTTTTTAAATTTTGTCGGCTGTGCAGTATAGTAGGGTCTGTTGGGCACCGTCTGTGAGAAAAAGAGCACCATAATGCAATTCATTCAAGAAATTTGTAAACGGCATTCTTTCCTGCTCGTCATCCGCGCTGGAAGCTCCAATACGAACATTTCTGAGTGTTTGGGTGCCAATCTGAGGACGGTGCAGAGGATTCGGTAAGAGTTGAAATCGTCTAATGGTGATTACGAAGGTACTGCAGCTCGAAAAACTCGCTCTGATCAATACGATAAGAAAAGTACTCCCACATTTGTTGATGATAAACTCAGAATCAATACAGAAGTCTACATCAAGTGCCTTGAGGAGATAGTCCTGTCCTGAGTAAAGAGGGAGGCTGCTGGAAGACCCTATGTCTGGCAACAAAATTCTGCAACATTCTATACAAGCAGAAGAACCTAGTCACGTCTGTCAGACAATTTGTGCGACCACATTACCCCTAACATCTGGCGCTCTACCCCCGGACTTCAACCCACTTGATTCTTATGTGTGGGGTGCATTTGAGCGAGAGACCAAGAAAACTCCTTGTAACACCAAAGATGAAGTGAAAGTAAGGATTATGGCAGCATTCACCAACTTGAACAGAAGAGTTGCAGGAGATTCCGAAGTCACATGGAGGCCGTAGTTAAAGCCAATGGTGATTTCATTGAATAAATTTACTCTTTATTATTTAAAAAATATTTTTGTGTAATTTTGGTAACTATATCTGTTTAAATACGATTCCAGTGTTATTTTCATTTTTGCGTAATTTAGACGAAAATTTATCCATCGCAACCAGTATATATACATACACATATATATATATATATATATATATATATATATATATATATATATATATATTATATGTATACATATATATATATATATATATATATATATATATATATATAGTATGTATACATATAATATATATATATATATATAGTATGTATACATATAATATATATATATATATATATATATAGTATATATACATATAATATATATATATAGTATGTATACATATAATATATATATATATATATATATATATATATATATATATATATATATATATATATAATCATTTCACCCCTAACCAATGCAAGGCAATAAATTCACTACGACACAAGTAATTCCTTGCGTCCTTGCTTAGTGGCTTTATTGCCTTACTTTATATGTTTAAAAAATGCAAGTGGCGTAATATTGAAAGAGATATATTCTATATAATATTTTAATACAATGTCATTCACAGACAGATAGCTTCACTGCATCACAGCTCACCAGATTGCCTCACGCCAGGAACGAAACCCCACTTATTTGGAATCAGCAGTAGCAGTCACTCTTTACAAATATATTATTTTATCCATTGTATGCATGTATTTAAATTTAAAGAAAAAGCATATACCTTCAAGACGTAGCCGATCTTTATTTTCAACATATTATTTTCTTAACTGTCGATTTCCGTGAATTAATGAGAAGCTGGTTTACCCTTGCCTTCAAGACGATTTTGAATTCAGTGTAGTCGTTCTCCTGAACGGAAGGATAAATAATCTATAGCTGGTGAAAGAAGATTGAGTTGCGCCTTTCTCAAGTGTATTATTGCAAATGTAAACAGAGCAGTCTAGGTCGGAACTTAATCTCGGCTTTTCTATTTTACTTTTCGCGTCGATAACTCTTTACACATTTCCTTTCGAGTACTACCCTGAGACCTGAGGTCAGAAATAGCTTCATGACATTTTCCATTGATCATTTTTGTAAAGAAAAATAACTACAATTCGAGGGCTCCAACTACAACTGGAATTATTGATGTTCTCATGTGCCACAATTTTGAGATTTCCACTTCAAGATCTTTGTATTTTGATCATTTTTTTTCTTGAAGATCTTCAAATATAGATTACAATCTATAATAACTGCCATGTCAATATGTAAGCCCGTCATGTTTTTATGGTCTTTGAACATGATGCCTGGACGATTAGCCTTGATTGCTCTGTCTGTGTGTATTGTAATATCCAATAAAATTGTTACTCACCCTGTCTCTGTAACTGGGTCTAGGTGATGTTCATACGACATTTTAGCAGTTTCCATTCTGTAAAAGAATTATTCCGCATTATTATTATTATTATTATTATTATTATTATTATTATTATTATTATTATTATTTGTGTATGTTGGGTTCCCTGCTTTGTATCCTATAGAGCCGGGTACAAACTATGGTTTTCGGCCGTATTTGAAAAATTTCATTTAATTGATAGCACGTTTCTTAGTATTTTGGATGTTCCAAGTAGGGCGATTTTCTGGGCAACTTGTATGTTGACGTTACCTGGGACTGTGTTATTAAAATCGTCTATTCCTTTTCTCATGAGGGCCATAGCTCCGATTACTATTAGTACAGTCTCAGTCTTCATTTCCTACATCTCGATCTCCAGTTACTTGTATTTGGACAATTCTCGATAATTTTCATGGAGATGTTTCTCTCAAATGGTCCTGCTGTAATCAATAAGAATATACCTTCTGAATATCTTCTCTTTTACGATAATATCAGGTCTGCTGGCTTTTATTTCCCTGTCAGTTTGAATTGGCATGTCCCAGAGGATATTTACATCGTTATTTCGGTAACTGTGTCTGGTTGGGACTAATACCTTTTCTCAGTGGTTTCGATTTTGTGATTCTTGCATATCTTCCAGTACACTTATGTCGATACCTTGTTATGTCTGTCGTTATATACATATTTTTTTTGCTAGTTCCGGACATCCTGAGATAATATTGTCAAAAGTTATATCATATTTTCCGCAGATCCTGCATTTCGAGTTAGTTCCATTCTTGATTATGTGATAGTGATAGAATCTGGTTGCGAGGCTTTTGTCCTGAGCTGCACTAATTAGGCCTTCTGTTTCAGTTTTCAACCCGGTGATCCTCAGCCACTGATGTGCTTTCTGTTGGTCCACATTTCCTTATTTCGTTCTTTTACGGTATTTGCCTTGAAACGCCTTGTCCTCCCGACATTTAATGTAATTTCATTTAGCCAAGTTGTTTTGCTTTCTGTTTTACTCCTTTGGCGTAGATGGTATTTGTTTCGTTATTTGTTCGTAGGATTTCAGGTATATTAAGTTGTTTCTTGAAGAGTACAGCTCCTTTGTTAATGGAGTGGATTTGGTGCTTTATTATTTGTAGAAAATGATCATTGGTTTTTGTGAGGTATGCTTTCAACCCGATTGTTGTAGCTTTTAGAGTAGTTCTAGTTGAATTTGTCCTCGGCCTCCTAAATCTCTTTGTACGTACATTCAATCAACATCGTATTTCGGGTGGTGCATCCTAATTTGGGTAAGCATTTTTCTGGTCTTGGTGTCTAATCTTTTAATGTCATTCAAATTCCATTTAATAATGTCCAACCTGTATTTTACTACGGCTATAGCTAACGTGTTGATAGCCGTCATTTTATTGGCCCTATTACGTTCGCTTTCTAATATCAAACACACTCTCCTATAATATTCATTTCGGATCTTTTTCTTAAATTAAATATTGTATTCTGTCTCCTTCATGAATTCCGTAGTATGTACCATCTTAGTATAGTTCTTTAATCTTGTTGTGGATATCAAGGTTTAAATCTGTAGTTTTCGTTAGTTTACCGGCTTTGAAGGTGTCTTTGGCACATTTGTGGATTTCGAACTTTATCCTACTGTCTTCATTGAAGGCTTTGATAATGGGGAATAGTTTATTTTCTGCTGGTTGTCATCCTTGGCAAACATTTTAACATCATCAATATGGAATAGATGATTCAGTTTGCCATTCTGTGACTTGTATCCGTGACTAATGTTGTTCAGTAAGCAGCTGAGTGGCGCTAATACAAGGCAGAAAAGTAATGGTAACAATGAATCTCTTTGGAAGATACCGCATTTGATGTTGATTGGTCTCGATGTTAATGACCCGTTTGTATGGTTTATGTTTAGTGTAATCTTCCAGTTTTTCCTGTTATCCGTTAGGAATTTGACAGTTCTGGGTCATACTCTGTATATTTTAGGCTCTTCCCTATCCATGATTGTGGTACGCTCTCGAACGCCTTTTCTGTTGTCGATCCATGCTATTGATAAGATTTTTTTCCTTATTTTCACCTCTTCCAATATTGTTTTATTGATTAGTTGCTTCTTGTATCCATAACTTCCGATTTTACATCCTTTCTATTCTGTTGGGAGTAGTTGTTGTTGTTATTATTATTATTATTTTTATTTCCTTTGATATCTGGCGTTTACACATTTCTTTCCGGGTCCCGCCCAGGGACCTTAGGTTAGAAATGGCATCATGACACTTTCCAATGCAAAAAAAAAAAAAAATTTATTATTATTATCTATATTCGTTTAGGTTCTTAATTATCGGAATGGCAATGAGATTTTCCCCTCAAAAGCTATCAGTAATTATTATTATAATTATTAATATTATGGGATATATATTGCAGATGTAGTTGACATTCAGTAAACAGAAATTTAAATGAAGAAATATTCGTTATTACAATTATGATGAGACAATTTCTCGTCTGTCAGAAACAAATGATTAAATGTGGTCAATTTAGCTTCCATTTGAGGACCTTCCTCTTCCTTTTACTTGTATATTCAATGCCCCTTCCGGATGTGGATGATTATAACCCTCCACAACGTTCTATCATTTACGGACTCCACACAATATTTATTTCTTTTGAACACATTCTAATTTCTGCTCTGCATTCTTTGACACTTTGTGTAATTTACTCCGGTATCCCTCTGACTCTATTTCGTCTCTAGTATGTCATGTGAGTTCCAAATTCTCCAAGCCTTCTTTCCTCGTTTTGTCCAGCAAAGAAAGCTCTTGTTCGTACACAAGAAAAATTAAATAAAAAGCTTGTCTGTCGTTTTTAATGAAAGTTGCATAAAAGAAGGATTGCTGCCTATATATATATATATATATATATATATATATATATATATATATATATATATATATATATATATATATATAAGTAAGGCAATAAAGCCATTAAAATATCAGAAAAAGATAAACATTATTAAGTAAAGAGAACATTGAAAAACAGATATGTCTGTCATTGAAATATATATATATATATATATATATATATATATATATATATATATATATATATATATAAGTAAGGCAATAAAGCCACTAAAATATCAGAAAAAGGTAAACATTATTAAGTAGCGAGAACATTGAAAGAGAGGAGGAATTAAGAAGTCAGAAGATATCGATTGACATTGTTGTATTTAAATTTGTGTCGATCAAATTTGATCGGAAAGCAAGAAGCGCGAAGAGAGATCCACAAGAAAGAAATGCTAGAGAAGAAACTGTTAACAGAGAACGTACGGTTACATCTAGGGATTACAACTCTAAAATAACGAGACTTTGCTGCCAATCCTAAATTCATGAAGTTGCGGCACCAAAGAGGAAAGCTCAACAGAACATTTCCCATAAAAACATTTATAGAAAACGCAGAGGGAAGCTACGTTACGGTAGTTGGAAATTACGTACCATATTCATAAAGTTCTTTATCATTCGACTATGATTTCAGTAATTCATTTTATAGAAGCTTAAAAGTCAGCTGCCGTATTTTTCTTACTGTGGCTATTCTTGGAGACTTTCCTCTTAGTAGATTAGCAACGTTCTAATTGAACTGAAAGAGGAGCAATTGCCAGTTTGTCGCCTTAAAGTGAAGTTACATGATTTGCTAAAGTGAACACGTAATACATTACTGATAGAACGTTGCTACTTTTCCAGTAATTGTTATTAAATCTAATAAGCCTTGTTGTACCTGTAATCAACTGCATGTATAACGCCAAATACACAAGATTCCTCTACTGTTACAAATTACCATCGTGCTACACTATTTTAATAATAATATAATACTTTAAAGACTCATTTCGTTTTGTGTTACTGCCCAATGATTATTTGCTGATTCGCTGTAGATAGACAATTAAGAAACACTACAAATCTGCAGTTGTACTTAGGCTACCTTTATCAACACCAGTATTTACCTGCGTACAGGTTTATCTTGTTTCCCCAATTACTAAAAATGGCGTCAAATCCTATAATTCATTTGTCTTTTACGGTTTTTCAAACTTTTGCAGGTAATTTAAAGCCAGACAATATTTTTGGATTTTCAGAATATTCTTTTTTTTAATAATAATAACGCTTTACTGATACAAGTCTTACTAACTGATCCATATCTGGGGATGTGGAGAAAAATTGTTTTCATACCTTGACTCTCTGTTTAACAATTCCGTTCCATTTTCCATTACACCACCTGCACATCCAAGCTTATTCCCCCGGGTATTCACAAGCGGTCATCCATCTCGGTACTGATCAGGCTCGACATTACTTAACTTTTGCGAATATACGGAAACTGTGGGTCAAATGATGTGGCCGTAAGCCTGAATCCCTATAACCTGGCCTTCCATAATCATAAAAAAATCATTCTTTTCTCCTCAGCAATATTTAATGTTTCTATTATGTTTTGCATACCTCTCTTCGTAGTAGTAGTAGTAGTAGTTGTAGTACAGTTCTCCATGTCCTGAATAGCAACCGGATTTGCTAGGCATAGCCCCACCCTATGTTCGCCAGTTCTTCTCTATTTATACTTGTCTATCTACTTTGTATATGATACTATAGTTTGAAAAAGCTATAATTAGAATTTTAATAAAACCTAAAGATAACATGAAAGTAAATTTATACATTTTCTTTGTTCTTGAAAATTTACAAAATTATTAATCACTACTAATATTTTATGGTTTTAAATAACCTTCAGTGGGTTGATAAACCATAGAAAATTAACGAATCGAGCAAAAACAAAATTGATATCTGGTAATTGCCATATCATTCCAAATGTCTCGTAGGTGTTCCTTCTGCACGTATTGTAATAAAAAAGATATGTCTGTCATTTATTCACAAGACATGACACACGTCCGTAACAAATTGTATGATAGAATGAAATATACATTAAACCTAAATATGGAACTGTCTGGCTATATATATACATGCATGAATTTGTATATTTTTTATGTTTATGGATTAGATTTGCGGTTGACGGCAAGGTGTTTGTGTTAGAGTTACTGTGAAAAATGGAAAAAAAGTCACAATATTTCTTCGTAAAAAATTACAGGATTAAATAAAACCATTTAACTTATAGTAATAAATAAATAAAGGCTGTTCTAATAAATTGGACCAATTTTAAATGTGAATTAAGTTTAAGCGTCTAATGATTTTGTTCTTTTTCTTTCAGTTTTAACTTAAATCTTTGGCAATTTCAACCATGGAAAGATTAACAATCAAACAACGTGTTAAAGTTTCAAGAGTTTGGTCCGGGGAGGTAGACAGGCCCTGTACCCGTTTTTACGGGTTCAAAGGGAATATTTTTGGCCGAGCCTACCGGCTCGGAGAACCCACGCTAAACCGGTCTTGTGTCACATATGACCAACATTGGCGGGCCATTAAATATAACAGTGCTAGAGTGTTCATGACTGTCAAACTCTCTGCCTTGAGCAGAAAGGAACCCGGACGAGGCTTTGCCGAAACCACGGTAAACTCGGTTTTGTGCCACATACATCCCTCGTCTGGGGGCTGTTAAATATTAAGAGTGATAGACTGTTCATTACTGTCAAACTCTCCACCTCGGCGGAGGGGAAGCCGGGCAAAGCTTTGCCGAAGGGAAAAGTTTCGTCCGGGGAGGTAGACATGGCCCTAAACCCATTTATGCAGGTTCGAAGGGAATATTTTTGGCCGAGCCTACGGACTCGGAAAACCCACGGTAAACTTGGCCTTGTGCCACATACATCCCTAGTGTGTGTGTGGGGGCTGTTGAACGGTGATATACACTGTTCATTACTGTCAAACTCTCTGCTCCGGCGGAGAAGAAACCAGACGAGGCTTTGTCGAAGGGCAAAGTTTCGTACGGGGATGTAGACAGGCCCTGAACCCGTTTATGCGGGTTCTAAGGAAATATTTTTGGCCGAGCCTACGGGCTCGGAGAACCCACGGTAAACTCGGCCTTGTGCCACATACATCCCTCGTGATGGGGGCTGTTAAATATTAACAGTGATAGACTGTTCTTCAGAGGCGGTGAATGTTCGCAGCTCCTGTCGAACTCTCTGCTTTTGGCTGAGAGAAATCCGGGTGAGGCTTTGCCGAAGGGTAGAGTTTCGTCCAGGAAGGCAGACAGACCCGATCTCGTTTATGCGGGTCCTACGGGTATTTTGGGCCCGAGCCTACGGGCTCGGATGACCCTCGTTAAACTCGGCCTTGTGCCACATATATCCCTAGTGGTGGGGGGGCTGTTAAATATTAACGATGATATAAACTGAACACTGGTCAACCGATACACACTCCTAAGTCGTGTAACACACTTCTATTGTATTTCCTGTTCAATACATTATCTGCAACCTCTTTTTATTCCTTAACCAATTACTTGGTCACAACAGGGGGTCAACACTAATTCAGCTCACATTACACTCACAAGGATACTTCACATATCGTATATAATATTTGTAAGATATTTATAAACACATGGATACCTAAATGGCTGAGATGTTTGGATACCTCATAGTGTAGCTGAAAAAATATTTCTGAAGTTCTCCACTCAAAAACGCAGCAAAAACGACATATTTTTGAAAAGAACAATCACGGTGTCTGAAAAATGGATTTTTTTTACAACAATGTGTAAAAAAAATATCCTGGTGATAATGAAAAGTTCCACCATTAAGCACTCCGAAAGCGGTTGATATTCAATGAATTTGATGCTGATATAAAGTGGGATCTGGGAACAGGTATTACGATCACCTTCCTCAAAAACAGACGTCAAGTGCAGACAAGTGCTATTCTCACTTTGACCAATTAAAGGCCGCAATCGATGAAAAGCGTCCAGAACTGTCTAGCTGGAAGGGTGTATCATGGAAGGGTGCATCATGACAAACAATATACGTCACGTGAATTTTCAGCGCCGACGTAAATTTGTACACCTTGGATGGGATATCCAACCACACACACCGTATTCACCTGATCTTGAACCTGCGGTTTAACGCCTAATTTGATCCTTGCAAAATCCTCTAAATGGAAAGAACTTCAATTTTCTAGGAATACTGTCAATGGCCAGTTCAACACTGAAGGAAAATGCCAAATTCAGTGTGAATGGTATCATGAAGTTGCTTCAAAGTCTTTGAATGTTAAAGGGACAAAATGGAACATAAGTAGCTGCATACACGTATCTATCTCTTTCCATATATAATGTAATCATTTCACGCTCCAGACAAGGCAATAAATTCATTAGGACGGATGCGATTACAGAGAGAGAAAAAAGGAAAAATACTATTAAGGAGAATTAAGATTGAATATAACGATTGACATAGCATTTAAATTTGTGGAGATCATAGATGTCAGGAAAACTGGAAGCCGGAAGATAGTTCTTCAAGCGAGAAGTGCAATAGAAGAAACTGTTACCATAGAACTTCATCTAGCCATTCAAACTGTAAAGTGATAAGACCATACTGTAAATCTAGTACTAAGTTTAAATTCATAAAGTCTAGGTACCATACAGAAAAATTCATCAGAACAATTACGTCGAAAGTTTTTTTATCGAAAAGGCACGGAGATGCGACATTACTGAGGTGCGAAAGTGACTGAGGCCGAGACGCCAGATCAATACCAATAATATTGCAGATTCTTTTTTCCAGTTTATCAAGTATTTCTACATGTATAGCAGACCAGCTGTGGCGGAAATATTCAATGCATGGACGAATGGTAGGCTCATAAATTTGTAAGATATTCTCTGGCGAGAAAAAATTAACTAACACGGACAAGTGAACACAGTTCCCTCACAGAAGACCTAGCAATTGATTCAATATAATCTTCCCACTTCATGTCAGCGAAAAATGTTAGACCGAGAAGGTACAAGGAATCAACCTACTAGAGGTTAGTATCACTCATGACGATGGGAGGCAGAAAGGGATATTTCTGGCAATTATTTTCATACAAGCAAGGTATATGTGACCTGTTTACTCCGTTAGAACTTCATCGGACTTAAGTGATAATTATGTTGATGCGATTACACATGATCATGAAGGAGAAATATAATACATTTTCATACAAGCAACGTACATTTCTATCGTCCTGGGTATGACGATAAACTACATCCGCGTCCAGGGTAAGACGATAAACTACGTCCAACAGCAAGGCCTCTGATAAGGAGGCTTTGAGGAGCGTGGAACCACCTCTTAATTGCTGGTGTTCCCAGGTCCACCCTGACCTGGGGTGGTAACACCTGTTAGTGTGCCAGCTATGGGCAAATAGTTTACCCCGAAACGGAGGTAAAAAGCATTATGAAAGTGTAAAAATAGGTTTTAATACCAGAAATACTCTGTAAAAAATTATTAACAGAAATAAATTTTTGAACAATAAAAATATTACCAGCAATACGTTTTTGAAACGGACTGTGCTCTCTTGACCTGTTAACCAGTCTGGGAGAAGGTGAACTGTGCATTAACAAGTAGCCTGGAACGGATTGGCTCCATCAGGTTATCATGTCTTAGACATACCACAGAATTACAGTACATGTTCTAAGTGACGCTGGAAGGACGCCTCACTGTTTAGATTACAATGGGCTTCGCGAGCCGTTCAACTATAAAATTTTGAGGAAAAAAGTATCACCAGAAATAGATTTTTGACAAAACAAAAATATTATCAGGAAAAAATGTTCTCGGCATTAAATGACCCATTGAGGTTTATATGCCGTAAAACAAAAACCAAACCAAAACCAAACATACAGTTCTAACCTATATCCCGAGGCACACTCTTGTAATGAATACATTAAA
Source organism: Acanthosepion esculentum (assembly GCA_964036315.1). Taxonomy (NCBI): domain Eukaryota; kingdom Metazoa; phylum Mollusca; class Cephalopoda; order Sepiida; family Sepiidae; genus Acanthosepion; species Acanthosepion esculentum. The sequence continues at coordinate 84,396,068 of OZ038487.1, forward strand.
TATTTTTAAAAAGATGTTTAGAAAAAATTTTTTTTTTTCAAAAAGAATGTAAAGAAATTTATGCGAAGAAGCACATTGTTTCACAGGTTTTACAAATCGTCTTCGTGTCATATTTCAGAGAAAACAGCTGCTGTCTTATGTATATGGTTTCACTTTGATATCGGCTGAAGCATTCAATCTCTGGCGATGATGCATTGTTTTGTTTAAAGCTTTGTTGAATAAATTCCAAACGTACAGACAAAAAACGAATAGAATTTTAACAGCTTCATCAGAAAAATTAAAGATATTCAATATTTTTATATAACACAAACAATCGACAAACGTTCATTTACTAAATTTTAAAAATAAATTTCCGTCTGAAAGAATAAAAAAAAATATCCGGATAAGTTAGTAAATACCACTTTCTCAAATGAAGCCGCCATCTTGTATGTTCCGATTTTACACTAATAAAACACGATTATTTATTATAAGTCTATTTCGAATTTCCTACGTAAACAATGATTAGCTAGTATTCATTTTTTTACTAGTATTTCTTTTATCGAAATTAATGTTGCATTTAATCACAATAATCACAACTCCAAGATCTTTATCCTACGATCTTTAACACGAAAAAGGTTTTTGAAAAAAAAATAAACAGACCTTCGGTGAGATGTAAACTTGTATATCTGTCCCTTGAAAGCGCGAGTAGCGTAAGGGTTGTAGGCGCTAATACCCTTGTAAACAGCATGCATTTATTTTCTTCTAGCTATGGCTTTAATAGCAGAGTGGACTGTGCTCTCTTGACGTGTTAACCAGTCTGGGAGAAGGAAAACTGTGTATTAACAAGTAGCCTGGAACGGATTGGCTCCATCAGGTTATCATTACCACTGCTGCTAGAATTACAGTACATGTTCTAAGTGACGCTGGAAGGACGCCTCACTGTTTAAGTTACAATGGGCATCGCGAGCCGTTCAAATTTAGCTATATAGCTAAACTTTTCTTCTCCGCATGCCCACAGACTTTTACATTTAAGTTACCGTTTTGGGATCCTGGGTTTTTCTGTCAGTTGAAGACGTTTTACATTTATTCTCTTATAGGACTGAGGCATTTTGACAGCACTGTCGTAGTGATATAATACGCGTGTGCCTGTGAATCATAATTTGGATTCCTTATAAAGAAAAGGTCACTGTTATTTCCATTTTCTGTACGCCAGTCTATTTTCTGTACGCCACTCTATTTTCTGTACGTCAGTCTATTTTCTGTACGCCAGTCTATTTTCTGTACGTCAGTCTATTTTCTGTACGCCAGTCTATTTTCTGTACGTCAGTCTATTTTCTGTACGCCAGTCTATTTTCTGTACGTCAGTCTATTTTCTGTACGCCAGTCTATTTTCATACTGGCAGACTAGTCTATTTTTGTTGTTTATATGTACGCCAACATATTTTCTCTGACCGTATTAGAGAACCATTTGAAAATCGATATTTAAGATCGATACTTTTCTTGATGTTTCGTTAATTTTATTCGATATTTTCTTTTTCACGTTCGAAATCTAAAACAGATATAATTAATTAATATGAATTTATGATTCGTTGTTGTGTTGTTTCTTAACGCAATATTATGTAACTAAAATTACTGTGATCGATATTTACAAAATATCGTATCTATCTTGCTAAAGTCGATGCAAATAACGTGTCGAATTTTCACACTGAATGATAACGAGATTGTATCTTGTGTACGTTGATACACGACTTTATATAAGGGCTGACTCAGAAAGAAAACTGTGAGAACCTTGTGGAAATAGAGGAATTGAAGGGGACAGAATGTTTGTCTCTCTCGGCTGAGGTTGTTTGGGGTCGTCAAAATCAAACATATAATAATTAAACTTTCTGGGTAGTGTTGGAGCGCTTTCGTACAGTAGCTGTTGTTGGATGTAGTGATCGGTTTGCCGAGTTCAAATTCAGGTTGCGATGTTTGTTTAATGTGGTATAAGTGCCCTTGAGAAAGGTATAGATCCATCACTTCACCTTCCAGCTTGTCCTCCTCGACTGAATGTCAGTTAACCCTAAGTGGCGCTACTAGTATCAAGTAACCCAGTACTGCCTCGGTAACTAAACAGATTCCCACAACAGGTTACTTTTCCTGAAGCGACGTGGCATTGAAATACGTTCTAATAATAACTTGTTTTCCATTTTGAATGAAACCTTTTTTTCTCTAAATCACCAAAGTTACAATGACTATTGGGCGCCTTGTCATTATTCAGTGATTCGTAAGATAGTCGTGAGATAGAGCCTCTGGTTAATGCACTCTGTGTATAGCCCTGTAAGAAAACCAACTGCTTTTAATCATTTCACCGCAAAACAAAGCAAGCCGCTAAGATGCAAGGGATTACTATGGGTTTATATGAGATTAGAAAACATTAATTTGAGAGGATAATAAAAGAACAGAAAATAAGGATTAACACTGGATTTAATCTTTTGAAGATCAAGGATGGATGAAAAGCAAGAAATCAGAAAAGAGTTCCACATGCAAGAAGTGAGAGAGAAAAACTGTTACCTTAGAACTTATAGTTATATCTAGCAATTTCAATTGTAAAATTATGAAATATAACTGCGGTAAAATTTATAAACAATTGTTACCAAAGTGTGAGGTTCATCAGAACAGTTACCATGTTTTTTTTATTATAATTTCACCCCAATCGAGGTAATAAAGCCACTAAGACGTAAGACTGCGAAAAAATGTGAGAATTAAGAGATTATTGAAAGAATAGGAATTAAGAAGACATAATATTATGATAGACATCGCGTTTAAAATTTTAAAGTTTATTAAAAAAGGAAGAAATCTTTAAAAAAAGCTACGCAAGTGAGAAGTGCGAGAGAAAAACTGTTAGTATAGAACATATGGTTATATCTAGCAATTTCAATGGTAAAATGATGAGACCTAACTGCCAATCTACTACTGCGCTTAAATTCGGAAAGTCTCGGTAGCAAAGAGAAAATCTCATCGGAACATTTACCATGAAAATATTTATAGAAATTGCGCAGAGCAGCTATGTTACTGCGATGGGAAAATGACAGAAGCTAACATTTCAGGTCAGGGCCAATAAACATTGCAGATTCTACTTTGCATTTTATCAAGAATTTTTAAGTACTTAGCAGAAGCACCAGATCAGATGTGACAGCAAAAGTCAATGAACTTGGTAAATACCAAGTAACATAGCCATTTTTTTACTTATAATGACTCTCGCTCTCTATCTCTTTCGTTCAGAGTTCAAATTATAGTAAAAAGGCTCTTTCTGCAAAAGATTAAAATGGAAATAATTCTGACATCGCTGAAACCGCTCCATCAGATAACACCGAAGTGTGTAACGACCATGTTTTGAAAACCGTCACGTTATAACTTTAGATACAAAAATGTCGCCATAATTTTAATTAAATGTTATATTTAAAGGCGAAGGAATATTTTGAATGTAATGCTAACCAACTAACCTATATAAAAAGAAGAAAAGTATATGAATTGCTCATTATCTCCATCTTAGCTTCCATGTCTCGGCAAGGAATGGCGGTATTATTTACGTAACTTCGTAACTTCATTGTATATGTGGCTTTATATTTTCTTGTCTAATTTCAGGACTTCCTGGAGGAGAAGAGGGTGTGAAAGAAAGAAAGAAAGAAAGAAAGAAAGAAAGAAAGAAAGAAAGAAAAAGAAACAGACAAAAAAAGGAAAGGCAAAAAGAAATGAAAAAAGAAAGGAAAAAGAAAGGAAGAAAGGCAAAGAGAAGAGAAAAAGAATGGAAGAAACAAAGAAAGAAAATAAAAAGAAAAAAGAAAGAAATGAAAAGAGAAAGGGAAAAACTAAAAAGAGTAAAAAGGAAGTAAAACGAAAGTCAAATGAAAACTAGTAAGAAAGAAAAGATAAGAAAGAAAGGAAAAAGTTTGAACAAATGAAAAAAATTAAAAAAAAAATACGAAAGAAAGAAATGAAAAAGGAAAGGAGAAAGATAAAAAGAAATGAAAAAAATAGAAAAAATTGATGGAAGAAAGGAAAAAGAAAGTAAAACGAAATGTAAAAGATAAAAAAATAGAAATAAAAAATAAGAAAGAAAGAATTGAAAAATCACAGAACAAAAATCAAAAGAAAGGTTAAAAGATTACCAAAAAAGGAAAGAAAAAAAGAAAGAAGTAAAAAAGGGGAAGAGAAAAGAAAAACAAAGAAAATGGAATGTAAAAAAGAAAGAAGTGAAAAAGATAAAGAAAGAAATGAAAAGGGGAAAGAAAATGTTAAAAAGAGATACAAAATGAAAAAACAAAGAAAGATGTAAGAAAGGGAAAAAGACAGGAAAAATTAAAGAAAAATGAAAAATAAAAAAAAGAAAGATATGAAAAGGGAAAGGAAAGAGGTAAAACGAAAGGAAAAAGAAATGATGGCAAATAATAATAGTCAGAAAGGGGAAACTAAAGGAATAAATAAATACATTTTAAAAGAAATAAATGAAAAATTATATATATATATATATATATATATATATATATATATAATGTATATATATATTATATAATATATATATATATATATATATATATATATATATATATATATATATATATATATATAATTGGTTGACGCTAGTGCTTAACAAGCTTTTTCAGGTTATTTAAAGCCAGATAAGTAAATTTAATGATAATATTTTTACTAATTAACCCATAGCTGAGAGGAGAAAGTGTGTATTCATGCCTTTCTATTGGGTGTAAAGAAATATAACGAGCCCAATGGGAATTAGAACTCTCTGGTTAACAATTTCGAGCGATTATCTATTACATTCAAGCTAACAGCACTTACTGTTCCCAGTAGTCACCCATCTAGGTACTGAATAGGCTAGACGTTAGTTAACTTCGGTGACCGTTCGGAACCGGTGATTCAATGTGATATGGCTGTACATTTGGTATATATAATGGGTGATTGCATTAACGGCATGAAACTCCGAGTTGGATATTATATATATTCACTAATATATACTTATAGCTCTGTTTCATAACATTGAGCACTGTATTTATAACACCTGAGGAATAAATATATCTGCACACGTATAAGTATTTGTGCGTGTATGTATATTTTTTATCCTACATTTTAAAAAACAAATTAACGGATTAGGTATATTTTTATATATGTGTATCTATAGAGGTGGGAATATTTTGTTATTTTCCAAATACGGTCAGCACATTGTGGCCGTGTTCATAGTTAAAACTATAAACTATGAACATGCCCTGAAGGGAATTCTGAACTGAACCTTTTATTTCATCTACGGCGGTTGGGTGTTATCGTTCCACTGCCAAGACGTCGGAGGGTACAACGGACGAAATGTTGTGATAAAAACAACTAAGATGATGACAACAATCTGAATATAAATATGTAAATAATGATAACTTCACATCCGAAAAATTCTGGTGAAATTATATACGCGTGTTATTTTTACGTTTATTAGTGCTTATTAAATACATTTTGTGAAATGACTGCAGAAATATTTCAGAAATTAGTTTCATATTTAATCCATTTATATTAACATTCTCAGCTGATATGAAATGGAAAGACTGGGCATTTACTCTGTCTTCCCACTAAGACGAGTTGGGACACAAGGTCAGTTTTTAAGTGCGTAGACTGGGGATAGGAACAAAAATTGCCCGAAGCCCCCGCAGCCATCGTTTATACTGGCCTCGGTGCGAGCACCGATCCCGCTCTCTGGTACAATGAGAAGGCACGGCATCGGGCAGATCTTCCCCAGGGCTGGGCAACTCTCAGTATAATTTTATTCAGTTGCGACTCTGTCCTTTGACGGAGTCGCCCCTGAGTGCACTCTGCTCAAAGACAGAGATGCAACTGTGAGATGATAAATAATGTGTTACAAACCACTCGAAAGAACAGTTTACGCACTATAGTGAATAGAATGTTTCGTTGTTTTCCAAATACGGTCAGAACATTGTGGCCGTGTTCACTGTTAAATGAAATGAAAATAATATATTGAATCCGTTGTTAGATCAGCCGCTAAAAAAGTAAGTTCACTGTGTCGTGCTAGACAATTTTTCTCTTCAAAATCCATATAAGTCTACAATTTAACCAGGCTTTGAATATTACAGCCACATATGGTCCGGTGTTTCTGTTATTTACCTTGTACTCCTTGATAAAATCCAAAGAAGAATCAGCAATATTATTGGTCCTGATCTGACGGCTCGGCTATAGACACTTTCCCACAGTCGTGTCTTTTCTATACTTTCATGGTAATTGTTTGGATGAGCTCTTCGCTATGGTAATTAGATTTTTATTCATATTGCAAATACTCATTGGGGCTGATTTTAAATTGTTGTTTTATTCCTCCCCCCTAATAAATAATTAATTGTACATATGGGATTTAGTTAGGATTTTTATAGAGACATGTGGTATTGTGGTGGATGTAGTAAGAAAGGTAAGTAAGAATGTGTTGTTTTGGTGGTAGGTATATTGTGGTATATCTGGGTCAGTGTTTGTGGCTAGCTAAGTTTAACGTTAAGACAGAAGACTGTCTTCCTGGATACTCATTAGGGTTAGTTTTTAAATTGTTGCTTTATTCCCCACCAGAGACAATGCATGTCCATATGGAGAGTAGTTAGGATTTTCATAGAGACAAGGTGGTATTACGGTGGACGTAGTAAGAAAGGTAAGTAAGAATGTATTGTTTTGGTGGTAGGTATATTGTGGTATATCTGGGTCAGTGTTTGTGGTTAGCTAAGTTTAACTTTAAAACAGAAGTATACCGTCCTTACCCCATTCCCCATTTTGGCCTTGTGCCATATTTTGTAATAAATTATAAATAAATATCACTCCTCTTTATTGTACTTAGAATTTTTGAATTTAAGTACAATACTACACTGACGTCGAGATCTCATTAATTTACAGTTAAGCTGGCTAGATGTAAGCGCAAATTCTACTCTAACAGTTTCTTTTCTCGCACTTCTTGCAGGTGGAACAATCTTCCAGCTCCATGCTTTTCAGCCAACTTTAATCTGCAAAAATTTAAATCCAATGTTAATTGCTATCTACCCTCCTGATTCTCGCTCGTTATTAATGCTTCTGTACCTAATTCTCCCACACCCTGTAACCCCTTGTTTCTTAGTGATGTTAAAGCCTTGCATGGGGTGATACTGATTTTTTAAAAATTACTCCTATTAATGACATGTCCATATCTGAGAAAAAAATATTTTTGCAATAAGAAATTTTCGATAAATCTCGTGAGACATTTATTCCAAAATGCAGGAATTACTTACAACGATGTCTATACGAAAACACCTTGGTCGTTATGTCAGTTGACACTGTGATGATGATCGAGTATTGATATTAGCAAGATGTGTGAGGCATAGCGATGCAGACACCCCTGTGGTAGTACATAACCCAAGATGTTGATTTTGTAGATAGTGAG